>JAAGEH010000016.1:14457741-14745965 GCA_011751065.1 Lasiurus cinereus | reverse complement strand
CTCTCTCTCTCTCTCTCTCTCTCTCTCTCTCTCTCTCTCTCTCTCTCGTAGGTTTGCAGAGAATTAAAGAGAAAAGGACAGCTCCCTAGTTTGATTGAAAGAGAATGGGGGTGGCTCCTGCATCCCGGGGAACCGAGTTGGGAGAACCCAGAGGGCCCCCTACCCGTGCGCCCAGTGTTTGGGCTTGCTGAGTGAGTTACTGTATGCAGACCATCACTTACGTGATGTCGTGTAAGGAACAAAGTATGTGGATTTTATTTTTAAAAATTTGCCTGGAGATGCCTGTTTTTCATCATCAGAACGTACGGAATATTTCCATAGTTGAACCCTCAGTGATTAAAAATCTCTAATTAAATCACAGAAACTTAAGCAATAACCTGTGATCATCTGCGCCAGAAAAAATAAAAAGTCATTTATGGGGAGTTACTTTTGACAAATGTACTATTTGATATATGCATACTATTTTTGATAAAGATTTCTCAAAGTACAAAACGCCAATTACCGCTAAGACTTGGCCACCAGGAGAGTTTCTGGGAGCAAGCTCAGAGCCCACCCCCAGGTGAGCAAACCATGTCGGCGGGGTCACTTGGAAAGAGAGGGGTTCCCAACCTCCCTGGAGAACAAACAGAGAGAAAACGAAGGAGTGGGAGATTGTGGGGGTATCAGAGTTTCCTGTGCAGGAGGGATCTTAGAACTCCTTTAGGCTGGAAATCGCACTTATCATTTGAGAAAGTCCCTTATTCTTCCAATCCAGGAGGTTCTGACCACTTCTCTTCTTTCTGACCTTCCCCGCTCCAATTTGAAAAGCATTCCCACTCTTCCTGAGAAAGATGCCTCTCTCTCAGATACGCGATATGGAGAAAAAAGCTAACCATTAATTTCAGCTTCCTGACTGATTTTTAAGATGAGAAAATAAAGCCCACAGACATCCTGTAGAAGAAAACAGAACCAAGTTTTCTCATTCTGTCACAGCCCAAACAGCGCATTTCTGAGACATCAAGTCACAACCGTCATGGACTTGCCCGGTGACCAGGGATCCCCAACAGTCTAATACAAAAAAAAAAGGAAAGGGCCACACTGCTGGTGAGATGATCTGAGGAACTGCATATTGTCATCCGTGTACATTCCATGACGGGCCGCAGGGCTCCAGCGACCCACTGGACGCAGCAGCTCCTTTTGCTGGAAAGCAGGTGGTTGGGGGTCAGCCTGCCTTTGATGCAGATGGGCTTGGGGAGACGCTGTCTTCAAACACCAAGAGGCAGCATCTCTGGAGACTTCGGGTTCACTTCCGACTCTGGAGGTCTCTGCCTCTAAAGACCATTCTCTCTGCTCCGAATGCCCTTCACGTATGACCCGTCAGTGCCGCCTCTAGGCACCTCCGTAATTCAGAAAAGGAGACTGCCCGCACCCACATGACCCAAGCCGCGGATGACATCACTTCTCAAAACTGCGGCTGACAGGAAGGCCTTGGTGTCACCTTGTGGAGGAGACAAGCTGAGAAGCCCGGCTTCTAAGTAGCCCCTGCTGGGTGATGAAGTCTTGATAGGGGAATGCACTCCCCCCCACCCCCACCCCCCGAGACTTATCTCTAACCCTTTGGAGGGCACGCTCCCTAATAAGCTGCCTGAGATGGACAGTCGAGACAAGGAACTCCCTTCAAGTGAGTCAAAACATCTGGAATGATGGTGCTGGATTACGAGGCAGCCCAGCTAGAAGCCCCTTTCTTCCTTCCTAAGACTGAATTCTCGAGTGAAGTGGTTTATAAGGAGCAGGTGATGGCGGCAAGGAGGTGTTGGTGATGGAGACTCGGCCAGAGAGCAGTCTGGCTCCTGGGGGGAGGAAGGAGCAGAGACCTCTATCTCTGAGGAGAACAATGCCCGGCATTCTCCCCACGGCACAGCGGAGGCTGGTGGCCGCGGCCTCTCTGGCGCAGAGGTAGTGGAGGGCGTGGCTTCTCGGGAAGGCTCTTCCGTCTGTTTCTGATACCCCTCCGTTCGAGACCAGTCTTGTCGCGATGTCCATTGCTGTTGGAAATTTCCGAATTTTAAATGTAACGGTTGCTCCCACCGCTCCTGCACTGGCCTGAGAGAATCATGAAGCATTTCACTTTCTTCCCTGAAAATGAGGTGTGTTCTCTCCACCCCTGACCCTCCTCCTCCCTGCCCCTAACACCCAGGGACACCTCGTCTAAATGTGTATCGTCACCATATGAGGCAGAATATATCTCCCTCCACCACTCCCTCATTCGTCAGCCAGATTAAACCGACTTGACCCAGAGGTCATTGGGTTCTCCGAGTTCCTTGTGGTTGCCTTGAGTTACACTTCAAGACAATTGGCTTGGCAGTTGCCAGTGGGATCAGCATGGTCACTGTGATTTGATGGTTCCTGGTGGTTCCATGCAGGCAATCATGTTATTATTCCAGCTTCAGGCCTTCTATGGGGAAACTTTTCTTTTGGATTCAGTCTCACTTTGGAAAAGGTGATTTTCACAAAGGCACCCGAATCGGGGGGCCTCTGCCCAAGCCATGACATTGACATGACCTTCAGCCACGGTCCTCGTTCCCAGCCCATGCGCCTCCCTTTCCCCTTGCTGTGCTTCTGTAGGAAAGAGATGTGTTCACTGGAACATGTTTCCACCATTTTGTTTCCTTTATTCATTTATTCTACAGATGTCTTTAGGCACCACCCATGTGCCACGGTAGCCTTCCCGGAGAAATGATTGCTTGAACCGAGTCTTGAAGGACAAGTGAGAAGCAGGCAGGCAGCAGGGAAGAGGGAACAGCATGGACAAAGTCCATGGACAGGAGAGGTCAGAGCGCAAACAGAGCTTCGCTTCGTTCAGGAAGGCCAGGATGTGGCACATACATAGGAGCTGAGGTGGGAGAGACAGAGGCTGATCTTGAGGCTTGGGGGTGCTCCTGTGGAGTTTTCAGAAGGCAATATGGTCAGGCATGTGTTTCAGAAAAGCCTCTTTGGTTACAATGTGGAAAATGGGTTGAAAAGGGGGTGAGACTGGTCCAGGAAAACCATCAGGTGGTGACTATTCTTCTTGATGATGAGTGACGAATGCCTGCAGTAAGGCAGTGGTAGTTAAGAATGAGAGGAGGTGAGGAGGTGAAAGCTCGGGGGCTCTGGGAGGGTCAAGGGCATAGTGAGTCCAGAATGTAGTAGAGAGGGTAGCATCTGGGAATATTATTCAAGGTCTGGTTGGGCAACCCCATTCATAGAGAATGGAGGAGGGGAGCAGGTATGCTTACTTTGTAGCATATTGAGTTTAGACTCCCCCCCTACCCCCCGAAGAACAACCTAGAGAGAGGCCAACATTGTGTCCTTGATTTTCTCTTTCTTAGTGTGGCCTATCTTACAATCCTTGGTCGTGTGTGTGTTGCGTGTGCATGCACACAGAAGGGGGAGAGAGGAGGCATGTGGAAACTCTCAGCATCCAAGTGACATTAGCATAAACCCTCCTGTTGAGATTATTTCCAAAATTTGACCAGATGTTTAAGCAAATTAACAAATGATTAAAGTGGCAGTCGGCGAAGACCTAGGCCCCTGGAGGGGTAGGCGAAGGAGCAAGGCCACAGAGGAACCCGAGCCCAGGTGTTCTTGCTAGAAAGGTCCGTGTAGGATGCAGGTCCCCAGTGGCTGATGGGTAGAGACAAAACAGGGGGAGCCAGGCCTAACAGAGAAGATGAAATAGGGAGTCTAGAAAACTCACAGATGTTTGTGTTCCTCCTGAAAGTAGCTTCTGCTCAGTGGCGAGGCTTTCAAGAATGTTTTATTCTATCCGTTGTTCGTAACATAGTCCCACTTTTCTGTACAGTCGAGTGTTTCATCCCTTTGAAAGACTGCTTCTAAATAGTCCAGAGAGAATAATAACGAAGAAGGACCCCTGATTGGCATTTTGCCATTGTCTGCAGGCAGGTGAACAGTCTGGAGACTGACATGGCTTCACCCTCCAGCTTCATCAGTAGCTCAACGGTGGAGCCTCGAGCAAGTCACTTAGCCACTCTGGACCTTTGCTTTCTCCTGGAAAGTTAAGGAATGTATCCTGACAGATTTTTAGGGTCCCTACAAGCGCTGTTATTCTACCTCTGTCTCCATTTCTGACTTGAAAAGGCCACAAGTCTTGCTTAGAATGGCAGATTCTTCTCCGTCCCCAAAGACACAGGCCTGGACATCAGCAAAATACTTCAGTAAATTGTACTTCCCAGCACAGTGGGTGCTTGCTGTGTGGCAGGGCTGGAAAATTGCCACAGAGACACTCACGGCAGCCCTTAACCCCTCAGGGTACATTCAGAATGTCAGGCTTAAAAATCAACTATCCACACCTCCCTGCGACCGCCACCCCCCCCCAAAAAAAAAGTCAGCTTCCTAGCTACATTCATCCAGAGCCTGCGTGCCTTATTGATCTGCCAATAAAAATAGAACAAAATGTAAAGGACGTTGACCTCTAGTATGTGGGAACTCTCCCACGTGGCCTGCCCATGCTAACACTGGTTCGTTTTACATCTTCATCCTCCAGGTGTGTGCAAATTCTAGCTCAAATTCTCTACCCTGAGAATAATGAAGCTGTTCTCCCCCCTCCCCCCGCTACTCCCCAAAGGGAGTGAGATCCAGGGCCCCCAAAGGAAATGTCCCACAATCCCATCAATTTCTATGTCTCCAGCTATACTCCCCCTTTCTCATCTCTATCATCAGCCCTCTCACCCCTTGTATAGAAACAGAGTTCAGTGTCCTGAAATGCAGGCTACCTTCCAGTTAAAAGCAGTCACACATCATAATGTCACACTTACCTTGCACAAGATGAGCTTCTGATTCAACCTGGGAGACATATTTGAATGAGTGAATTCATTCGTGACAAATTCCTGGCAATTTCATAGCATTCTTCAGAGGGCTTGGGGTTCTCATTAATACTTGTACCACATATATGGGGCAGTTAACACATATCAAGATATTTATACACAGATATCCAGAGAGGTTTAGTGACTTGCCTGCGGTCACACAGCAAGTGAGTGCTCAGCACGGATTGGGAACCGTCCAGGTGGTAATGCAACTGAAATGTTTTGGCTCTGACAGAAGAGTTCAGCCTAAAGATGTTGGTCCTGGGGCGGGGAGTGCAGCTCAGCCTTCAAGTCCCATTGCTCTCCCATGAGAACTGTATTTTCCACTCCTGAATTTTATTATGACAGGTTTTAAAAAATGACTTAAAATTTATGTGTATGTACGTGCATGAAAATATGTAGCTGCTCACAGATACATATATAGAAGATGAAAGAGAAAAATGGACAACTTATAATTACAGATATTTTTGTTCATCTGGTATCCAGATGATCTCCCTTGATTCTGACAGTTTTGACAAATCAGTTTATTAAAATTGTAAATGTAACCCAGAGCCGTTTAGTACAGTACTAAGCAGAAGGTGCTTTCTCCTCACATTATATTTTGCTGTCGCATTATTAGAACTAGGTAGGGCTTACCCTTAGCGGACAAAGCAGTCTGTCTTCCACGAGAAAAGATGTATCTTCTCTGTCAGCTTCACTGTCCCGAGACCCTAAGGATATTTTCGCCGAGTTTTGACCTCGACCAGGCCCAGAGATGCCTGTTCCTCATGTCCCTTCTTCCCCTGCAAGGCCCTCCCCGCCCTCCCATCCCTTCAGCTCTGGGTTTCTAAAGAGAAATCGCAGAGAGAAAACTTGCTCCCTAACACCTCAGAAGGCATTGTGCAGGGAGCATTTGGGGGAGGAAATCATCAGCAAGGCAAGTCTCCATTTGGGGCCTATAAACCCACGGTGCTAAGTAACAGATCTTCACTGTAAACACTTGGGGAAAGTGAGCCGCGGCAAAAAGGAATAGCGTGGGGCCCTGGCTAGGTGGCGCGGTGAGATAGAGCATCCTCCCACACACCAAAAGTTTGAGGGTTTGGTTCCCCATTGCGGGTTCCATCCCTTTAGGCAGTCACTGTAAATGGGGGAGAGGGGAGGGCCTTTTTTCCATCAACTGCCATGGAAAGCCCAGGGAGTTTTTATTTCATATCTGAGTGGCTTCATTCAACAGTATGGTCTACCACTCTGATTTTTGTCTCTCCAGCTTTCTCTTCCCCATCACTCCTGGTCTCTGCCCATAAGTCATTTGTAGACAAGCACATATATCTGTGACAGGGCATCTTAATCTTCTTGTCATGAACTATTGGTGAACTGGTCAAGCCTATGGACGCCTTCTCAGAATATGTTTCAAGGTATAGAACATAATTATTAAAATATTTTCTATGCCCACAAATATATGACATAATAATGCATACATATTTTTTTTTCACATATTAAGTAACCAGACCTGATCAGTACTGTAATTTCTGTCAGAATGTGTGTACACCAGGGTCAGCAAACTGCAACCCACAGACTGTTTTGTAAATAAAGTTTTATTGGAACACTCTAGGCCATACTGCCTACTTTCACGTTTTTGCAGCAGAGTGAAATAGTGGGACTGAGATTGTTTAGCCTTCAGAGGCCAAAATATTTGCCATCTGGCCCTTTACAGAAAGTTTCCAAATCCCTGGTGTGAATTGCAGTAATGGTAATATGTCATAAAAATGCTGATTTCTATAGGTGACAATCACAGGGCCTGCTGACTGTTGCCTATATTCATAATGGATGTAAGTGCTAATTTCAGTTGGAGGTTAGTGAAAATATCAGTGGGATTTTTTTCCATGCAACTCCACGGACTACCTGAATTCTACCCTGGGGTCCCTTGGGGATTTGTGGATCCCTGGTTAGTAATCTCTGAACGGGATTAGCATTAAAAGGACCTTTCACAGAAAGAAAAGATTTTTTGACCATGTGAAAAATCTGCTCCCCCTTCAGCCCTCTCACACATTGGTGTGTTGCAATTTCATATAAGGAATGTTTTACGTGGTCAATGCAAAAGAAGCCAGATCATCCCTACAATTAGGTGAATCAGAGCCACTTGGGGCTCTTTATTACCCTCCTGGCCAAGGTAATACCACCCAACGTCTTGCCGGGGAAATGTCATTTCTGTCAGCTGATCCTCAGAAGACTCTGAGGTTCTCTGCACATTGGATCAGCTCCTGCCCCCTGCCCACCCCACTCTTGCCTCACCAGGGGAAGGAGCCAGAACTTCCCTCTGCCCATGCCCAGACTTCTCCTCTCGTCTTCTCTTAATGTGACATCAAGACGTACCATGGGATCTGACTTGGCCATTTCTGTGACTATGATGTCATATTCTCCAGAGACTGCCTCGAGTATTCAGCAATAACTCATGTCCACTTAATGTGAAAATTGGTGCCATTTAATAGCATCTTCAACATGCTAACCACACCACTCCAATAATGAAATGCAAATTTTTCTTCTTTTTCAGTGGGGTCACTGTTAGGCTCTTGAGGAATGGAATATTCTCTTTATTGTGAATTAAGAACTGGAAGTAAAGATGCAGAGTTTTCTTAGGAGGATTTTAAACAGTCTCTTTACCTCAGAGCCCTAAGCTATCATGTTTAATCCTCACAGCGGACTTAGAAAGTCCATATCATTGTTATTCTCTTTGTAATGCTAAGAAAACTGAGATATAGAGACTTTAGGTTACACTGGTAAGTGGCAGGGTTCCAGAATTCATGTGTGTGTGCTTTTTTTCCAGCTTTGGCAGAAAAGATACTTTATAGGACTCTGTATTTATAGGATTAGTTATGGGCCCTGGGGGTATTTTTATCCAGGAGGATCCTGTAGTTGCTCAAATTCTATAGAAAGGCAGTGAAATGGCATCATTCTGACTATAGACTCGGGATCTAGATCACTTCCCAAGTGGCTCATCTCTGCATTTTAAGGGCTTTGTGAGAGCCCAGCCGGCATGGCTCAGTGGTTGGTGTAGACCTCTGAACCAGGAGGTCACTAGTGAGGGCACAGGCCCAGATTGCAGGCTTTAAGGTTTCTTCACCTTTAAGAAAGCATGGTGGGCCTGGCCTCAGAGGCTCAGTGGTTGAGCGTCGACCTGTGAGCCCAGAAGACAAGGTTCGATTCTCGATCAGGGCACATGCCCAAGTTGTGGGCTCGATTCCCCAGTGTGGGGCATGCAGGAGGCAGCCGATCAATGATTCTATCATTGATGATTCTCTCCCTCCCTTCCACTCTGAAATCAATAAAGATATACGTGTGTGTTTAAAGGACTTTCGGGAGACCACTATCTGCAACACCCCTCTTCCAGTGCCGCGTAACCCTCTGTGGTCCTCAAATATTCAAGGCAAAGGCCAGCTGAGGAAGCCCGCTGTGTGTGAGCTCCCCAGCCGGCCTCTCGTGTCGGCCGTTAAAGGCAAGGGCTGGCCTGGCCACGGGACCTCTGAGCTGGACCGGCCGGCACCGCAGCCATCGTCCTGGCTGAACGGCTCTGCTGCTGATACAGCAAAGCTGGGGCTAGTATTGATTTTCCAAGTAAGATTTGAGTGTCATCTTATTGAGACAAAATGGAGAGGAGGTGGATGGAGCCAGAGCTGTCCGCTGCTGCAGAGGCCGGGCTGTGGGTACCTTCTGAGCAGCCTAAAAAAATCCAGTCCCTCTTCCGTGCGGAGGGGTGAAGAATGTAAGCAGGGGCCTGTGTGGGACCCAGCAGCGGCCTGGAACCTGGGAGCTGCCAGAGCAGCACCCAGCGGGCGAGGGCTTCGCCGAGCAATTAGCGCTGCAGGTTCAATAGAGTTGGAATGCTGATCTGGATTCAGCCCCATCTCGGCTTGGCTCCCGAGACGGAGATTTGAACTGACAGCCTTACCACCTGTTGTTAATTGGACGTTGGTGCCTTCTCTTCCTGCTGTCATTGCTCATTACTGTCCTTGGCTGCTTTCTAAGGGAGCGAGGACAGTGGGCAGTGACCAGCCTGCAGGAGGGGGGCCCAGGTGCTCCCCTTCTCTTCCAGCACCTGTCCCTGGCTCTGCCTGGATTGGGGCAAAATCAGTGGTTTTCTGCTGACCTTGCTGACTCCCTCCTGCATGGCGGAGCTGGGAAGTAGTCTGGATGATCTTGGCACCGGGTTCTGTGCCTGGCACTGGATAGGTGCTCAGTAAAACTTGTTGGATGGCTGGATGGAGAACAGGCGTACTTTTCCCAGCCGGATCCCTCCTCACCGTGTTCCACTCCCCACAGCACCACCAACGGCCATTCCAACAAAACTAGAAATACGGGGTCATCCTCACGGCTGCCTCCTCCACACAGAGCAATGATTCCTGTTCTTTTTTTTTTTCTTTCCATCTGAAAGTTCTCAAACCTGTCCTTTCTCTTTTCATTCCTGTTGCCACCACCTGGTTCAGTGCCTCATCCCCTGGTCCTCCTGTCTCCCCTTATCTGCCGCTGGGGCCCTGCCACACCCCTGTCTGCCGCCTGCCAGAGGCTCCCTGCTCCCCAGGGCAAAAAGCCCAGGCTCCTGAGCGTGGCCTACAAAGCAGTCTTTGGTCTGGTTTCTGCCTCCCTCTGTATCCACAGTTCTGACCACTTCCTTCCTCGGTTTTTATGCTTCAACATCACCAGGATTCTTACAGTTTCCCATGAGTCACAGTACTTGATGCCTGGAATGGCCTTCTCACTTTTGCCTTCTGTCTTCTTAGTCATACTACAGACTCAGCGTGAATGTTGCTTCCTCTAGAACAGTGGTCGGCAAACTCATTAGTCAACAGAGGCAAATATCAACAGCACAACGATTGAAATTTCTTGGGAGAGCCAACTTTTTTAAACTTAAACTTCTTCTAACGCCTCTTCTTCAAAACAGACCGTGGTATTTTGTGGAATAGCCGCACTCAAGGGGCCAAAGAGCCGAATGTGGCTGGCGAGCTGCAGTTTGCTGACCACAGCTCTAGAAAACCTCAGCTGAAGGAAGGTCAGGCGGATGGATGGAGGGAGGGTGTGAGAAGAGGATGGGACAAGGAAGGGAAGGGGGTGCAGGAAGTAAGTACATGGATAGGTTGGTAAGTTGGTATGTAGGTAGGCTGGTACGTAGATAGGCTGGTACATAGGTAGGTTAGTATGTAGGTAGGTTGGTACGTAGGTAGGTTGGTACGAAGGTAGGTTGGTAGGTTACATGTCCTCTGAGATTTCACAAAACCCTCTGCACACCCCCGGTACCTCATACAGGGAGACATTTCCATAGGGCATTGAGCTTCCCACATGTCTGTCAGTTGCCCAATATCCTCAAGTTCTCTCCATTTTCTAAGTTTGTATTCCTATTAGGATAAAACCAACAGGTAAATGTGGCTCTTCTTAAGAGGATTGCCATTATTACAGGCCCTGTTCCTCTAAACTTTAGAGTCTAAAGGCTGAATGAACTGGGCTCAGTCATCTACTGGTAGAACTTGGCTTTTTCCCCAGGCTTAAGTAGAACGGTTATTTCTAACCATTTCCACGATGAAAGAACCCAGTAATCGGTCATTTCCTGACGTCAGCTCTTTCTAGGAGCAGCTCTGCGTCCTTAGGCCAAGGTGGCACTAGGGCCTCCAGGCCAGTGGCCCAGTTCCGGTGACTCTCTCAAAGCTGACGGTGTTCATCAGAGGGTTGTTCTGCTGAGTCCTTGTGGGTTTTGTGGTTGTTGTTTTTTTAATTCTTTCCCCATAAGCCACTGACTCAGAAGAGTCCGCCTGAAGCTCAGGCCCTAGCGCGGTGGGGCCTGGGTTGGCACTTCCTGAATGTCGGTTCCCATCCCACAGTCACGAAGAGTAGACTGTGCTCTACCTCAGCCACGTAATTCCTCTGGGACTGTTCCCAGAAGGAAAATTTGCTTTTGAGGGGAACAAAATTACAACCTGTAATTTTTTTCTCACTTTCCCCCCTCCACTTTTATTATCATTTATGTGCATGTTACCCAAGTTCTTGGAGAGGCATCTCAGAGAAGGCTCATCCATCCTTTCTTTCTCTAGTTGCATTTCCCACAGCTGTAAGGATAACGAATGTTGCATTAACTTCCTTTAGCTTCTGGTCAACATGTAAGTGACCCCTTTTAATTTGTTTCCAGTTCTATTGTGATATAACTGACATATAATACTGTGTAAGCATAAGGCGTACAACATAAGGATCTGATATATGCATATATTGCGAAGCGATTGCCACAACAAGATTAGTTAACATCCGTTGCCTCACCCGGTTTCCCTTGCATAACCTACTTTTAAGGTCTCCCCTCTTAGCAACTTTCAAATATACAGTACAGTATTGTTAACTGTGGGCCTAGAGTCTACATTAATAAATGATCCGCATTACGCGTCATCTTCTATGTCTGGGATTGACCCGTGTAACATAGCGATAATCCCAATCTCCCTCAATGGGATTTTGTCCAAAAAAAGGAGTACGCAGAGACAAAGGGACCACATAAATCCCAGAAACGACCGAGAGGCCTCTAATCCCATGTCCCCGTGCTCTGTGCTGAGTTACTTTCCCCCCCTTTTCAGGACTCTAGAAGGGCTTCTGTTCCTGGTGAAAGGCTTCATAGCCAACTTGCTGAAAAATAACCAAATTAAAAGTATTCACTTCCAACTCGCACCCATTTTTGGAACACCTTCTATTAGGCACTTCTTTGTGACCTACGTTAAGGGCGTAGCAATGCATCCACTGGGTGGTTACAGATGTAGCACAGCTCTCTGCACAACTCCAGATGACATACCTTTATGCTGTTGAGACGTAAAGTTTCCAAACAGGAATTAACGTGGTCCGATAGAGAACCTAGTTCATCCACCCTGGGAAATGTTGCTCGGTGGTTAGAGTGCTGGCCTGCACACCGAAGGGTCACAGGTTCAATTCCTGGTTAAGAACACATAATGTGCCTGGATTGCAGGTTCATTCTCCCGCCCAGGTCGGGGCACATGTAAGAGTCAGCCAATCAGTGTGTCTCGCGCACATCTCTCTCTCTCTCTCTCTCTCTCTCTCTATCTATCTATCTATCCCTATCCCTTCCACTCTCTCTAAAAATTAATGGGCAAAATATCCTCGGGTGAGGATTAACAACAACCAAAGAGCCTAGCTCATCCCATTAGCGTCTGCTTTCTGTATTTAGCTGTGTGTGGGCCTCCTGAGAAGGGGCCTGGGAACCAGGGTCAGAACTAGACCGGGCCAGGCAGTGAAGTTTATGCATCACTGTGCTATAAACAGCAGTGTGGGTACCACTGGCCAAGCCCTGAGAGCGTGGCCGAGGCTGTGGGGACTCCCGGTGTTGTTGTTTATGCCATTGGGTAAATATTTCCACTCCAGCCCTCAGCTAGCTCATGGCATTTCATTTTACAGCCCATCACGATGATAGGAACCAATCCCAGGAAAACATCAACAAGCCGTTATAAACCATAGTGTTGGTAGACGAATGTGACCCCGGAGACCTCCACTCCATCCACCACCCCCCCATCCCCTCACACGCCCCATCTCCACTCCCTTTCGTGTTCAGTGAATTTTTTTAGCCAAAGCGGTTGCCATGGCTCTTGGGTCAAAAGGAGGATATTTGGAGGGATTTTTCTAAACACTCGCATATAAATGTTGAGAAATAGGACTCTAGAAAGTAGGAGTCATACACAGACCCCAGCCCTTCTCGGTGAGTAAGACAAAAGGCAGCATGATCTATAAATACAGCGCCGTGAGTTCAAATGAGTGTTGGGGGGTGGGGAAAGTGGTCTGTGACACGGAGCATGCCTTCTCCTCCCTCTGAACACAGCCTCCTAAGACATTTTCCATTTTTGAACAAGGAAACAACAATTACATTTTAAGTTGCATTGGTTAAGAACAGAAAAATATAACTTGGCCGGAGTCCCCATCCTGGCCTTTGGAACGGGTTGGTCTGTAACACCACACTAAGTCTGTTTTCTATCAGTGATTCCTAGCCAGCTTATTAAACAGATTTATACAATGAAAGAATCTAATAACAGAAACATTCACCTCCTTTATTACTTGGCATTATTTATGGTTGGAGTTTTGTTTTTTTTTTCAGCTACTTTTTTTATGCACCGGAATCTGGCAACATTATACTTAGAAAGTTTGTGTATCGCAGCCTGAGTAGGTGGGGGGAGTATTGGAGGTGTCCCTCTGTCCCACCTTGTGGGCTCCCCCGCCAGAGACACCCAGGACCTGCCCATCCCTTCCTCTGACTGTCCTCAGCATGGAATCCTGCTTCCTTGTGGAGTCCGTGATTCTAACCCAAACAAGAATGGATCCCCACCCCCACCTCTTCTTCCAGCCCTGAATTTAGTTCCTTTCTCTCTCTCCAGGAGAAAAGGAGAACCTTAGCCTGCGTGAGAAGGCTTACAGTGAAATTAGGTAATTTGTTACTGATGTGCACCTATCAATCAAAATTTTCAAGATGGAGGCCTGGCCAGTGTTGCTCAGTGGTTAGTGTCAGCCTGCGTACCAAAGGGTTTGGGGTTAGAGTCCCAATCAAGGGGCATGTACCTGGATGTGATCCTGGGCCCAGTCGGGTGCATGCGGGAGGCGACCAATGCATGTGTCACTCACACATTGATGTTTTTCTTTCTCTGCCCCTCCTTTCCAGTCTCTCTAAAACTCAGTGGAACAAACATCCTGTGGAGAGGATTAACAAACAAAAAAAGTTCTTTTTTTTTTTTTCCCAAGATGGAATCTTTTTCAACAATCTTCTTTTCTCCTCATTCATTCCAGGGTCAGGAGGGAGTGCGGAGCGGTAGGGGAAATGTTTTGAGAGAACTGGTGTGGGGACATGAGAACACAGGAAGGCTAAGCTCTATAGCCTCCCTCCCCAATTGCCCCGGTTAGGAGAGGCAGCATGGGGCCACTGGACCTGAAGTGGGTGTCAGATGGGCGGTGGTGGTGCCCGTGTGGCCCCAACCCTGCCCTGCCTCGCTTGCCCTCTGCTTCCCAGCTTCATCCTATCGTGAGAGAATATTCTGATGTGTTTGTTTTCCCTGAAAAAAGAGCAGTTCCATCTCAGAAAGGTATTGCCCCTCTACCCGAGGACATCCCTCTCCCAAAGAGAAGACTCTCTCCGAGCAGACAATGGAGCTGACAAGGTGATCCTCCAAGAGGTGGTTTTGGATCGTGACGCCACCGTTGTGGGGAGGTGGTGGCCTTGTTTGGGGGTTCATGGGTTGAAGAGGAAGGAGATGGCAAGGGGGGAACTGGGAACGTCCCAGGAACCCACACCCCCTTGTAAGAAGCAGTGCATGAAGTCAAATGGGAATTTGGAAAAGGTAGCCATGAACATCCGTGAACGAGAACATCTGTGGTTAGAGCTGAAGGTATAAAATTAAGGAAAAGCTTATGCTTAAAGCAGTTTTCCTTATAAAAAATGACAGCATTTAAGTTACCACCTTAATAAGGAAGCCATATCCCAGCCATGTTGCAGGAACTAGTTTATATGATTATCTATATATAAAAGGCTAATATGCAAAGTGTCCCCTCGGGAGTTTGCTTGCTCACTAAGATGTGTGCTGACCACCAGGGGGTGCTGTGGAACATGGCGGGTGACCAGTAGTATTGGCTGGGCACTGAGGGAAGGAAGGAAGGAGGAGGCGGGGAGGTGGGAGAACCTGATCCACCCTGATCGCCAGCCAGGCCTAGGGACCCAACCTGTGCACCAATTTCGTGTACCAGGCCTCTAGTAATAGATATAAGAATTCAGAGGTAATGAACCTAGTTCTGGTTCTCACTTGGCTGTGGGAATTGCCATGGCTTTGCCGGGTGAATGGATCAAAGAGATCGCATTTCTACTTCTTCCAGATTCCCAGCCCTGCCTCCCTGCTTTGTCTGAGCTTCCATATCTTTGACCCACCAGTCCCTATGTTGAGGAGTCTTCTGAATAATCTGGAAGGAGAGTATCATAGAACTCTCAAATCTCTCTCTGGACTGCATCAGAAACCAGCATTTCCCCTGAGCCCTGGCATTTAAGCTGTGAATCCAAAATTAGGAGTGTAGGAGACATGAGAGGGAAGAGGCCAGATCATCCGCGGGGCAGATACTCTCAGAGAAAGGGGGTTCCGATTCTGTCGGCCTGTGTGGAAGGTAGAATGAAGAGGGAAGGCTTTGTTCCAAATGGCTTCTGATGATCTTCCAGATCATTGGTGTTAGCTTAGCTCAGCAGATAAGAACATGGAGTCTAGAGTAGTCCATATCGCCTTCAGTTCCCAGCTCTGCCTCTTGTAGCTCTGTGACCTTGGGCAAGTTGCTTAACCTCTCTGTGCCACAGTTTCTTCATCCATAAAGTAGTTTGCCTACATCCTAGGGTTGTTGTGAGGATCAGTGAGTTAAAGTTGGCAGAACACTTAACATACTGCTTGCTCACCACACAAAAAAATACTGCCTGACCAGAAATACAATATAAGTATTGGCTATTATTATTGTCCCATATTTTGTGTGAATGTATATAAATGTGATATATATATATATTTTTCCTTTTTCTTTTTTTCTTATTTGAGCTCATACTATACGGAGGGCCCAACTTGCTCTACATATCAACACATATTGAAGCTTATTTTACGACATTGATTTAATATCAGCTTTTCTTATAACCAACCCCATCAGAGGTCGCAGACTCTCTGTAGTAGATTGGACCTTAACTGTGGTTGATGGAGTTACATCCTTCAAAGTCCAAATTTGGGATCTCCAGTCAGGCTGTTTGGTTTGGGAAAACTTTAGATATTTGTTTCTTAAATCGGTATTAGGACACATTAGTCTCTGGAGAACTTGGTGTGTACTAATTTCTAGGCTGCTTGAGGAACTTGTAGGTAAATTGCCGCTCTTAAATCCCCCTGAAATATAGGGCAGAAGGGAACTTGGCCTCCTGTGTTTAAAAGATACATGTTCAGAGCCGAGACCGGTTTGGCTCAGTTGATAGAGCGTCGGCTTTCGGACTGAAAGGTCCCGGGTTCGATTCCAGTCAGGGGCATGTACCTTGCTAGCGGGCACATCTCCACTGTGGGGCATGCAAGAGGCAGCTGATCGATGTCTCTCTCTCATCCATGTTTCTGACTTTCTATCTCTCTCCCTTCCTCTCTGTAAAAAATCAATAAAATATATTAAAAAAATAATAATAATAATAAATGAAAATAAAAATAAAAGATACATGTTCAGAGTGTTGGGGCAAATAGTCTCTTCACAGCTCAGCCAGGTAAGACCTGCACTTCTCCAGACTCTTGTGGTTTCTGGGAGTTCTGTTAGAATCAAAGGAGGGGGGATCTTTTAACCTGTTCCTTAACTGTGGGGCCTGGTTCTTCATTAAGAGGTGTTCTCCTTGAATCACCCCTTGGAACAGTGGATTTGGATTCCACATTTAGGGTTCCTGGATATCTGGGGAGGCCCATTAGGCAGGCCTGTCCAAGGACATGCATAGAAGGGAGCAAGGAGAATGGGGTCTCAGCCCAGGTGGGCTTCCAGTCTCGTGGGTGCCCGGTCTCCCACAGGCAGATGCCCTGTGTAATCCACATCTGCTTACGAGGCTGGCGTGTTGGCACACCCCAAAATGACACTGACCTTGGCCATGCTGTCGGGGTAATTGGACTTTCAAGATGACTTGCCCGAACAATCTCCCCACTGTGGCTGGCACAAACGGGCTTTTCTTTCGCAGCAGACGTCCTCGTCTTCTCGCTCCAACTTTTTTTCCTTGAACAAACATATGTATTGTGGCCAGTGCAAGGAAAATCCCACTCATCCTTTCGTTCTGGGTTGTTTCTGTCCTGGGACAATAGTCCAGTGTGCCAGGGGCCCTCAAAAATCTGGTTTCCATGCCCGGGTCTAGTTTCCTGAGTCTCCTTGGAAGACCCTACGGCCAGGAAGCCATTGGTATTGCCGAAGGATCTCCTACCGCCACCAATGGCATCGCTGGCTTTGTCTCGGATTGGCTTTTGTTTCTGTTGCCAGAGAGAGCGCTTCAGCGAGAGCTCGAGGGTCAGTTCTGGATTTATTAGGAAAATATTCCCAAGTCGAAGAGCTTTCTCAGTGCCTGTCTTTTCTCTTCATTTTCTCATCATGCGGATTCGCCTCCTCCTTTGAACATCAACACCGCTCAGGTAGAAGAAGTGTGTTTGCAAGCGCTGCTGACAAGTAAGCAAGCACATATATGTATGTGGATTTCAGAGAGGAAGGGAGAGGGAGAGAAAGATAGAAACATCAATGACGACAGAGAATCATTGATCGGCTGCCTCCTGCACATCCCACATGAGGGATCAAGCACGCAATCCAGGATGTACCCTGACAGGGAATCAGCTGTGACCTTCTGGTTCAGAGGTTGACGCTCAACCGCTGAGCCACACTGGCTGGGCTAAGCCAGCACTTGCAAGCGCTATGTGCCAGGCGAGGCACTTCACATCTGGAATCTCGCCGGTCTCCTCAAAATCCTGAGTCTTTTTAGCACTGACTCCCACGTGGATTAATCAGGAAACCTACTCGTGTTAGGCAGGGACCACATCATGAGGAATAAATCAGAAAGCCTTGGTGCTCGTGGAGGTTGCCACCGCGTAGTGGAAGTGCTGTTCCCAAGGTCGTGCTGCTGTTCTGTCCACCGAAGCGGAGACGGAGGGTCAGAGAAGCAGTACTTGCTCGAGGCCACGCAGCTTGGAAGTCAGAGCCACAGGGCAGACGCCTGCCCGGCTCCATCGAGGGCCCTTCCACTGTGCCATGCTGCCTTCCTCCCGGAAGCTTCATCTGCGGTTCCACTTAAAACATGAGGAAACATCTGGAATATTAGTTTTCAACCGCATTTCAGACGCAGAAAGCGGAGCCCAAGTAATAGCCCCATTGGCTCCTCGCTGAGAGCGGGTAAGAGGAGAAAAGAATTGCTGATCGCAAGCATTCTGTTACCAGAATAACCCCACAGGAGAGGCCCGGCTGGACTGGGAGTTGTGTGGGCCAGACGCTGGAAGGGATTTATTTCCAAAGCTGGAGGACGGCGCTTGGCTCCCGGTCCACTCCGCATCCTCCCTGGAGCCCCACTCGCCCGGAGGTGCAGCATCTGGACCCGGGCCTTCCCGGGGCCGCGCTGCAGGGCCAAGGCGGTTAACGATTAAACAAGAAGCAGCCTCTGGCTCCAGACCTCATGATGTGGGTTCCAGGGCACAGGATAAAAATACACAGCTGGAAAGACAAGCTCCCAATTAAGTGGATGAGCCCGGGCGAGAGACGCTGCAATACGGTGTCGCCAGTGACCACACGCGGGCCCGCTGTCTCCTCGGACGCCCGGCTCTCCCCGCCCCATACTTAGCGTTGGCTCCGGGACCCCGCGGGGGCCGTCCGCTGGCCGCACTGGCTGGTTCTCTCTCCCATTCAAACAAAACCCGCCTGCCTTCCGCCCCGCAATCTGTCTTGCGTCGTCCCCGAAGCAAGCGTGTCGGGACGGGGAGGCCCTGGGAGAGCCTGGAGCCTGCTCCGGCTCCCTGGTTTGCTGCTGTGGAGAGCGAGGCCCCCACGGGGGGGGAGTGACTTGGCCAAAGTCACGCTGTCACCTCGGGGAGGGGCCGGGAGGAGACTGAAGTTCGGGGCGTCTGATGTTCCTATCATCTCACCCACCCGCTTCCGAGCGCACAAAACCAGCACCATTTGGCAACCTGCCCGAGGCACGTTTTTCCATTCCCCTCAAACCTAAGAAGGCCCAGCCCTCCTCCTCTGTCGCAGGAAAGGATCCGAAGGCCGGGGGTGTACGCGGCGCCCACAGAACGGACGAGGACAGACGCCAGGAAGGGAACCGCAGAATCCCGGCGAGCAGGCCTGGGCCCTCACCCGCCGACCGCATTCCCTCTCCAAGAACATGTGGTGGGAGGGCCAGCTCGGCCTCCCCGGAGCGCCCAGCCTGCAGCCGCCCGCCCTCATGGCTCCCAGCTCCCGGCTTCCCCTCGCCACCGGCCTGCCACCGGCCTGCCCTCTCCCCGCTGCCCCGCCACAGTGACTTCCAGCCCGGCCAAGGCGGGCCCAGTCGTTACTTTCAGACGCGCATTCTTGCCAAGCCCGAAATAGCAATCGCCTGAAGGATTCCAAAGCGCTGGCTTTATCTGCCGCGGAGACTCAGTAAATCAAAACGCAGCTCTTATCTCCCCGTTCTCTCCTCTCTGTTGTGTGGTCTCCTAAATGAAAAATGTGACCTCACCGCCCCACACAGCTGGCCCCATGTTTAATTATTTCAGCTCGCTAACCTGCTCTGCCGGGCCAGCAAACTGGACGCAGGGAGCAGAAAGGGCTCCAGTCCCGGTCTCCTTTGTGAGAAACGGTTGATTTCAGCCACCAGAGGGAATGTCCAGCTTCGCCGAAACTGTGTTTGTCTGCTGTTGGAACTGCTCCGCACCCATCTGAGGAGCCGTGTGCTTAGAAAACGCCTTTCATCCTCACCAGACATTGCCGTGCTGTGCCCTGAGGCTCCAGGTTCCGAGGCCCCGGAGGGCCTGCGGACCTGGCTCCGTCCGCCCCTCCGCCTCATGCTGTGCTCTCTCCTCAGAGTTGTCGCCAGTTAACGACAGACTCAGGGGTACCAGCCAGGGACCTCAGCGCTTCTCCCCAACTCGGAGCGCGCTCCAGCCTCAACCCTCGACTCTCCCCCACATGGGCCTGGATTCTGACCCCTGTCTCGGGCCCTTTGTCTTTGCTCAGACCAGTCCCCGCGGTGTGCCCTCACTCACCCCCTCACCCCACCTCCTCTTCCCTTCCATCGCCAGATGCCACCTGCTTCTCCTTCAAGAGGCATTGTGGGGGGCACATCCCCTGTGCTGCCTTCTCTCTCGCAGTCAGCCCTTGGGAAGCTCAGAGGTCCCCTGGCGGTCTGCCTTGCTCGCCTGCCCGTGTCTGTTTCCCCGAACTTCAGGAGTGGGACTGCATCCTCTCGTCTGCGAGTCCCTCACGCTCAGATAGCGTCTAAGCCATTGCAGGTGCTGAGCAGATCGGTGCTGAATGGGACACATACTTTCAGGGGAAACCTGAGGTTCTTAGAGCGAAAAAAGATGCAATCCTTGAGCTGTAGATACTTCTTGTCTGATAAAAGAAAGGAAAAGAGAGAGGAAGGGAGGGAGAAGGGAAAATGGAGCAAGGGAGAGGAAGGGAGGAAGGGAGGGAGGGAGGAAGAAAATAAAAAAGTCAATTCTTCAGAAAAGAAACCCTGAAAGGGCAGGGTCCCTTTCTCTTCTAAAACACCTGCTCCATTCCTCCGGGTAATATACAGCAATTCCTGCCATTTAGTTTTATTAAATTAACACTTTCAACTTAAATTATGTTGAGCTGTTTCCCCCTAAGGAATTCCTCACGTATGCGATCGATTGTGCGGGAAGCAAACTCCAGCCACGGCCAGGCCTTCATGCAGCCGCTGCCAGGTGAACCAACTGTCCTTTTCCACGTCCGCCTCTGTGATTCCGTTAGTCTGGGGGGCTCGTGTAAATCCTGCGGTGGGTTTAGCACGAATAAAACTGGCTTTCGTTGCTTTATTCCCCTAAAAACGTTAGGCTTCCTGAGCCTGGTTCTCCTAAGATGGATATCACTTCTGTGTTGTGCCCTTTGTATTGTACTTAGTGGTTTTCCCCCTGGTGTGTGATTGACTTGTGCATTTTGGTGCCAGGCTTTTCGGAAGCCTTTGCTCCCTGCCTTACTGCCACTCTCACCAGCTCAGGACGAAGCCGACGGACGGGCCAGGGAGAGCGCCCATCCAGGGATCCACATCGAACAGGCGGTCACGATGCGGTGAAGGCAGCACCGCCCGAGCAGGAGGCTGTCTGCTCTCATCCTTCGTTCATTCGCCTGCTGGCCATTTTGCTATCAGCACAAGCCCTTCTCAAGCCCCTGTTTGTCTGTGGGCCTGTGTGAGGTCAGCCTGATGAGCTCGATCATTCCCGGTGCCGGGCTGTGGTCCAGGGAGGTACCCCTCCTGGTGGAGTGATGGGGACCCAGGGAAAGGGCCTGTGCCAGCGGCTGGGCTGGCAGAGCAGTGGCAGCAGGAGGGGCCGCTGGCAGAGGGCCCCGGGGGCACATTGGGAATCCCCCAGACGCTTGGGTGGGGCCAGGGAGCTGAAGCCGAGGGAAAGGCAGGGTCTTGTTCCCCAACACCCAAAGCTGACCGAGGCAGGAGGCCGTGCCCTGTTTGGTGGGCTTATCCTCAGGGGTAGGACAGAGCCGAGGTGTTAGGCCCGGTGTGGGAGCCGCCGGGTGGTCCATCGGGGGCGGGGGCTGGCGCTGACCCTTCTCCCTCCGCTCACCCCTGGGCCGGCTTGTTGAAGAACCTGGGTGAGGTCCGGGGGCGGGAGCAGCCGGGGGAGCATGCCAGCTGGCCCTGCCTGAGACCAGAACGCCCTGACCCGTCAGACCAAGTGGCAGAGGTACAGCGAAGGTGGCATGGGTGCTGCGGGCATCCCGGGAAGTGCAGGCAGCAGCCAAGCCCGGTCCTGCCTTCGGCTCCTCTCCTTCCACAATCACATGGGACCAGCGCCTGGCCCGGCGGGTCTGGAGCCCGATAGAGCCCGGAGGATGTCCGGCCGGTGGGACCGGCCCTTCATTTAAGAACGTGGCCACCGTGGCCAGAAGTGGTGGGGCTCCTGCCGCTGAATGCTGCCCTGTCTGAGCAGGGGTAGAGCTTCCAGCAGTGACTTTTCTAATCGGAACCTCCCTTCTCGGGCTCCAGGATGTGCAAGCTCTGCTCCTTGGTGGCGTCTGAGCGCCAGCATCTCCTCTCTTCCTCTCCTGCTGTTGGAGCAACTGCAGTCTTTCCTGCGTCCCCAGGACAGCACTCTCTCCGCCCCCCCCTCACCATCGCGGCCCTCCTCCTCCCCTAAGTGCCAACGTGGCCACGTCCGAGGGTCCTGTGGCCTTAGCAAGGGACAGACAGCTTAATAACACGTGGAACCACAAACAGACGGGAGGTTATTTCTCATATTTCTCCCCGGCCTGCGGTGGGGCGGCCGCCTGGTGTGGGGTTTCGGGGGCCACTCCTGCTCTCAGGACGTGGGCTATTTCCAGCCAGCACGGTCCACCTGCAGCTTCTGCGAACGTTAGCAGTTTCGTCTCCCATATTTGAGTCCAGCTGCAGCGCCTTTGATGTCGGTCCCATCATGTTAAACGTTAACTGTAATTTCTCTGGGCCCTCGCCGGAGAGTGCATTCCTGCTGTTGGTATGATAATAGCCACTGCTCTGCGGGCTGTGTTCTGGCCGACCACCTCAGCAGTTGCTCCTTAGTGCCAGAGGAAGAGCTTCGTGCCATTTGTCGGAAAATGTGGGCTTGGACCTGGTCTGCTGGAAGCCAGGTGACCTTGAGCCAGTCCGTTCTCTTCTCCCAGCCTCAGGGTCCTGCTCTGTAAAGGGATGGGGAGGGGTTAAAAGACCTCTCTAAGCCTTTTTGCCTCTAAGTCTGAGATTCCAGGATTCGAAGGATGCAGTCATTCTCAGCTCCTCCTGTCTCTGCCTCAGCTGACTTCCCTCCCCGCTGTTCCTTTCTGTGCATATATCCTCGTCCTTAGCCATGATCCGGGAACACTCCTCTTCTGTGAGAACCCAGGGTCACTGAAATCCACAGAGAGCTTTTTATTCCAATAAAAAGGCACCATATTGGCGACGTGACACCCCCTACATCTAACTCTTATCGTATTAGGGAAACCTTAGAACTCCGATCTACAGGCCGGCCTAATCATTTACAATTCTGCTGGGATTCGGATAAGGAATAATTAATTATGCCTATTGGTTTATTCCACTGTCAGAATGTTGATGCTAGGTTTTCATATTGTCTCTGTCACTAAAGATGATAATTAAATAACATGTCAGATGTATTGATCATATGCTTATAAATTCGCTTGCTATGCCGTAGAGGCCTCTTGTTGTTACAGTCTGTCACAAGATTGAATTCCAAAGTTTGCCTGGCCATCTCAGGCTGCCTAAGAGATCTTGTTTTCTTCTTCTCGCTAAACCACGGGTTTCTGATGGCTTGCCATTTTGACATTGACCAAAGTTATTTCCCTTCTCTCTCTAGTTCATGCTATATCTCTTTTGACATTGACCAACGTTTTTTCCCTTTCCTCTCTAGTTCATGCTGGCCTCAGCCAGACAGAATAGCCAGGAAACGTTTACCTGCGTTAGCGACAGGACCCAGAGGGTGTAATTAGACTTTTTCTAATATTTGCTTTGGATGTTTCAGATGTTTTCTCAATAGGCAAAGAGGATTTCTCCAATCTGCCTGAAACATTTGTAATAAGCTCTTCCATCCTGATAATAATATATCACCCGTGCACAATGCTTTAGCGTTTACAAAGACTGTCACACACATTGTCTCAGATGTTATTTGAAAGCATGCTGTTAATGTAGGCAGGGATCATTACTGTTAGTTCATTTTACAGATCTTGTCACGAAGAGGCCCAGCAAACTTAAGATTTTTCCCCCTATTGTAAATGTTAGTAAGCAGTAGAACAGAGACTAGAACTCGTGTCTTCTGAATCCTTGACCTAGTGTCTTTTGCCCTCCTGTGCTTTTTTCTAATGAGCTTTACAAACAACTAAACGGTGATATCTCCTGCTTCCACTTTTTGCTCGTTTGTTTAAAAGAGGCTCTCAGTCTCTGTCTAGCATCCAGTCCTCTGGATCCGTGTGGCACGAAATTAAATGGCCACACGCCCCTAACCCAAGGAAGGACAGAGCAGAAGATCAAGGTGAAAGTTGCTGGCTCTCTCTAAGAGATGGACCCTCACCTCCTCCCCACCCGCATCCCCTTGTTCCCATCCATCCTCTGGCTTCTTGAGGAGCTCGGGGCCATTTTGAAAGAGCTCGGTTGTGGTCCTTGGGCCAGGAGGAAATGCAGGAGCCAAAGCAATGTGGTGAGTGGCCCAGGAAGAGGCCGCCGAGTCTAGCGGGGTAGGAGGTTTTGGCCAGGCAGCCCTTTCCTCCTATAATGAGGCACGCAGGAGGGGCTCACTCCAGGGAAGGTGCTAGTCTCTGGAAGCCCGGGTTTGAGAGGCACTGCTGCATGCGTCGTTTTTAAGATGGAAAGAATTCTTTCCTCCCATCCCTCTCGGTGAGGACCCAGGCCTGCCCGCTGAGGTCACACCCACCCCTCCAAGCTTTCCGCCATCCTCTTAGGAGCGAGGTTATAACTCAGCCACAGTTCGGCTGGGAACTTTCTTAAGGCTTGAGGCTTGGCCAAGAACATGGCCTCGCTGTGCCTCCCACTCTTCCTCCTCCCCCGCCCTCCGGCCTCCACTTCATTTCAAACAAGTGGTTGTGTTGGTTCTTTTTTTTTTTAATGAGGTTTTTCCAGCCTCTTGTTTTTTTGTCCTTGACCATAAAGAACTCCCAGTTACTTGAAGCTGAAAATAAAATTTGGCCAGAAGTGAGCTGAGAATATTGTCTCATTATTGGTGTTGATATTTTTAAGTCTCTCTTTAAAAAAAGAAAGGAAGAAAAGAAAAAGGCTCTGGGAGAAAGGGGGGATTTGTCATGGGATGAATATCTGTTTGAGGCCCTAGAGTAAGGACTGCACATCTTCTTCCTGAAAACAAGGCGCCTTCCTTCTTTGCAGGGCAAGTGGTGGCTATTTTGATGCCTTTTGAAAGCACCACAATCCACTTGATTGAGCTGCTACGCCGTTGGTGTGCCTTCTTTTTTTTTCTTTTTTTTAAGAAAAAGGAGAAAGGATAATGGTCACATGGATTTAGCATCACATGGGGAAATGTGCTGTAACCCAACAGTCCTTTAGACAGCTGATGACCACGGGCCAGAGTGTTCATTTCACAAAAGGGCGTCAGTCTTTTAAAGATGAGAAGACTTTTGTCTAGAGCCCAAACTTCCCCAGGGGAAGGACTCATGTCTAACCCATCCTGATTGTTTCTCCTCCTCCGTCCCCCTGGCTGAAGATGAGTGTGTGTGGAGCCCTCGGCTACCACAGGGGAAGAAGTGCAGCGAGCAGTCGGCCCAAGGCAGTTCCAGCCCCGGCGTCCAGTCTCAGCTGGACACTCCCTGGAAACCCACTTGTCACAGGCGTGGCCCTGACTGCCTCCTTCCCACCTTGGAGAATGGGTTGGGAAGAGAAAATTAGTTGATCGTGTAAAAGTGCTTTAAGAAACACTTAGATATTCCCAAAATTATCAAGGTGAGAGTGTGCAGGGGAGGCGAGTGTTTGGGGGATGAATTGGTGACCAGGCTCCCCAGTTCCTTCCTCCATATGGCATCTCAGTCAGTAAGTGGGTCTCCGTTTCCTCCGTAGACCCCTCTTCCTTCAGAGCCCATTCATCACCGGTGTAGCATCCCCAGGAAGCGGCGGCCTGTCTGCCGGGCTCGCGGCTCCTAAGCTATCCAGCAGAAGCAGGCGGCCCTCACTCATCCTCGGGGCCCCTGGGGGCCTGTGCGGGCTAGTGGGCTCTTTGTTTCCCCTCTTTCCCAGGCTGCCCTTTCCCTGGTCATTTGTGCATTCCTCCTCCTGGAGGGAAATGATAACTCATTGTCAAGGCTCAGAGAAGAGACA
Organism: Lasiurus cinereus; assembly: GCA_011751065.1. Classification (NCBI taxonomy): domain Eukaryota; kingdom Metazoa; phylum Chordata; class Mammalia; order Chiroptera; family Vespertilionidae; genus Lasiurus; species Lasiurus cinereus. Next base: position 14,720,579 of record JAAGEH010000016.1, on the reverse strand, counting down.
AGATGGGAGCTGCTGGCGTCTGAGGTGTTTGGGGTCTTCTCATCGGGTTCACACTGGCTTCCAGCTGCAGCTCTGGTCCTTGCTCAGCGGGGCCTCCTCCCTGTGTTCCCGGGCCCCCAGGGGAGCCTCTGCCAGAGCACTTAACCCACGGGCCTGTCTGCGGCTCACCCCCCTCTCAGCCCAGGACTCCCTCTTCCTGTGTCTCTGCATCCCCCGTGCCTGACCCATGCTATGGACTCAGTGAGTGTTTCCATGAACGAGCAAATGAATGAATGAGTTAGAGATAAAAGGGAACTGGAATACTTATACCCATCCTCCTTCATAGTACACATTGACGAGCGTGAAGCCCAAAGCTGCTCCATGAAATTGATGAGGCAGAGAAAACTAAAATCGAGATTAACTATAATAAACGTATCTGTTTATATAGGCCTTTCTATACAATATCACACATCATTTATGAAAATAATCTCAGTTCCAATATATCCTGACTTCCAGTATATATATATGTGTGTGTGTGTGTGTGTGTGTGTGTGTGTGTATACACACACACACACACACACACATACACTCTGACTCAGAGTTGGCTGTGTGTTGAAAAGTTAACCTGAGCTAAGTCTCTCCTTGTTCAAAAGTCTGCTGTTCTAAGAATTTCATGAGTTTTCAGAAGACATGTTTGAGCTTCTTGAGGAAAATTTTAAAAATAAGTAAATAAGCTAGTGAGTTACTGCAAAAGAGTTTTTTGGTTAAAAATTTTTATCTTGAAACCCATCTCCACCAGGGTCCCATCAGAGCACCTTGCCATCAGCTACCAGCCTTCCTTTACAATGTACAGATAAGCCAATGTCAACACAACCAGGTCCCCTAATCTGGTTAGAGAGTTCTTGCCTGGGCGTTAGAAGCACCCCTCCCCTCTGCCCACCACCCAGGCAGCTCCTGGTTGGAGGCTTTTGAAGGTGTGACTCTGTCTCGTGGTCGCATTTAGGAAGTAGCAGAATCCTGGTTTCTGTGCCAAACAGAGACCCAGACCAAGATGTCTCAGCCTTCCGAACGGCGCCTGACCAGGTCAGTCTGTGGGGCTGACACCCGACCGACCTCCGTCCACATGTCCTGGGGCAGCCTCGCCCTGCCCTGCACAGCTTAGGTCTCCCTGGGGTGGAAGGGTGACCCTGTGCCTCGGGGTGGCGAGCCGGCTCCCAGAAGACCGGCGCTGGCTCTCCCCGAGGCCGTGCTGAGCAGCCGAGTTACACAGCAGCTCATTCTTGGTCAGTGGCAGGCACATTTCACACTGAATTCCACCCCGTGGGGCTGTGTCTAATTGGACAAATTTGAACAGCAGGCAGCATGGCCACTGCAGTAAGGAACATTGATATATGGCCCAAGCAAGGGACTAAAATCTTAAAGTGACAGGGGCTCTTTTTCAAAGAATGACTGGCTGGCCTCCAGGAGTAACAGGCCTGACTAGCGAGAGAGAGAGATGAGCCAACTCTACAAAGCAGAGCTGCCATGTCTGCTGCTCTCTCTGTGGCAAGATAAACAGTGGGGGTGGCCCCTGGGGACGGTGCTCTGGGAACCAGTCGTGCCGAATGCCTCTCCCACCAAAAGACTCGCAATATCTGATTAAGCCTGGCAAAAAAATACTCAGCAAGGAACCCTTGACAGGGAAAGAAAAATGAAAATTTGTGTTTTCATACATTACTGAGCACCTACCATGCATTAAGTCAACATCCATCACATGCCTATTAAATGCTAGTATGGATACTATCAAATGCCCCGTCGCTGGACACAATGGAGCTTGTGGAGTCTATGGCCTAGGGAGGAAGAAAAACATCCATCAAATAATTTCACAAATAAACCCAATTACAAGTTGTGTGAAGTGTTACGAAGGAAATCATTCATGTGGTATGAGAGCGTATGAAATGGGTGTTTGGGGACAGTTTCCCCTGAGGAAGTCACATTTAAGCTAAGCCCTAAGGGGTGAGTGAAGTCAGCATCGGGGGCAGGGACCTGGGAGATGGGAGGATAGTTGAAGTGAGAGAGGGCTTGTGTGGCTGGGCTCAGTGCCTTGCTGCTCATGTGATGGATTTGAGTCATATTTGAGTTTTTCAGAGATCACTCTGGAGGACAGACCGCTACAGAAATCCAGTAGGAGACAAGGCACTGGCCAAGGCTGGCATCAGTAACAGAGTGGACAGATATTTAGGAGGTGTAATCAACAGGACTTTGTGAGGGCATCAGGAGGGGTGAGTGAGTGAGAGAGGAGATATGTTAAGGAGGGCCTTAAATAAGTCTTCTGACTTATTTACTCCATTCCCTGGGAGTTCCCAGTCATGTGGAGCAGGAGGCATGGACATGTGGAGTTTCCATGGAGAAGTTGACTCCACATCTGCTACCTTTGACATCCTGCAATCATGGGGAAACCATTCTGCCGTCGCCCTGATGGGTGAGGTGAAGCCAGAGGCCCATCTCTTGATTAGGAGTGTGCACTGTTGTCCTGTCCGGAGTGCTGATCACAGGGCCAGGCACCTAGAAGCTGTTCAACCCGTGCTTGTTGTTGACAATGTACCACAGGTGCTGGTTGTAGGAGAAGCACGTAGGAGCCGAGGGTGAGCTGGACAACCTTGGGAAGGTTACATAAAGCTATTGCATAAGCGTAGAAGACTCTGTCCTGCCTTCCAGGAGCCTCCAATCTTTTCTGAAAGGCAAGAGAAATGTTGGTGAGACCGTAGCAGCTCTGAGAACCCTCAGGACAAAGGGGTGGAGGGCTGGAGAGGGCGTAGGCTGAGAGGGAGAGGTGGGTTCTTTGGCTGGTCAGTATCCAAAGGTTCCTGCTGATCTTCAGAGAAACCGCTGGCTTGTTTCACGTTCCCCGGCTCAGATTCCGACAGGGCACAACCACAATTTCAGAGCTTCTGAAATTTCCTTAGAAGTGGTGTGGGGGGGGGAAAGCGAGGGCTTTCCTTCTCCCTCTATTCGAGCAGAGACAAAAGGTTCAAACCCTTCTTATATCCCACTGCTAGGGGGCAAAAGAACGCGAAGGAGGACTTCTTGTCAAGAAAACCATGAACAAAGGACACATTTCGGTGCCACCTCTGTTGTGGCCACCTGGTGCGTGCTCAGCACGTAGCAGGTGTACGGCCTGTGCTGCTGGCCCCAAGCAGGGCTGACAACAGCTTTATCTGCCCCGTAATTGAGCCCATGATGGGTTTGGGTGGTGTGCTTTTTTGGTTTAGACCAGACGGGCCTTTTCCATGTATCATCCTGTGCTGGTCTGTCTCTTTTGCATGTTGGGCTAATCTTCTCCATATGTGTGTCTGGTCTGGCCTGTGCATCCCGACCTCCCATGAGGAGGGCGAGGCCGCTTCAGACAAGTGCGGGGAGTTGCCGCCCAGCCCGCCGGGCTCTGGAGCCGGGCAGTTGGCTGGTTCTCTGAAGAAGGCAGCTGTTGGGAGGCCTCCTCTCCCTCTTTCTAGAAAGGATTCTGTGGAAAGACTCTCTTTGGGGTTCAGTGGGGCCGGAGAAGAAGGTGCTCTTTGAACGGCTACTGCCGGTGACTCACTGGAGCAGAGGCTCATCGGCCTGAGTGTGCCAGCTGTCACCCAGGCAGCGTGCAGCCCTCGGGGAAGGAGTCCTCTAAGCCTTAAACTTCTTGAACTACTAGCAGGCCCCCCCTCTTTCCCTCCCGCCCCCCGCCCCCCACCCCCTATCCCTAGAGACCAGCTCCCCCCTCCCCAGCAGGATGGAGCCGCGCTCTCCACGCACGGTGCCTAGAGAGGTCAGCAGACTGCTGATGGTTTTATGGCTGCCGCCTGAAAGGAGGGGAGCCACCTGACAGCGGAAAGAGAAACCTCATGTGAGGAGTATGTTGCAGTTTTACAAAGTGCTTTCAGATCCATTACTTTATTAACCCCCACAGCCACCTGTGGGGCAGGGCTCGCTCTCCCCCAGGCTCAGGGGAGTTGGCCCGCAAGGAAGAGGCCCCGAGAGCCGGGCCGTGCTGATGGCAAGATCAGTGCTCTGTCTGACACGCTGCCCTCCCCGAACGCCCACTGCCGCAGCCTCCTGGCCCCACGAGCCCCTTCCCAGAGCCCATCCCGGTGCCCTCAGGGGCTCTCGCTCCCCGGCGCCACCTCGGGTCTGCCTCTGGACCTTGGTTGGCACGTGGGCCGCCTCTTAGAGGGTAGACCTGAAATCCCTGTGATAGGAACAGGTTCCGTTGTTGCACGGAGAGCAACTGGCCCTGGAGACTCCATCGGCTACGACTGCCATGGCTGTTGCTCTTGGAAGAGCTCCATCTCCAAAGGGGTTTGTGCCGAGCGTCTGTTCCCCCAGAACCTCCAGCAGGCACCAGTTCACCTCAGCAACGGCTATCCATGCCCTCAAGCAGGACCCGGGACAAAACGGAGGGATTTTGTGAGCCAGGCGGGCCTCTGCCTCAGGGTCACCAATAGCATGCCTTCCTCTCACCCCCACTCGGCTGCCCTCAGTCCTGGGCAGACCACAGCATGGAGGCCAGCCCTCACTTCCTCCCTGAGCCCAAGAGCCCCCTCTGCCCATTAGACTTGCTATCCAGTTTTATCAAGTTCCTGCACCTTTGTGGTCCTTGGATTCCCTGATTGAGAAACGAGGTCAGCATTCCGCACTCATTCATTCATTCATTCATTTAATGTTCATTCAACATATCATTTGACGAGTCCTCGAGATTCAGATACTAGGGCCTCAAGCCCTAGAGATTCAGAAAGGTAATTAGAGACTGTCTCTGCCCTCCAGATGTTCATAGTCTAGCAAAGAAGACAGATGTGTACACAGATGACCATGGTACTGTAGGAAATCAACAAAATGCTTTCCTGCTCATATCAAAGCTGTCTCATTGAAGGCTGTTGAGGGAAGGAGAACATGGGTTCATTCCTTAGAAGTCACAGAAAAGCACATAGGAGATAGGGTGACCTGGATGACCTTGGGAAAGTCATGTAACTTCTCTGAGCCTCAGTTTCCACATCATAAAATGGGGTGACGATACCTGTGTCACAGAGTTTTTTGGTGTGTGTGGTTTTTGTGTGTGTGCGTGTGTTTTTTGTTTTTTTTACAGTTTTATTGTGAGGGTAATGCAGAAAGTATTCAAGCTTTACACATAATATGGCAAAGCAGGGCAAAGGACTACAAAGAATCTTGGATTGTCATTTTGGGGAAAATAAGTGTCACAGGGACAGGACAGCTCATGAAAACAGCAAGTGGTGCCGAGACCGGTTTGGCTCAGTGGATAGAGCGTCGGCTTGTGGACTGAAAGGTCCCAGGTTCGATTCCGGTCAGGGGCATGTACCTTGCTTGCAGGCACATCTCCACTGTGGGGCGTGCAGGAGGCGGCTGATCGATGTCTCTCTCTCATCGATGTTTCTGACTTTCTATCTCTCTCCCTTCCTCTCTGTAAAAAATCAATAAAATATAAAAATTAAAAAAAACAAAACGAAAACAGCAAGTGGCATTTACTAGTGCCCAGTACACGCCTGCCGTGTTGATGGGCCTTGGCTCCGTACCTGAGGCTGAGACCTCAACTGCAGTCTGGCTTTCTGGGTAGAAAGAAACTGAACTGAACCAGCGTCCAGCACAGGACCTCTGTCACTCAAGCACAAAGGTCTCATGGCCCCCGCACTGTTGTTACCCAGGGGTGCCTCGAACAGGCCAAGGAGCTCTTCCTCAGGCGCATCCCCACCTCCTTCATAGCCTTCCATCATTTCTTCTCATCATGTCGACACAGGCGAACCTCCCTTAGGAGGCCCCTTTGTAGCCCAGTCTTCTTCCATGAAAGTCCTCAGAACAGCAAATTCCTCCCAGGTGCGGAGAGGGGGGCTGTCCCCTCTGCCCTCGCCTGCTGAGCCCTGCTTTCCAGAGCTGATTTACAGCGTGTCCTCAGTCTAAGCGCCTGATTTCTCGGGACTACCTCTTCTTCCCCTCTCACCCCAAACAGATGTTTCTGCCCTGTCTCCTTAACATAGTGAGATATCATGGAAACAGATTAGACTGCTCTTCTTTGCCAGTGATTCAAAAGCTATTTCTTCAGTTGCTTCGCTGAACCCTACACAGTGAGAAATGCAAAGATGCAAGGAGTAGGAACCATCCAAACAGCTGTGTCCCCCCAAACAGAGTGACTGCCCATTAATTAATGTTGACACATGGACAGAGGTTGGATTAAATGAGCGCTGACTTTCTGAGCCTCAGTTTCCTCACCTAGAAAATGGGAGTCGTCATAATACCTCACAAAGCTCTTACGAAGGTTTAATCAATGTGTCTAATGGAAAGCAGACTGGTGGTTGTCAAAGGAGAGGCAGATTGGAGGGCTGGGATAAGGAAATGAAGGGATTGAAAAGTACAAACTGGTAGTTACAAAATAGTCCCGGCGATATCAATGACCAGCATAGGGAACGTGGTCAGTAGCCTTGTGATAACTATGCAGGGTGTCAGGTGGGTACTAGCTTCGTCGGGGTGATCACTTAATAAGTTAAATAATGTCCAATCGTTGGGTTGTACACCCGAGACTAATATACTATTGCAGCAACTATGTATGATGCCAGTTGGGTATTGCAGATATCTGGGGGGACCTCTATTTAAAGTGATTGTGTAGCCACTATGCTGTCTGGACACCTGAAACCAATTCAAAATATGATCGAAAGTGAAAAACAAGCAAAATAAATAAATAAATAAATAAATAAATAAATAAATAAATAAAATAAAAAAACAAGCAAAGCAATGCGTCCGAGGTGCATCCCCGCACACGCTAGGTGCTCGGGGCATGGCTGTTCTCTTCCCTTTTCCCTGTCAGCTACCAAAGCCACAGCGGGCCTCCTGTGGCCTCCACCCGGCAGTGGGCCCTGGGGATGCCATAATGGAGAGACCCGGGCAATCAGGAAGCCATTAGCCCAGCCATGGCGGGGAAACAGACATTAAACAAATAATTGCATAAATAAATATGTAATTACACATCTCCCTGATCTGGCTCTTCGGGGACTAAGCCATCTTGCGTCAAGACGGTTTGGGGTGGAGGAGAGAATTGGCCTATATTTCTGGGCTGGTAGGCTGGCGTCTCCTGGGTCAGACCGAGCGGTCCGGCCTCTTTTCCCATTTGAGAGACTGAGCCAGGACGGCAGGTCGGCCCTTTACCATGGCTCCTTCCGGGCTGCTCCGCGCTCAGAAGCCGCAGAGAATAGGGTCCCCAGGCACCTGCTGTCCCAGAGAGCATCCTGGCCTGGAGTACATCTCCTCTGGATGCTCAGTGCTGCCTTTCTAGCATTGGGAATTCACGGCCTTTCGCAGTGACTAGAAGAGAGGGAGAAAAAGCGGCTTTGGACGGGTTTTCTTCTTAGAGATCCGTAAACTTCCGTCTGGCCAGAGTCTGGGCTGGCGATCAGGCACCTGAGCGGGCGCCGCCTCGCCTCACCGCGGTGGCCATCTACCAGATTGACAACCACCTTCAGACCTGGCCTTCAGCAATGACAGAGGCTGCGCAGATTCCCCGGGAGCCTGCTCTGCTGGCTTCCTCTGCGCTTTCTGCTCCGATGTAGGGCCTGTCGGCTCTCCTGACACGAGGGAGGCCCCAGAGGCCCCGCCCCACCGGTGCTGCTCGGGATCAAGGCCTCGCTGGATTCCCAGCTCCCTGGTTTGCAAAGCAAACTTCAGCCTTGTACTATTTACCTTGGCAAGTCCGGGGCCAGATTGATGATCTGTAAAGTGGATTTGTTATTTGGCTGTTTGCTTTGGCAGCTCTTGAAAGCGCTTTGCTGATTACAGTCCCAGATGTCATTGCATACATTACCCTGCTCTCTATAACGGGGCTTTGAACACTTTAATTTGAACTACAAATACTATTAAGCTTTTTGCACCTCTTCTGCCTTCAGTCCTTGGATATTAAATATCAGAACAGACAGCCTGTATTCCCTTAGGCTTCTTTCTCATTGTCCTTGTCAGCCTCTTCCCCCTAGAAAGCTTCCAGCTCATCTTCTGTGGGTCCTTCTAGAAAGCTTGCTCACCTATGCCCACCCCCTGGCCAGTTCTTCCCTAACGGGGACCCTGGCTTTCCCGTGCAGAGGGGCAAGGCATCACTCTGAGCCTGGTTGGCCCGAGCGCTTAGTACGGCGCTCCATTCCGCTCACCCACACGGATTTTCCTCTCTCCGTTTGCTGTTCGTGGTAATGTTACTGCTGGCATTTTTTGGGGGGAAGCTAGATTTGGGGCTCCTCAACAGGGTCCAACGTCACACGAGAAAGGCAGCGGCAGAACCAAAAAAGAACGTGACGCTTTCCCACCTCAGAGCCTGGAATCACTGCCCAGGTTCCCCTCTCGTGCTGCTGCGTTTGACACCCCCTCACCCCGGTGGGCGGGGGGGGGGGGCAGAGCGAGAGCCCCTGTTCTTCCGTGGGGGCAGTTACTGGTTCATATATCTTGGGGGGTTATTGGTGGAGAGAGCTGTGCTGCTGGCTAATGGTGAGGAATACGAGTCCGAGTTCTCCAAGGTAATGACTTCTTCCTGTTGTAAATAAACCATTAGCCAGGTCCTCCCCTCAGGAAGCAATTTAAGGCCCAAGGGAGAGAGCAGAGAAGTCAGCTTGCAGCCTTCTGGCGGGGCTCAGCCCTGCCCAGCGCCTGCCCAGGCCTTCCCCTCGGAGCAAAGTGCCCCGTCACCTTTCCACCCGGCTGCTGGCAGGCTTCCCCGGCCTGTGATTTGCAGGCTCCGTAGGAACTGCCTCTGTTTCGTTAAGCTCCAAAGAAAACGCGATTTCCCGTTTTCTTTTTCTTTGTTGCTCTCCCTCCTCCGAGGTCATTGTTTGGTCCAGTCCCTCCCCTCCAGCCTGGCGCATCCACAGGGTTCGCAGCTGAAGCCTTTCAGCATTTCTCTGGGCTCTAGAGACAGAAACGCCTCCCTGGCATCCACAATGGGTAGCAGGCGTGCCACTGTGTGTTTCTGTTCAACCTCAGAACAGCCCTGCCAGGAAGAGCGTCCCGTTTCCTCGGTGAGGAAACTGAGGCTCAGCGGGCGCCTCGCCCAGTGCCACCCGCTACAGCGGGATCTGTGTGTCGCCAGCGCCGTGCTCTTCACTGTGCTGCGTCTGCTCGCTGCCCGGGTCCCTCCCATCGGAGCCCTGGCCTCTGAGTTGCGAGCCCTTCTCTGCTGTGAGCACCTCGGAGGCAGGCTGAACGTCACACTTCAGTGTGGGTCCTGGTGACTAGTACTGGACCTGGCTCGCTTTCGGTGCCCGACCGATGTTTGAATTCTGCTTGAGTGGTTTTGATTTGAAGTGACTGCAGCTGGTGTCAGGATGGGGTGCCGGGGCGGGAGCGGGGGGTGTGGGGGGAGAGGTGGTGTTCAGCTTTGAAATATTTCAGTTGAAGAAGTTAATTCACTTTCTGAGTTTACTTTAGGGATAGAGATTATGGCAGTATTTTTGGCCACCACTCTCAAATTCTTCTAAACCTTTACTATAATAAGCAAATTGAGCAGATTAAGGACACACTTAGCTGCCAAATGGTGTTCTGAACTGTGTAAGGTTCTGGGCCAAGTAAGGCCAGGGTGGCTGGCTCTTTTTTTTTTTAATGTAAAAGATTGTGTGGGTTCTGTGAACTTCTCTGCTTCTTCTTCTTCTTTTTTTTTAGCTCTTCCTGTTTTATTGTGTTTGAAGTATCTTTGTGGTGACCTGTTGGGATAAGATTCTTCCATATGGAAGTGTTTCTTTAACTTTTTAATCATTTCTTTGGGGAAGCGGAGGGTTAGGAGTAGCAGATGTTTTTCTGGCTTTGTTTGCCGAGTGGAGGTAGGGCCTTAGGAGCTGTGCGGCAGGCAAAGGCCCATCCCAGGGGCAGGAGACGGCTGGTCCCCCCGGGATCTGGGGGACCTGGCCGAGCAGGGCTGTGCGGGAGGAGGTCCTCCTGCCCTCACCCTGAGCAATGCCTTTCCCACTTCCCAGGAAGACCACATGGTCCCCTGTGACACTGAGAAAAGTTTGTGGTGGGTTTTTTTTGTGTGTGGGTTTTTTTTCTTCAGTGTCCCAAGGCAAATTCAAATTCTTATCAATTCTTAAGTGGGAAGCCTGTCTCGTGCCCTTATCAAGGAGATGGAGGGGAGCGTGAGGAAGGATAAGGGAGTGGATACCAGATAAAATGAACCCTGTTTCTCTCCTTCTGGCAGTCATGGCCCTCTCTCTGCTCTATTAGTGAGTCAAAGCTTAGCATCTTGATTTTTTTAAATATATTTTATTGATTTTTTACAGAGAGGAAGGGAGAGAGATAGAGAGCTAGAAACATCAATGAGAGAGAAACATTGATCAGCCACTTCCTGCACACCCCTTACTGGGATGTGCCCACAACCAAGGTACATGCCCTTGACCGGAATCGAACTTGGGACCCTTCAGTCCGCAGGCCGACGCTCTATCCACTGAGCCAAACCGGTCAGGGCAGCATCTTGATTTTTTAAGAAGTTGGAGAAACCCATCTGATTTCCCCATTTCCTCATGTGCTTTTGGACTCACTACTCAGTCGGCCTACTCAGGAGGCCGCGGGTGACTGGGAAGGTCATTCAGTGGAGGTTGGAGAAGCTGATGGTTGGCGCTCATGGTGTGCAGCTCCCAGCCTGCATACCAATTTGAACAGTGGCCTCTGGCCCTGGCTCTGTTTACCACCTGCCCCCACTGTCCACCTCTCCTTCTGTCCCCAGGGCCCCCCCGACAAGACAAGGAAGAAAAGGTTTTGGTCCTGTGCGTGAGGGTCCCCAGGCCCTGGTGCACTGCAGACCCAGGCCGTAAGAATGCAGTGGGAAGACTGACCAATCCCTTCTTGACTAGACCGTGGCTTAGCATGTAACCTGGGAGTTCTCCACACCTAGAGGTTGAGGAGATGATAAAAGTGTCAGCGAAAGAAACTGAGCGGTAGCAGCGAGAGAGGTGAGAGGGAGGCCAGGTGAGGCGGGTACCCTGGAAGCCCCAGGAAGAGATGAGCCAGCGATGTCAGAGGCACCTGGACCTGCCGACAGGTCAGGTTGGATGGTCACTGAGAAATGGCTGTGCGTTCAGTAATGTGAAGGTCACCCACTTTGGAAGAGCAGCCTCAGGGGAGGGGTGGGGGCACCACCCTGATCGGGTTCAAAGACAGGAAGGGAGGAAGAGAGGCAGGAAATTCTAGGCAGCCAGTCTAGACCCTTCTTTCCCGGAGTTTAAGGGAAGGAGAGACGTGGGGTGAGAGCTTGAGGAAGATGTAGAGTGAAGAGCCTCCTCTTTTTTTAATGGAATAAGTACTAACACAATAATGACGAGCGGCTATGGGGTCTAGTGCGTAGGTGGAGGGATTGACCTTGGTGGGGGGAAGGGAGAGGGCCTGCCCTCAGAATCAGAAGGGAGGGCAGAGGCGGGGGGAGACTTTAAATTCCCTCCTCGTTGCTTCCGTTTCCTCCGGGAAGTAATAAGGCCTCCGCTGAACATGAGAATGGTGGCGAAGGTACTAAAAGTCTGAGGCTAGAAGAGGAAAGACGAATTCGTCATCTAGGAGAACGGGAGAGCGAGCGGACTGAGGAAATACGATTAGAGGGCTGCGTTCAAGGCCCAGGTGGAGGTAGTCGTCAGAGATTTCAAAGCCAGGCTGGTGAGCAGGGCGTGCTTTCCTCACAGCTACAAGTAATTGCATGGGGACTGGGAGGGGGCTGAGAGCTGGGCTGGGCGGGGCTGGGGTTTCACCAGGAGGACACTGCGAAGGGAAAGGGGGTGTCGACGGTGAGGGTGTGGGTGAGGAAATGGTTCTATCAATTGCATTGTACCCGCCCTGATGAGTTTCCCCATTCCCTGTCCTCTCTGGGCCAGTCGCTTGCACAGCCAGGCCTCAAGGTGGTCTTTATTGTTCGCTCCGCAGGCACATGTGGGTCACCGGTTACAGCATAAAGGCGACACCACACTACGGAAATAAATGCCTCGAGGGGCTAGAGAGTCCCCATTCCCGGCACTGCATGAAGAGACTTCCTTTTAAAGGAAAATGAGAATATTCCTTCACTCTAGAACAGTGGTTCTCCACCTTCCTAAGGCCGCGACCCTTGCATACAGTTCCTCATGTGGTGGTGACCCCCAGCCATGAAATTTTGCTACTGTTATGCATCGTGATGTAAATATCTGCATTTTCCGATGATCTTAGGCGACCCCTGTGAAAGGGTCATTCAACCCCCAAAGGGGTCGCGACACACAGGTTGAGAACCACTGCTCTAGAAGGTTCCCTCTCCTTAGCCACCTCACCCTAGCTTCCTAGCATGCCCAGCGCTGGAGAGGGTCGATTCATGGAGGCTCAGCACCAGTTTAACTGAGCAAACCGGACGGTTTGGGGCCCTCTCTGCTTGCCCTGCCCCCGTCCGCTCTGCCACGGTCCTTGATCAGCTCGTTGGCCAAGGCAGGCACACGGCCCTCGGCAGGGGCAGAGGCCTGGTCCTGGTGTGAGGCGGCAGGGAGCGCCTCCCAGGTTCCTGGGAGCTTGGTCAGGATGCAGGTGCCCAGCTCCCAGCCTTCTGCCGCAGAAACTCAGGTTGTGATCTGGGACAGGACTTGCCCCTCCATGCATTTGAAAAGCTCCCTGGCTGACTCTGCCGGGTAGCCCCGCTGAGAAGTCCCGGTTGAGGGCATGAGTGCAGAGGTTTGTGCCAAACAGCAGGATGGCACCAGGACCCGCCTCCCACTGCCGCTCCTCCACCAGGTCTGAGTGCGACCAGATAGCTCTCCTGACCGTTCCCTTCTCAGCACTGCCCTTAGGAACTTGTGATTATCCTCAGTCTCAGTCAAAAGCAGCTTAATTCCGCGGAGAGCGGTGCCAGTGGGCATTATGCCTGGAAGGAGGAGAGCAGATCTGCGGCAGAGTGCTCGCTCAGTTCAGCTCTGCGGCCTCCACGGGGCATCCTCTCCCTCCGTTTGCCTTGCCCCTCCCCTTCCTCTTCCGGGGCGTTGTTTGGGGCCAGGTTAGTGAAGTCAGCTCATTCCAGAAGGACCGGGGGTCTGGCTAGATGCAGGCTTGGGTATCGTTAGTCAGATGACGTCTGCTTGGCCGGGAGGACCTGGGTGGGCTAGGAGAGGCGAGCGGCAGTAACGAGAGCAGAGAGCAGGCGGAGGGCGCAGGCCAGACCAGCACCAGCTCCAACCCGGGGGAGCGCTGCAGCTGAGTCTGAGAGTCTCGTAGGAGCTGGAACACGTGAGCCCTTGCCACGTAGAGGAACCTGAGTTTACCTGCCTGCATCATCCTTTGACGTTGAATCCTCTGGGTCTTAAAGGGCCCACCTCCTTCCAATTGCTTCTGCTGTATCAGAGACCTGGGCCTCTTCATCCAAGACCCGTGCTGGGTTGGAGCTATCGCACTGAGAAATCTACAGCACTAACCCTGGGTCTTCCTCTCGAGAGAGAGTCCCTCGTGGGCCCAGCCTCACCTTCGCCAGGACTTTCTTCCATCTCTGCGCCGATAGATATTCGTGTTCTGCCCAAACCTAAAACCCCTGATTCTCTCCGTTCATCGCAGAGACATTAGAGAAGGTGGGGATCCCACAGAGAACCAGACAGACGGTCTCCCTGCCCTGGGGGAGGGCTCATATTCTAGAAGCGGAAGCAGGCAGACCAGCCGTGCCCTGAAGGGTGCTGTGATAACATAGGTTCCGGGGGCTCAGAGCACACTGCAGGGCCCCTGCCCTACCCTAGTGGAGGCCCGGAGAGCTGCCCAGAAGTCCTGCTGGTGTCAGCCAGCCTGAGGCAGGCGGAGATGGAGAGGCGCAGAGATGAGAGGGAGCACCGGCCCCTGGCGGCACGGGAAGAGGCTCTTGATGCTTCACGAGAGGGTCGGGGCGTGGGGGAAGCGCCAGGTCCACCAGGAACCTGGCACCCAGGGCAGAGAGTTGTGGCGTCTCTAGAGCAGCTTGTTTATCACTTTGCACAGGTGTTTCCTGGCTCCTGGGATGATTCTGGCATAGACACACACACACACACACACACACACACACACACACACGCACACGCACACGCAAACGCAAGCATACACATTTGCGTGCAGAGCTCACGGGAATGGTTACTGCTCTGTCCCTCCTCGTCTGGAGGCGGCACAGGGTAATCTGGATTAGAACCCATCGCTGGGGGCGGGGGCTCACTCGGCCGTTATAATCATCTTTTCCTTCCACCTTCAGATGCCACTCAGCCTCACACGGCACCAGCTCTGTGATGGAGAGTGGAAGTGACAAGGGCAAAATTTAAAACACACACACACACACACACACACACACACACACACACACACACAGAACGTATTCGGTGGGAAACTCCAGGCAGGAAGTGCTGTTCTCTGGTTCCGGCCGACACCCCCATCCTGCTTGCTGGCGTCTGAGGAGACTTCCCTCCCATGCTGCCTGATGGCTGGCCGGCGGTTCTGCAGGGGCTGTGTTCTCTGCTTGTCACTCCTACACGGAGGTCACTGGAAGATGCATGGACTTCTGAGTCTTTAACAGAAAGGACGAGAAGGAAATCCCAAAGGCAGTTAGTCGACGGGCATCTGCTGAGAATGAGGGAGAGAGTTGTGACAGGTGTGGGGCGTTGGAGACGAGGGAGGATGCAGGAGGGAACTGATGAGGAACAAATGGGGGAAAAGGCCGAGGAGCAGGAAGGCCTGGCTGATAAATGTGTCATCGGTGTAGCTCAGCGGCCCAGGAGTAGGACAGACGTTTCAGGTGGTCGGATGGTTCATCCTGGATGCGGCTGGCAATGCAGGCGTGGCGGGCAGACCGGGAGGAGCAGGGAGCGGGGTGGTGCGGGTGTTATTGGACTTGTGAGCCCCGAATGCCGGGATGGGTGGTGGAAAGGTGTCACCAGGAGGAAGCCCAGGGATTGGGGGAATAGGAAGAGCTCCAGGCTCTTCCTTGGTAAGAATAAAGAAGTGAGAGAAATAGATACAGAGGAAGTTTTAGGATCAAAAGGTGGGATTTCTTGTTTCAAATACTGGGAGTGCCAACTTGCAAGATCCAGGTGAGTGAGTTGCTGGAATGAAGGTCAAAGTCACTGGGGTGTGGAGGTCAGTGAATTACAAGGCTGAGGGCGTTGGCTTGGTCACGCACCTGAGCATCGCGCCTTGTTGCTGAGAAGGTGACCGTGGTGTGTGGAGGGCCACAATCCTCCCTGAGGCCACGCGAGGACTGAGAAGGTCTGTGGAGCCCAGCGACGGGGTGGGGAGCACAGCGCTAGAGCGACTTTGTGAGCTCCGAGCTTCTCTCCTGACTGATAAGACAATTCCTCTGGAAGAGGTGATGTAATTCACAAAGAACATTTGTATTCCCCCGTGGAAGAAAGTGCTTCCTTTTATTGTCAGATCACTTTAGCGTGATTGAAAAACCAGGGACAAAACTTTTTTCAGATGCCTGAAAGGAATAAGCTATGAGATGTCTGAAATCCGGGCCCCAGGGTCCTGCGTGGTGGCCTAATGCAGAGTCTCTTTGCACCTCAGCCTCTTTCTGAAACGGGAGACCTTTGCAGGGTCATCGGGAGGGTCCTTGGAATGGTGGTGCCTTAAAGTGTTCCCTGTGTGCTGGGCACAGGCCTGAATGTTGTGTATTATTCCCACTTCGTCGATTTATAAACGGAACCAGGAGAGCTAACTAATTTGCTCAGCATGATGCAGCTATTAAGTGACAGAAAGGGGACCCTAAAGCCGGGACTTGCACCATCTCCTCCACTGCCTCTCTTAGGCTCTGCGAATACAAAAGTAAGGCCAAGTGCTCGGAGTGCTCAATTGAGGAGAAGACATCAAAACACACCGCATGCCACAGTCCCCTCCGCACCATGGGAGGGTGTGCAGGTGCAGTGAGGGTGCCACCGAGGGGCCACCCTGCCCCGGTGGCTCCAGGGCCTTCACGGAGGAGTGCGAGGCGGAGGCTGCTGCAGAAGGCGGCTCTCGGCCCCTCTTGTCTTGTTGGTCCACAGTGTGGCAGCTGCTTCTCCCTTGTCCTGGTTTGTCACAAAACAAACAAACAAACAAAAAACACATCTATTTCCCACAAAATTGCTCTTTAAAAGTTTGAATACTGGACTTGCAGCTGTGTCGTTCTTTTTTGCAGATTAAACAACCTCCGTTTATTCCCTCTCTTCTCTCTCTCTCTCTTTAAGACTTTTTAAAATCCTCATCTGAAGATATGTTTTTGTTGATTTGAGAGAGGAGAGAGAGAGAGAGAGAGAGAGAGAGAGAGAGAGAGAGAGAGAGAGATATCAGCTGGTTGCCTCCTATATGTGCCCGGACCTGGGATCCAATCCACCACCTGGATTATGTGCTCTGACCAGGAACCGAACCCACAGCTTTCCAGTGTATGGGATGACGCTCCAACCAACTGAGCCACAGGGTAGGGAGCTATGTGAAGGGGCAGAAAGGCCAGTTTAAAGGTTGTCGGAATAACCCCAGTGAGAACTGATCAGGGCCTAAGCGCAGTGCCCATGGAGAGTAGGGCCAGAGGCGTAGGAAGTAAAACCCACAGGACATCCCGGTGAGCTGGGCGGGGGGCTGAGGAGTCTGGCTGGGGCCACTGAGAAGCCAGTGCTGCCATTCAGTTAGGTAGGGGACAGGGAAGGGTGCGCCGGTTTGGGAGACGTGGGGTGATGGGTGGGTTCTGGGCATGTCGAGTGGGAGGTGCCGAGGAACATCGCGTGACAACATGTGGTCTGACACACACGGATGTGGAGCCGGGAGAGAAGGGAGCTAGAAGTGCAGTTTGGCAAGTCAGTAGCATGTAGGTGGTCGTTGTGACCACGAGCTCACCCGGGCAAACTGAACAGAGAAACTAAAGAAGAAGGTCAAGAGTAGAGCCTGAGAAGCCCCAAAATTGGAGGAGCGAGGGAGCCAAGCCAGGCCTCGGGAGGGTGGTCAGAGGGAGGAGGAAACCCCATGAAAGGAAGGAGAAGAGTCAGCGATTTCCCAGCGCAGCCAGCTCTCCCCGACAGCAGCTGGCTCTGGACCACAGGGACCACCTGGTTACTCAAATCCCACCGTGATCATGGGAGGACGGTCACGTGCTTTCCCAGTCGGGATTCTGATGGCGGGACTGGAGGACTAGTCCCTAACACTGCTCAGAACCCCTCCTGGAGCAGGGGTTCCCAGGAAAGAATCACACCCGTTCCCAGAACCGGTGTGAAGTCCCGCCCTGGAGGACCTGGCACTGATGCTTCCGGCTCAAAGTGGTTCCATGATAACATGGAGTCTCCTTCTGACGACACAAATCACACCCCCACCCCACACAGATTTCTACCTAAGGTTCTGGAGCCACTGTCACTGGCGGGGTGCCTCTGACGTGTGGGGTACAAAGGCTAACACTGATTCTGAGGAGAGCTGCTGAGCAGCTGTCTGAGTATTTGGGAATCCGGTAGAAAGCGGGCATTTAGACAGATCGTTGGTCCAGCGCCCTTCACTGGGCATGTGCAGGAGCACCCTCACCGGCCTCTGGTGTAGACGGTCTGACTGCCCACTCCTTTTTGGGGAGTAGTGGACTCGAATGTAATTCAACATTAAAAAATAATAATAATAAAACCCCTATGTTAAAAAGCTGACTGTTCCCATGGAGAAGGGGGACTATGTGTAGACCAAGAAGACATTTTAATTAATGTCAAGGCAGGAGCTGGCTCTCCTGGTTTGTGTGTTGAAGACCTAACACTGCTCAGTGCCTCCAGCAGTGAAGTTCGTGCAATATGCCGAATGCATCTGTTCTCAGGAGCAGTAACTACTGCTGCTGGGCCTTGAAGGTAGACCCCGCCGGCAGTGGGGGGAGGAGAAGGAGGGGTGGCTCCCCCAGGGACAGGGACCACCACCCATTGTGGATCTTGAGAGCAGGAGTGTCCTTCCTACATTAGGAGAGTGTGGCGTTCAGATCCAGGCCTCTTCATGGTACAGGGAGGCCCAGAAGGGTTAATGACCGCAGTCTGAGGGACATGAGAAAGCTCTATCTAGTAGCTTCTCAACCCTAAAGGCATTTCCAAAACTCAAATGAAGCACGATGAGAACTTAATTCTTTCATTCAGCTGTTAGCCCTAACTCAGGGTTGGATGACAGGCCTGCGTCTGTCTGGCACAGTCATAGGAGGTCTCCGGGCCCCTCCTGGAGGCCCCTTGGTGCCTGGGTTTCCCCCCTTCTTCACCCCCCAAAGTGAACGACTCTGATCTTCCTCTAACCCAGTGTGTACCCTAGGTCCACAGATAAAAAGATAGGTTTCTGCGCGCATACACACACACACACACACACACACACACGCACACGCTTGTTCTGGCCGGCTCTGTAAACTTGCTCCTTGCATGAGTGTAGCCGACATAAAATATATTGCTTCCTCCTCGGAGGAGGGACTGGCATTTCTTGCACAGGGACGGGGTAGAGGAGGCGCTCCTGGCCTTTCTGAACTTCCTTCTCAGCGAGGGAAATGAATAACATCCTGATGGGCCCCAGTGGAGCACGAGTGGAGGGAGTCCGGCCCCCGGCTCCAGGCCCGCTCTAGGAGTTGCTTTACCCACAGGCGCCAACCTCGGCGCACGGTGGACCCCAGAGTGACAGTTATGTGGGCGTTTTCACACTTACTAATGAGGTGGCCGTTTTACAAGGCACGCTAGGGTCCCCCAGCCTGGGGAACATGTGCTCCTATAGGCAGCCAGGCCGGAGGGGGAAGGGCAGCGACAGCCCCTGTCCGTCCAGCCCGTCCGGTGCAGTTTGCGACGAGGCCTTGAGGTGCCCTGCACTCCCAGTTGGCACCTGGCCGGTTAGCAGGAGGTATGAACTCTGTTTGCTTAATAGAGTGTTAACCCCAGGCCCTAGAACTGGTGTTAACACTTAGCACAAGGCTGGGTCCGAGGGGAGAGGCCGGGGCACTGGCGGCTGAGGGCGGGTTGAGGGTTGAACTGTGAGGAGAGGAGGGAGGAGGGAGGAGGGGCAGTAGAATGGTCTCTGTATGGAATGGAGCGGGCTGGCAAGACCAAGGGTTCCTCTGCTCCTGCCTCTGTCACAGCCCATGTCTGTCCCCTCCCCCGCTGCCCTTTCCTGGTCTTTAAATGAGTAGCTAGAACCAGATGTACTGGAAGGGACCAACAGCTGGAAAATGCCTGGGGACAGCCAGGGCGGGCAGCGTCCGCGGCTCTGTCCAGGTTTGGGTGCACACAGATCCCCGGGGGTCCAAGCCCAGAGCAGCTTCTGGTGTGTTACTCTAGGGCGGGGCCTGAGAGGCTTCTAAGGGCCACTGGTCCGGGGACTTCGCTTGGAGTAGCAAAGGCACAGAGCAGAGCGCAGGCCACCGCCGGGAGCCTCAGATTTGGCTTATTTGTGGAGCACTGAGCCCTCTTGTAAGACAAACACAGGGTGGTTGAGACAGGAGGTACCTCTCTTGCCCCCTCAACATCCTCTTACAGCCCAACAGCAAGAACCACTTTAAAATCCTGGAATGGGAAGACTGAGCTGAAGACCCCCTGACTGGTACTGTAGCCATATTTCAAAATGAATTCAGCATGGGTTTTAATGGGGAGAGAAGGGGCTTTGGAGCCAGAGGAACCTAGAATCAGAAACCTGGCGAGACCCTTGGTGGCCTCAGCTGAACAAAAATCTTACTTCTCTCTGACTCCGTGGCTTGTTCTATAAAATGCCTATCAGCCCCAACTTCAGAGACTTGTTGGGGGTGATGACCGTGAGGTCATGCGTAGGAAGTGGCTGTGCCCGGCACCCAATAGGCGCTCCACAAATGAGCGTTCTCTCGCCCTTCCCGGTACCTGATCTGACCAGAGGAGTGACTGTTGGGAATTGGACACTGTCCGAGGAAACCCAGTTTGCGTGCGGGCTGGCCTCGAGCGATACTGTTCCATGAGTGTTTCCATCCGCGGCGGCGCTGCTCCTCCGAGGTCACGGCTTGTCTCGGGGTGTGTTCTGAGCCTTGTCGTGGGACTCCTGGAACCGCGGGCGTGTGTGCCTTCTCTCCACCCTCAGAAGCAGGCCCGAGCATCCTGAGGGCGTGTTTGCGTGGCCTTCCCACGTGGACGGGGCATGATCTGGGTGGCACCAGGCTTACAGCGAGGAGGAAAGGGTCTCAGGGTCCCGTCTGGGAATGCCAGTGTCGGCCCGGCTGGGGAGGCTCTCCCGGTGGAGGCCCCTCCGAGTCGTCCAAGGTGGAGCCGGTGGGAATTCTCCTGCTGGGCCCTGCAATGCCGACCGGTCTCTCGGGCTGCCCGGGACCAGGCACCCGGCCCTGCTCAATGGCCTAATGGTGTGTGAGGGGCTCAGACCTCCCATGACAGTCGAGAGAGGCGTCCCCTAGGAAACGGTGTCCCATTTAACCAAAGGACTGTGGCGGTGCGGGAGGGGGCAGGGCAGGGCAGGGACAAAGGTGACCGGCAAAGGGCCTTGATTTAAAAACCGGCTCCTTCCAGAGCTGCTCCCCGGCGCTTTCTGATCTGATGTCTGAACTCTGCAGAGAGGTGGAACTGTTTGTGACATTTTTCACGCAAGCTGGTGCACATTCCTGATGTGATTAAGAGGAAATAAGTCAGATGTGCACAGGGATGAGTCAACATTGCGTGCGGCCGGCCAGGGCCACTGGGGGAAGAGGCGGGCTGCAGCCCAGCGCAGGCAGGCGGAGGCTGGGGGAGAGGCAGCCAGCGGGGCCGGACCCTCCCCGCAGACGCTCCTCAGGGGCTGACCGTCCAGGTCCCGGCAGGAGGGTGTCTGTCACGGGGCTTTCTTCTTCTCGCTCAGCTTTTTCCGAGTGTTTATGTTGTGCTGATGACAGAGGTTTCAGGAAACACATAGAAAGGAACAAACAGAAAAGTGCCCTGTAACCCAGCTACCCAGAGGCCACCGTAGCTCATAACCTTTTGTCGTGAGTCATTTAAAATGGTTCTTACGTTTCCTTCACAAGGTTTGGTGAGGCTAACTGGACAATTTTGTTTGCTTTTTTTTTTTTAGTTTCACAGTCTCTCTAGAAATGTTCTCTGTTAGAAACATCGTTTTTCATGGCTACCTAATCTTCCACTGCCGGAACGATCATTTACTTAACAAACACCTGATTGGGGGGCTGTGTTAAGGCGGCATCGAGCGTCGCCATGGGTGCAGGGTTGCTGGCATCTTAGCTTACTTCCTGGGGCTAGGATGCTGGAAGTGGCCGGCATTCTAGGTCAGGAGCGAGCGCCCACTTTTCCAACGTTCCTGATGCACAGCGCCAGATCGTCCTAAGAGAGTGCATCCCAGCCAGAGCCCCGTCGCCGGCAGCCTGTCTCCTGTCACCCCTAGCTGTGTGGAGTACGATGCTGCGTCTTCACTAAAGAATGTAGGGAGCCGGGATGTCCTACCCCCACCCTGTGTCGGAAGCTCAGGAGATAGAAGGGACCCAACCTCAGAGCGAGGAGGCCATTCCCCCTACCGCTCTCCCATGCCCCCTGCAGGCATCCTCAGAGAAGTGGGGGACACAGGCCCCTCAGATGTGGTGCCTCCCCACATCTTGCTGTGAGATGACACAGAACCCCTCAGCTCTGGGGGTGGAGTTCCCAGACGAGGAGCCGATTGTCACTCCTCTAGCTGCTTGTCATCTGGCCTAGATGTGTCCCCTGTCACTTTCTTCACGTTCTAGTACTTTCCCAGAATCCCACATCCCCTACAGGGAGTGCACGCGCAGAGCCCAGGGCATCGGCTGTGTTTGAGGGGCCCGGTGCCTTTTCCAGGGCACTCTTTCATGGACATCTTATCAGGGGCTCACGCAGCCGAGGAGGCAAATACTTGTCTCTCTGGTTTACGGGTCAGGTGGCTGCCTGTGGCCGCCATAACAAAGACCCACAAACTTGGTGACTCAACGCAACAGCAATTTCTTCCCTCGTATTTCTGGAGGCTGGGATTTCATCAGCAAGGCCCCACGCCCTCCTCGGGCTCCAGGGGAGAATCCTTGGTGCCTCTGCCAGCTTCTGGTGGCTCCAGTGTTCCACCGCTGGTCACCCAACCTCTGCCTCCGCCTTCACGGGGCCTCCTCACTCAGTGTCCAGGATCGCGCCCCCCCCTTTCTCTAATGAGGATACCAGTCATGGATGTAGGACTCACCCTAAATCTAGGATGCTCTTATCTTGAGATCCTTAATTACATCTGCAAAGACCCTATTCTCAAATGAGGTCACATCCTGAGAAGGACATGTCTTTCAGGGGGTCATTTAACCCACTACAGTAGGTCACAAAACCAAGGTCCCAAGAGGCTAAATGACTTGCCCAAGGCCATCCAATGAGACAGTAGCAGGGGATGGCATTTGGACCCCAGGTCTTTTGCTTACCATGTACCTTTAATTATGTTTTTTAAAATGTTTTAGACTCTTCTGGTGTGACTGCTTGACTATGTTATCTGGTTCATAAGGAAATGCAATTGGGTACATTTTTACCCGAGGATACACTCACCGTTACCTTGTTTGGGTATTATAGTAAATTACATTGAAATTATGTAATTGAACTTCTTCAATGCGAGTCACCCATTTTTTTCTCCATGTGGTAAGTGGGGAAATTAAGACCCGGGGTAACCAGAAAACTTAATGGGAGAATCCCAGTTATCACATAGATACCTGGATTTATCAATCTCCATTCTAACCTTTAAAGTCTGAGTTGTAGAAGGTGTCAAAATGACACCTCTGTGTTCAATTACAGAGTAGTGTCTCTATTACTGTTGAGCTCCTCTTCCCTGGCCCAGGACCCTCTGGTGTGTTGGCTGCACACGGCTGTCTGTTCATGGACCTCTGATGAACAGTGAGGGCCTCTGAGAACAGATGTGCACCTCTGGGACACCAGCATCTGCTGGCTGGCCAACGTTAGCATTTTCTTCTTTGTTGGTACCTTTCCTTTCTTTTCCAAACTAAAAGAGTACATCCTTTCAAAATGACCTCACCCCGAGCCAAATGGATGAATAGAGGACAACCATGGTACAACGCCACAGGTTAGGTGAACGTTAGGCAATCCGGGTCATAAGCGGTGGCCAGGGTCTGGGTCCCTTTGCTCTGCCCCGTGTCTGTGCACGGGGGGTTATGGTCATCTCGAGAACCACCCTAAAGAACCGAGAAGGACATGTGGGGTCCTCCTATTTTCCCTCCCTCCCTCAGTGAACCACTGCCTGTTAGTCCTGTGACATAGCGTGTGTTGACGTAGTAAAATGTGCCAGCAACCAAGTACACCTTGTTCCTCGGCCCGTGCTTTTATGAACCAACCTGTCGTGTAGAGAAAGGAGCCCCCCACAGCGCCGGGCTCCAGCCCCGTCTGGTGAGCTAGTTTGGAGAGCAGGCGAGGAGATGCTCCAGCGGTTGCTTTCATCGCGCCGGGGTCATTTCTTAGTTCGTGTGGGCATTGTTGTTTTTTTAAAAATATATCTGTATTGATTTCAGAGAGGAAGGGAGAAGGAGCCAGAGATAGAAACATCAATGATGACAGAGAATCATTGATCGGCTGCCCGCTGCACAGCCTCCACTGGGAATCGAGCCTACAGCTCGGGAACATACCCTGACCGAGGAATCAAACCCTGACCTCCTGGTTCAACCACTGAGCCACACTGGCCGGTCAGTGTGGACATCACCATTACCATGAGCTCTCACCAGAAGGGCTTACCTCTTGAATCACCTTGTTTAATTACAAGTGCTGCTCTTGCTACCGGCCTCCCTGGAAATTTGATCAACAGGCTCTTGTCAACTCCAAATCCCGGGGCCGAGCCTAATTAATGCAAAACGGAGGCCCGGCCACGGTCCCCTAAATAGCCCGGGTGTGATTAGACACTATCAGCTCAGGGAACATCCCACCGCCCCCCGGCCACCGCCATCCTCGGAGCCTCCGTGCCCCTCCACAGCGGCACACAAAAGGCAGAGCACGTGCTCCCCTCGCAGCCCGGCAGCTGCCAGCCTGCCAGCTGTCACAGCGTGCCTTCAGTGGGCGTGTGAAACCCGATAACCTGACCCAGTTCTCCTGGGGAGAGAGCACCGCAGGATGCCACACAGGGAAGCAGGCTGCCGAGGCCTACCTGTGCGAGATGGGCTCTCGGTGCAGACTGTCCGGGTTCTTCCCATCCCCAGAACCTCGGATCTCAAATAAGTGCACCGAAGGCAGTGGCGTGATGTTGTGACATTGTTTTCTGCTCAGGTTTCATCTCCTTCCTTCCTCCTATTTAATTTTCGCTCCTTTCTCTGCCCATCGCCATCTCATTCCTCCCAGTCCTGGCCCTGCGGTTCTGGCTCGGGGGCCACACCCACTGGGTACTGACCTTAACGTACCTGTCAGTCTCTCAAGTGCACATCATCAGCCCATGGACAAACATGGTCTGGGCAAGCACGGTGTACAAAGGGGGTCGCGGCCCACAAGGCGCTTCTAAGCTAGGCTAGAAAGCAGACCACGAGACTAATAAAGGCAGAATGGGACTAATGCCAGGGGAGTGATCTATTAACCTGGGACCCAAGGAGACGCTTCAGAGGGATCTGAAAGCACCCCAGAAATGCTTACCTAATTGTACGCAAACACACATTTTGGGGGTAAGCTCAGAGCTTTCATCAGCTTTACCCCGACTTTCTGAAAGAGTGCTCATCATAACTTGGAGAGTCGCTCCAGGCTTCCCGGGGCGAGAGGGCAAAGCTTCCCAGAGGCATCGGGGAAAGGCTGTTACACACGGAACCAGATTCCTGGCACAACCTCACCTCTCTCAGCCTCAGTAAAATGTAAGTCTGGGAAATGGCAATAATTGCAGCTTCCCAGAGTTCACAGAGGACCATGAGCTTCATTGTTGTTATTTTTCTGGCTCCCTTTGTATCTCCATAGCTCTTGGTACTGTGCCTGACTCATATCGTAGTGGACACTAATCAATATTTGATGAATGTGCGAGTTAACTGAAATAATAAACGTGAGAGGGCTTTGTAAGCAGCGGGGCAGGGCCTCAGCAAGAGATCTTTGCTTCTCAGTACGTGTATTTTGTGCTTCGCAAACAGCCTGCATTAAGTGTCTTCTCCCCTTAAAACTGACCCTTCCTCTCTTCCCTCGCCCCTCCGCCTCCCCCCTCCCCCCATTCCCATAATGGGACTCAAAGGGCCAGCCCGTCTGACAGACCGTCTCTGGGCCGGCCAGATGACTGATAGCTGTGCCGACAACTCAGGCGAGATACGCAGTTGCCTAAGAGCTCAGAGGTGGCCTCACCCTCCAAGGGCTTGACCTCTGACCCCAGCCCCCGCTGACACACAGGCACCTGCAGCCCTTCTCTCGCCCCAGGGCTGGCAGACCCCTTGAGCCCCTTTGCTGTCCTCGTTGGCACTGGCAGGGGTGGGAGGCACGTCAAGGAAGGGGCATCGCAGGCCGCTGCTGGGACTCCCAGCACGGAAGCAGGACCACCAATTGCATCCCCTCTGTGGCTTCTCGAGAGGGCCGAGATGATCGAGCGCTCCTTTGTGGAACATTGTATCTCCAACCTCCTCCCCACAACTTCCCGTCCGTGCCCACGCAGGAGAGAACGGGTCTGCTCTCAGCGTTCTTTCTCCCGGGTGTCGTCTGCCAGACAGAAGGACTCAGCCACGTTGCCATGATCCTCCAAGGATCGTGGCCCGTGGAAGGTGGAAGGGGGAGGGCTTTTCAGCAGGCGTTGGTGGAGGGGCCCAGCATTTGCAGAACAAGCGAGGAGGGGCGGGTGCTTTCCCGTCCACCAGTTGTCCCCGCCCGTGCGTGCAGCCAAGGGCAGCGTGGTAGAAGCTCCAGGCTGCGGAGGAGGAGCCTGTGTTCCCCATCTCCCATGTGGGGACCCAGAGCTTGCCACCCATCACTCCGGGCCTCAGAGATCGGGGTGGTGCCTGCACGACCTCTCGGGGTCATTGTGATAGTGAAAATGGACGATGATGAGTCAAGTGGCATGAGCTGTTCACCCCTGCTATGACGGCATACTCGAGCTCACCAGGACGGGCGGGGCCCTCACCATGTGTGGGTCCTTCCCCTGATGCAGTCCTCCAGGATGGGGTGTTTGGCTGGTTTTATGGGTGAGGAAGCCGAGGCTCCGAAGGGTCAAGACCTTGCCCAGAGCCATGCAGCGAATGTGTGTTGGAGCCGCACTTGAGTCCAGGCCCATTTCCAGCCCCACCCGCTCACGATGCTTCTCTCCTGCAGGCCGTTGCGTTGTCTCTTACAATCTTACAGACCCCTCTAGCCTTCACCACCTGAACCCCCACTCTCACCTGAACCCCTCGTGCTAGAACTCATGCTGGAGTTTCTTGTTTGCTTGCGCTTGGCCTTCTGATGTTCTTCTTGGCCCTGCTGTCAGCTCACCTGCCCCGACTTCCAACCCTGACCGAGCGCCTTCCTGGGAGCAGGCACCTGCGCTGTGAATGGAGGGAGGAAAGGCCGTCCCCTTCCCTGCCCCAGGCTCTGGGACGTCTCTGTCTGTACAAAAGCCATCGCCTCAGGCCTGACTGTCTGGGAGGAGGAGCCCCCACATTTCATTGTTCATCCCCTCTGGAAATCAGGAGGCATGATTTCCCAGGCAGACCCTTCAGAGAAACAATGGTGCTTCAGATCTTGAACTTGTCACCTAGGAGTGAGGCAGCGGCAGAGAGCATGGGCTCCTGGCAGGCACCTTGCTTCACCTCTGCCCTCCTTGGAGACAAAGAGGTATTAGCTCCACTTCAGAGATGGGAAACGGAGACGGAGGGACTCGCCTCACTTGGCTTGGCGAGGGGGTCCTGGGAGAGAAAACTTAGGTCATCCGTCCCTGTGTGTCCTTGGGCGCCAAGCACCGCTGGGTTGTTGCTCTGCTGGCTGAGCATTGGCTGTGGGCTGGGCATAGGGCGGGCCCTTGGAGGGCTGTCACTCAGAGCACCCCACCCCCATCCCCTGGCGCCTCACTCCCAGACCCATGTCCTGACCCTACTTGAGGGTCAGAGAAGGTCTACAGGGCCACTCCTCACTCGGGGTCCTACCAGAGCAGCTAGTCCCGGGGAACTTGCTCCCCAGGTGGGTCTCTTCTTGGGGAAACGCATTCACAGATGCTCCCGACACCCCCAGCACCAGGCATCTCCCCTACAATTAGGCAGGAGATAAATCACAGCCCAGCGTGGCTGATGACATTCAGGAGCCAGTGGTGACCCCTGCCACACATACAGATCCCGGCGGGCTGGCCGGAGCCCTTGTCTGGGCAGGAGAGCGCTGGACTATCGGGCCCTCTTTGTGATGTATGGAGTCCCTGGCTGTCGGGGTGTTTACGAACGGTTATCACCTCAATGCTGCGGCCATTATCAGAGGCAGGGCCGCCTGCCGGGGCCAGGGCTCGCACCCTCTCTATTACCACCTGTCATTGGCAGGGAGTGTGCGCTGACGCTGCCCAGTCCCGGCTGCTGCGGGGAGATAGTTTCTGACGGCTGATCAAAGGGGAGCGGCAAGGCCTGATAAAGAGTGTGCGTTGCGTGTACTTTTAACTCGGGGAAACATTGGCATTTGCATTTTTCCCCCATCTTCCTGGTGCTGGCAGGAACCGAGCCCCATAAATGCCGTGGATTCAGTTACCTAATCGCTGGGGAAATGGCATGTGCTTAAAGCAACAGAGCAGGACTGTAATCTCTTTCCAAGAGAGAGTGGATGAAATAAGCTTTCGCAGCAGACTTGCCGCATAATAAAGCAGAATAATTTAAATGGGGACTTTGAAGTGAGCGTGCGTGTAAAGGCTGACCCTGCCACTCGGCAGAGCACCGTGCACGTTTTGGAATGTGGGAGCCGCTTCAGATTAAGGGGAGATCCTTGCTGAAGGCGCTGTCACCCAACTCTTGCTGGCATCCCCCAAATGGGGCCCCAGATGTGCTCAGCCTTTGGTGGCTGGGAGGCGATGGCATGGAGCGGAATGAGTTCTCCGAGCGTCAGAGATCTCAGTCCTTTTATTTATCTTTCTCAATTACAGTTTACATTCAGTAGTGTTTTGTATTGGTGTCAGGTACACAGTATCGTGATTACACAATCATATACTTTATTTTTATTTACTTATTTATTAGAGGCCCGGTGTACAAAACTCATGCACTGGTAGAGTCCCTAGGCCTGGCCAGGGTTCACGGCCCACCTGGGGGGCCCCCATTGGCACCCATCTTGGCCAGCCTGGCACCGCCTGCTCACTGGCCCTGCTGCCCACCACCGCCAGTCACCTCTCTTTGCAGGGTGACCGGCAGGGCAGTTGGGAGGGCAGGACTCGCTGGCACCCGCCTTCGCTGGCCTGGGGCCTGCAGGCTGGGGGCAGCTCCTGCGCTGAGCGTTTACCCCCTGGTGGTCAGGGCACAGCATAGCGATCGGTCATTCCACCAGTCCTGCCATTCAATCAGTTTGCATATTAGGCTTTTATTATATAGGATATCTTTATTTTAATTTATCCTTAATATTGAAAGTATTACAGATGTCTCCTTTATCTGTTTGTTTTCCCCACTGATCCCCTCCACCCCACCCCGCCCCTCCAGGCCACATTACTCCACTGTCTGTGTCCATGGGCTGTGCGTATGTGTATAAGTTCCTGCATTAATCACTCCCCACCCCACATCCCACCCTCATCTTCCCTCTAAAATTTGTCCGTCTGTTCCAGGCTTCTATTTCTCTGCTTCTGTTTCTCTCATGTGACAAAGACTATCACATCCTTTACCCAGGGTTCCCCCTGACATTTCCAGGACCCACCTGGCACCATGTGTAGTTATTACATGGTAATGACAGAGATCAGGGTTCTTGAACCAGGTCAGCCACAAACGTGCTGTTGGATTTGGGCCCATAACTTCTCTGAAGTTCAAATGTAAAATGAGGAGGTGTGGCATGGGATATAGTGGTTTAGAAAGTTTAAGTTTAAGCTTTATAACCCCTGTTTTAAATGAATCCGAAGGGAAGCTGTATTGTATCAGAGACAAATAGAGGTGTTTTAGTTGAAACTGGGAAGGAGGTTCACTGCCCTTGACCTGGGGGCCAATCTGTGGGGCCCCTGGAGACTTCAGAGGGACCCTGTCGCTACTCAGAAAACAGTTGAAAAACCACTCACCCAGCAACATCATGGAGTTCATTTCCTGGAGGTCTACACTTTGACCCAGTGGCATAGCTGTTGCTTCCTATCCTACAAATTCATGGGGTGTGTGTGTGTGTGTATGTGTGTGTGTGTTAATTAATTTTGAGAGAAAAGCATTGATTCATTGTTCCACTTATTGATGCACTCATTGGTTGATTCTTGTATGTGCCCTGACTGGGGATCGAACCTATGACCTTGATGTATCAGGTCGATGCTCTAATCAACTAAGCTACCCTTCCAGGGCCCAGGTTCGTGGTTTGGAGTGTTCTCTCCTTTGTCTTTCCTGGAGAAGAGCTATCTGACCCTGGACGGGTGGGGAGCTGGGGGTGGGCAGACACAAAGAATGGGCTCTGACAGCATGGACTCAGTGTGCCCTGTCCCGTGTGCTGCAGGTACCTTTGACCGGAGCGTGACGCTGCTGGAGGTGTGTGGGAGCTGGCCCGAGGGCTTCGGGCTGCGGCACATGTCCTCCATGGAGCACACCGAGGAGGGCCTGCGGGAGCGGCTCGCCGACGCCATGGCCGAGTCGCCCAGCCGGGACGTGGTGGGATCCGGAACAGGTAACGTGGCCTCACACTCCCCACCTGACTTGGTCACAACTGGCACCTGCTGGTGTGGAGCTTCTTTGGCGGGAGAAGGTGTGTGTTTGTTTTAACTGCTTGTTTCTTTAGTTAGCTCTCTGATTGCCAGCCCCTGGGAAGCTTCCAGTCATGGGAAACGCTGTGTGAAGGGGAGTTCCCGGTGGGAAGGACCCCTCCTTTATGGAATAATTCATACAAAAACATTGTAATGAACACAATTCTGTAAGTGGTTCCCGGAAGGACACCTTCCCCAGGGGAAGGGACCATGTTGGCGTCTCTAAGGTTTTCAGCAGCCCTTTGGCACTGAGCGTTAGGCAGCACCCCTGCTTCTGCCATGCTGGAGGCTTCGCAGAGTGGCAGGTATCAGGGGGGCCTGCCACCTGGTGGAGGGGGGCACGGGGAGCAAGCATGAAGCAGGCTGGGATGGTTTGAACCCTCAAGACAGTTTTCCCTTTTGCTGCCTTTCTCCCTTGTCTTGCCTCTGAGAGGGCCCAGCAACAGGCCTGGGGTGGCTTCCTGCACCTAGGGAGCAGGCAGAAGACATCCTTAGGTGATGGGGGAGCGCTGCCCCAGCAAGCAGGTGTACCCATGCATGCACACACACGAGCGTGTGCACACACACAGAGAGCGAGCGCGCACTTAGGAAAAACCTCCATCTCCACACGGTCACAGTGCAGCCTGCTCTCTTTGTCCAAAGCACCTCTTCATTCTGGCTCTCTGAGCTGTCCGTGGCTGCTTAGAAAGACTGCCCACAGGCTGCTTCCCTGCTTCCTGAGGTCAGCGGGACCGCGTAGCGGGTCGAGCAGACCCCGGTGGCAGGCCTTCCCGCTCCTGCTTTCATTTACTGTGAACTGCCCCGTCCCAGCTCCTCATGCTCCCTGGAGAGAGGATCCCAAAGAGGCGGAACTTACAGCCCTGGGGCAGGGGCCAGGACCAACGAAGCTCAGGGTCCAAGCATCTGGGCAGGGCTTGAAATGCCTGGCCAGCGTTATCCCAGTCTCACTTCCCGGCGGGTCCTCCGGGGCATTGGGGTCCTGGGGGTCAGCCGTTACCCTTTTCCCTCTCTCCTTCCCCCTCCCGTTTAGTCCCTGTGTTCCTGCACTAAGAGGAGAGACACTGCACTCCTCCCTCTCCCCACAGTGCTAGATAGTGCTTGTATACTAATTGGCAAAGGAACGGAATGGATGCAAGAGAGGGAGAGAAGCGGCTTAGCCAGAGGCACCAAGTACTGTACCTGCTCAGGCCAGGCAGCCAGCCGTCTCTGAGGCCCAGCCTCCCTCCACGCCCCTTGCCCCTGGAAGGAGAGGACGCTGCCATGCCACGGCCATTCCCTCAGGCAGGTCCAGACACGTGCACACCCTCTCGCTCCCCCCCGGCTATGGCCGCTGCTCATCATGCCCTTCTCCCAGCTGGGCCCACAAGTGAGGGGCAGCTCTGGAAAGCTGCTGAACCTCGCGGGGAGCACAGCCGTTCCCCGTGAACCAGGGCCCGGTGTCGCTGCGGTCAGCTTCCTCTGCAGCCGTTCGGCATCAGCCAGCAAGCGGGTCGGAGGTGCCTTCGCTCGGGGCTGGGGACTTAGCCTGGCGCAGACAGTTAGTAACTGAGCAAAACTGGCAGCGAGCCATCTGCCAGACAGCTGGGGCCCAGGGGAGACTTTGTGGCCTTAAGCAGGTTCATGAAATTAAAAAAAATAAATGAGAGAGGAAATTAAAACTGAACAACCCAGGGGTCAAAAAAAAATAGGATGCGTCCTTTATGGGGCAAAGGGACTGCACGTCCCTCCCCCAGCTGTCACTGAGGAGATTCTTCGAGTCTTCTGGGACCATGTTCAGGTGTGCTTTATTTTCCAAAGCTCAGCCTCGGTGGGCACGGCCAGCAAGTAAAGTAGAGGTGACGGGAGTCAGCCTGTGTCCCTCTGCCAGGGCTGAGAAGCATCACAGTTTAGAACTGCAGAGGGAAGCAGCACTCCCAGACCAATCAGCCTGAGAGAGCCGGGGAAATACAGGGCCATGTGGGACGAGAATGTCTGTCAAGCCACCCTTGGCCATAGCAGCCCCTCAGCCTCTCTCTCTCCCCCAACCCTGCTTGTGTGGGTGGCGCATAGGACAGGGTGACAGCCAGTGTTGGCCTGTCAGATACCAGAGATGACCAGTCCCTGCAGCTTTCTGGGAGGCACTGGCGGTTTTAGTGCAGCCACCGGGTCTGCTGGCCTCTTACCAAGGTTGCACGGAGCATGCTCTCATGACCCCTGACCCCGCAGCCCACTATCCAGCAGGCCTCGCCCTTCTACAGGTTTAGCTAGTGACTCGCTGGTAGATGTGGAACACCCAGCTCTCTGTAGGGAAGCGGGAAAAGCCCTGATTTGTAACTTGGGCATTGTCTTCATGTGAAAACTCATTATGGCCAATTTCAAGCTACCAACGTGTCAGTCGTCCAGCAGAATTCCTGAGAAGGTGACATCAGCTTATTGGTTTATTAACTCCCCCAGCATCCCGCTACCAGCAAGCTGTCCCAGAGAGCAACTCAGCTCTCTCCGCAGAACAGCAGAGCCCTTCCAAACCTGACTGCTCAGAGTGGTCCATGACCCAGCAGCACTGACTGCACCCAATTGGATTGGCACCCGCATTTAACAAGCCCTTTACGCACGTGCGGCCGTGAGAAAGTCTGCGTTAAAACACGGGAACCTCTGAGGCGGGTGTCAGCTCTGGCCTCCCCGACGGCTGCTGGCCAGCGAGTCTAATGAGGTCACATGTGCGACTTGCCAGTCCAGCTCCACAGTAACCGGCTGGCCTGCTTTCTTGCTAATATCATTACACTCCTGCCCCCACCCCCGTTTACACTTCCCTCGTCCCCACTCAGCGGAATTGCACATTGAGGTCAGTCGAACTCTGCTCTCACTGGGGCTGCTGAAGGAAAATCACAAACTGGTCCAATCAGTGCCCCAGCCCGTGGATGGTCTCCCTCTCCAGAGAGCCTGGCAGTCCTGCATGTCCCTGCCACCCCCTTCTCCTCGTCTCAGGTGGCACTCATCTTTTGCAGCAGAAACCAGGGCCTAGAACAGTGGTTCTCAAACTTTCTAATGCCTCGGCCCTTTCATACTGTCCTTCATGTTGTGGTGACCCCCACTCATAAAATTATTTTCGTTGCTACTTCATAACTGTAATTTTGTTATTGTAAATGAATCGTAATGTAAATATCTGTGTTTTCTGATGGTCTTAGGCCATCCCTGTCAAAGGGTCATTCGACCCCCAAATGGGTCGAGACCCATAGGTTGAGAACCACTGGCCTAGAAGCAGGGTCCTGCCTTTGGTGGGTCTGCCATCACTGCTGAAGGAATGAGTGCTCCATCCAACCCAGACATGAGCCGTCCTGTTCCCGCCCCCGCTTGCTGCTGGGGCACCCGGTCCATTTCCATCCTCTTAGAGACTCCGCAGCTCTCTGGTCCTCGAAGAGCTTATGTATTACACTTAACATTTTTTTCCTAGAATGGCTAGTTATTTAGTAGGACTGAATGTGCTGATTATTTAACGGGGTGCCTCGCTCAGCCCATCTGCTTGAAATCAGTCTCTTTCCTTCTTCATGGACACTATTTTGAACTTTCCTCTCTCAGATCTCTTCCCCGCCATCGGGTCTCTCCCTCTCAGAAAACGGCTCCGTGGTGGTCGTCATTGAAGAAACCTCTTGAGTTCCTGCACTCAGACCCTAAACGTTCCTGCAACAGCTCTCCTCCTTCCTCCT
Source organism: Lasiurus cinereus (assembly GCA_011751065.1). Classification (NCBI taxonomy): domain Eukaryota; kingdom Metazoa; phylum Chordata; class Mammalia; order Chiroptera; family Vespertilionidae; genus Lasiurus; species Lasiurus cinereus. The sequence continues at coordinate 14,687,229 of JAAGEH010000016.1, read as the reverse complement.
GTTTCTGCCCCCAGACCACCAACCACCGCAGCCACTCGCCGTTTTCCTCAGCGTGGCCAGTCATGTGGCTGCCCCCTGGCACCGCCCCTGTGCGCACACCCTGTGACCTTGATCTTGCTTTCCCACGCTCTCCTGGCTTGCTTGCTGCCTCGGGCCACTTCTCCATGCCTGCCCTGGGTTTTCCTCTTCTGTCGGCCTCCATGCACCTCTCTCGGCCTCCTTCTTTCCCCTCAGTCAGTACAGGGCATCCCTACTGCTGCTGTGGCTGCTAATGCCTTCTGTAAACTGATCACTTCCAAGGAAGCTCCCAGCTGGCTATCTCTCCCCTGGTCTCCAGAACCATCTAGACAGTCACCCACTGACATCTCTGCACCCGCAGCTTGAACGGCTCACCTCTGCCCTGTCCTTCTCCCGGGCTCGCCCATCGCCCGGTGTCCAAAGCCTTTGCCACCAGCCGCTGCCCTCTCTCCGGCCAAGCCGAGCTCCCCACGCGTCTCTGAGCACACGTGGCCTCCGCACATACCTCTCCCTGGGCCTGGAATGCCGGCTCCCACAGCCCCCTGCTCTCCCGCTCACCCGCCTCAAAATAGCTTGACTAATTCCTGCTTAGCGGACATTCCTTTCAAAATTGCCTTTTGCAGAAAAGTAGAATTTTTTAAATAAGCAAAACATTGACTTTTTCCCATTGTTTTGTGTCTAGGTAAAGATATAACCGAATATCCCAAAAAACTTTAACCAACACCTGGATGCATATTAAATATGTTTTCTCTTTAGACGTTAACTCTTTCCGTTGCTATTTAGCTACCCCTTGCCTTTGTCTTCGGCTTTCTCTGACACCCAACAGCGAAAGCCCCTCTCCCCATTCCATTCGCAGGGCCCTGCTCAGCTGTTTAAAGTGTTCCTGACACGTCTGTGTGGCAGGCCGCCTCCTGTTGCTGCTGTTGACTTAGGAGCTCACTAAGTCAGTTCTCAAGGTCAAGAGGGACTGTCTCTTCCCTGTGGCTGTGGCTCCCTGCAGTCCCGGGAACCCTGCTCATTCTCCTTTAGGCTTCGTCTCTTCGGTCTGCCTCCTCTTTACCACACTCTCTTCTAACCCAGAGGCAGTTCCTCATGGGGATCATGCTGTGGGCTCAATCTTTGCCTCCTACCTGCTGTCAGGAGTACATTTCTTTCCTTACCCAGATGCAGAAAACTTGCACAAGACAGTATGATAAGCAATGCATTCTAGTATTTTCCATTTTCTTTTTATTGAAATGTCACAAACAGCTAACTTGATTTCACAATACGTTGATGAATCACCACCTACAGTTGGGAAACCAGCACTCAAGTCTGTTCTACGAAACCCTCTGAGTTTCCCTCTCTGTGCATTAATTCCTCAGCAGAAAAGGCTGTGCGGTTCTTTTCAACTAAAACTCTTCCAAAGTTTTGCCAGAAGCGGCTTTTACTCTCGGAAAGGGTGTGAATTGTTTCCTCCTTAACAGTAAAGGCACGTTTTGAACATTTTACGCAGTTTTTTCAGTGGTCAAGGTTTCAATAAGTTGGTTAACAAATATCTGTTGATTGCCCATGTTCTGCAAAAGATAAGCTAAAAGCATGGTATGTGTGTGCATGTGTGTGTGTGCGTGCACACGTGTGTGCACATGCTAATAACATTTCCAGACTGCAGGAATTAAGCTCTCAGCAAATGTTAGCTAGCGTTCCGGGGTTGACCAGATGCGCACAGGGTGTTTGACCCCTTCCCCCTCTGGACTAGCTCCTGCAGTGGGCCTTGGAGCCCCTGCTTTTCCCAGCTGAGGGCGGGACAGTTCCCTGCTGGGACACCTCCTGTGGGGCTTATCACCCCGCCCCTCCCCTCGCAAGGTGCAACAATGGCAGGCATGGGCCGTGAATTAATCCTCTTATCTTGTAGACATCCCTCCTCTCAGGCAAACACTCATCCCAGCATCTTAGCCAGTCACTTAGGTCCTTGTCTCCCCTTCACCGCAGGGCCCCGGAATTCTCCTGCGGGGCCTTGACAGAGAACTGTCCGTGTCTTCTCTCAGCGAGCTCCTCCTGGGCCCACGCGTCTGTCTGTAGGCACCTCTGGCTCCCTCCACACCGGGGTGGACATCTCAGGAAGAAGTAAGACTCGGTTCCCACCCTCAAAGAGATTAAGTGCCGAGCTGTGGGTCGGCTCCTTCTGCTCTTCTCACCGAGGGCCTACCTGACTGAGCTGAGACGAGCAGATAGCCATTGGCCCCCTGCCCACCGCCCATGCTCCTTCCAGGATTTGACAGCAAAAACTCCCCAGTAACAGACGCCACGATGCTGGGGCTGGAGAGGAGACCTAAGCTCCAGAGGAACCCGAGCCCCCAGATGTAGAGCCCAGCGCCCTCCCTGGCCACTCAGGGTGGAAGGAAGCAGCTGCTCCTGGGGGTGGGGGGGCATTGTGGGTGTTGCTAATTGTGTCTCAATTCAGTGTCTGGTTGCCTGTCCCAGCCCCTCTCACTGGTAGGAAAGGCCAGGTCGGAGGGTCCTTGCGGCTCCCAGCCCCCAGCTCCTGCCACTGAGAAGAGGGTCTTGTTCTGTGTTCTGTGTTCACCAGGAAGGGGAAGCCTGTGACCTTGGGCAGGCTCCTTGCCCCTCCTCGGGCCACTTTATTCTCCAGCGCCATGGGCCAGGGAAATGGGCGCATCTGGTAAATGTTTACCGACGGCACCTGCTGGGTCCCCGCCCCGAACCACTGTGCTAAGCACTTTATGTGTCGCCTCCTCTCAGGAGAACAATGGTCCCCTCCTCCCACGTGGCTTCTATGCTTTGCTCTACACTGGCCACATAAACGTCCCCTGATCAGCTCATCACCGCTGGGCAGACACTGCTGTCTCCCGTTCACACAGAGAAACGTGGAAGATTGGCAGTGAGATCCTCACTACATACAGGGCACAGGACCAAACTGAGAAATCAAACCGGGAAGAGTTTCTTCAGACCCATCAGTCTCACTTGGGCAGAAGGGTATAGTAATCACGTCCACCCTTTATTCAGAATAGGAGAGGTCCCCAGAAGAGGAAGGGGTGGGGTGCTCACTCGGAGGCCCCCCTCTGACTGTTGACCCATTTCCCTACTCACAGGTGCCAGGCCCACACATTGCCGCCCAGGCTCCTTTCAAGGCCCTCACAGGCCCTCCTCGCCAGCCTGACCTCCCACTTCCCCGTCCACAAGAACCCTTACTCACAGTCCCCACCACCACCTCCACGCAGACATCCTCGCCGGTCACCGTGTCCCATCATTCCCGGCGCCCGCCCTGCTCTCTCCTGGCTCTGCTGAAGCGCCTGCTCCCTCCCCCTCTGCTCAGTCACCTGCTTAGACCAAGCTCAGACCTCAGCTCCTCAGTGACACTTCCTCTGGCCGTGCAGCCAAAGGCCCTCTCTGTCTCCGCTGGGCCTCCGCACCACCTCCTGTGGACATTCAGCCGGGGACAAACCGCGACCATTGCCTTTTCCATTAACTGGCAATGGCCGATCCCCTCCCACGTGCCTCTGGGGGAGGCCCAGCTCTGGTGGTCCCTCGGCCCCTGCCGCAGCCCCACTGCCCATGCAGTGATCTGACCTAAACCCCTTCCAGAGTCTGGGACCGTCTTTGTTACCTCTAACCACCGGCCTCCTCCCTGCCCAGCGTCCAGCTCTGGGAGCAGAGCCCCAGTTAATGTTTGTTGAATGACTGGACGGGGTTTTGTGGCTCCTGAGAGGACAGTGAGGCCAGCCAGAGCCCTGGGCAAAATCAGTGTGAAAAGACACACTGGCTCCTTTCAGGCAGTTCTCAGATCTGATTCCAGGTCAATAGTGCCTCTCTCTCTCTCTCTCTCAGATCATCACCGCTGGGCAGACACTCCTGTCTCCAGTTCACAAAACAGCAGTGAGATCCTCACTACAAGATACAGATTAAACTGAGAAATTAAACCAGGATGAGTTTCCAGATAGTTTCTCTCTCTCTCTCTCTCTCTCTCTCTCTCTCTCTCTCTCTCTCTCTCATTCTCTCCTGCACATCCTGTAGTTGCCCAAAGTCTACTTTCAACTCTTTAACCAAAACATACTGATTTCTGTCCACAAGGATCATGCGCCCCTGTGACTTCACTGGTGAGCCTTCAGAGTCCCCTTTCCAGGCGCTACCCCAACACAGAAGCAGGGATTCCTGTAGAAAATGTCTAGGCTTGGACCCAAGGGTGGGGCGGGGCGGTGGGGACCCCCCAGATAAGGGCTGTCCTCACGAGACATTAAGGCAGGTAAATGGTTAACCAAGGGGAGGTTTTCTCTCTGAGCTTCCCCTGCCAGGGAATTCACCTTTAGCCGCTGACCTTTCTGTGAGGGGCGAGATCTGAGCAAAGTCGCACACAGTCATGGATGGCTAAATGCCCATCGTTCATTCGTGCCCCTGCCTCTGCCCCCTGCCTCCTCAGAGACGGTCTGAGGTATGCAGACCACCCCCTAGGTCGGATGGCTGGTAACAGAGGAAAGACACACATACGCACAGAAAATGAAAGTTGGGCACGACCCCCTGACCCGTTAGGAATCCAGGGCCTCGGCTTTAAAGCAAGGAGAATGCAGAACAGAGGAGGCCACGCCATGCCAGTGCAGTCGGATCGAACTGGAGGCGTTTCTGAGCGAGCATAGCAGATCTTGGGCGACGTCTTCCCGCCCCCTCTCTTTCTCTCCCAGCCCTGCCCCAGGGACCTGCAGCCCCTGCAGGAGACATCCATATATTTGCTGGCAGAATCCCCCGGCCGCCCCTGATCCCCCCACATGTGTTTTGTTTTGTGTAGCTCCATAGCTTGCGATTCCCTCCCTCCGAGGGCTTAATTGAGTTTGGGGAGAACCGACATCCAGTCGCTTCATTTGTTCAGGACGACTTTCCATTCGGGGCCCCTGTGCTCATGTGACTAGCACGCCCTCTCCTCTCCGGCCTCCCAGGGCCCTCGGCACAGCTCCACTGGGATGGGTGTGACCGGCACAGGCCTTGGGGCCGTGGGCGAAGCTAAGCCTACCAGCACCCCTGCCTCCCTCTGGGCATGGGCTGGCACTTGGAAGGCATGGAGAGTCTTTGGTTTCATGCTTCATCCCCTGAGCCACGAGGAGCTGGCGAGGAGCCGAGCTGCCTGGGAGCGTACGGTTCATGCTTTTGAGCACATCTCCATGAGCCACACTGCCACTCAGCCACCCTGAGCTTCTGGCCTGGCTTCTACCCCCGAGAGGGGGAAGAAAACCTGAGGGGTGGCCCAAGATGCTGGCTCTACCTCCACCTCCTCACTGCTCCCCGCCCTGTGCGGCCGGCAAGACTGGGGGCACTCAGGCTGGAGGAGGGGAGGGATGACGGCGGGTGAACCCCTCCATGTGCTGTGCCTTGGGACAGACCACCAACACACACACCCCTGCCCGCCGAGCTCTCCGTGGTCCAACCAGGTGCTGGTGTTTCCCTCCTTCACTCTCCGCTCCGGCTGCTCTCTTCAAGGTCCAATGTTTAAAGCAATGTTTTATCTCCGATACAGACACAGCCCTTGGTGTAGCCGTAAAATCCACCACCCCTGAGAGGCACGTGGCTGTGAAGTGTGTTGGTATGTAACTTCCCGTCTGCACCCACGTGCAAGGCTTCGTCCCGCTGCCCCCTTGGTCCCGGGAGAAGGGCCTCCCTGTCCCCCGGTGCTCAGCTTCGGAGGCTTTGGCGTGAGGGCGAGAGGTCAGCTCGGGCAGGAGACACCTTCCGGCCACGGGGCTGATGGGTTTGGGATGGGAAGCGTCCGCCGGGCCTCACCCAACAAGAGTTTCTTTGAGAACCCCACTCCCTGCCCCCCACTTTGGAGATGGAAGTCAAATTTTCGGATTCTGCTGTGCAGAGCAGAGAGGTCACTGGGCTCTAATGCATTTACCATTGACTGCCCCTCTTGTAGTGCGTCTATTAGTGAGTAATTTGATTTGTACCTATTCATTTGCAGTCCCTGCAGGAGCCTGGAGCTGGCCCCTCGTATAATTGGTGCTGTCTCTATTTTTACATCATTAGATTAGCCCCGACTCCTGGCCACTTGTTGTCTGCGCTTGTCTGTCCATTTATACAACCTAATGTAACACAAAATTCATTACTGATCACATTACTTTCAACTCTGAAGCCAGCCTTGTGATAAACATTTGGTTAACCCCTTCCTGCCCGCGGGGAGGGCCTCGGAGCAAATGCACTTCCACTCGGCAGGCGAATCAATATCTTAATACACCAAAGTGGAATTGCATTTCTAGATTTGTTATTCCTCCTGGAAGGAGCAAATGGAAGGGCGCTCGGAGCGAGTGGAATTGAATAATGAATAGGGCCCGGCACCAGCCGCCAGGCTGCCCAGGAACACAAAGGCTCCGCCGGCATCCGCCCGCGTGCTCAGCGGGCAGGCGGCACCGCGGCCGTTAATTGAGGCCTGTGCTTCTCCGCCCAACGTGGAGCCTGGCTCAGGGGCACCGGCTGGGGACCGATGTGGGCCACAGAGACCTTTCACCTTCCTACCTGCTCTCCCCCCACTACCTTCCCCTCCCCCTGCCTGTCATTCTCTTTACTAGACTTGGCCTAGAATGACGGGACCAGGATAATTGGGTTTGTTTTCTTAAATCCACAACTGAGCCAAAGTCTGCCCTTCGGAACCGCATGCACCCGGTGCTTTCTGTTCAGAGCAGGGTCGGCGATGTCCGTCCGAGTCGGCTGGTTCGCACCGACCTCTGGGTGTGCGCCTGCGCTCGGTCCTGGTTCTGTGGGAGGGATGCTGTGAGCAGCACGGGGGCTGCCCTGGAGCTGGCTGACTTCTTAAAGGGACCCCCCCACCCCAGAGCTCTGTTTAAGCTAGAAGATTCCCCCCTCCCCCCACCCTGGCTCTCCCTCCCCAGCCCCCATTTGTCTCTGGGTAGCATCCACACCCACTCTAAGTCATTACCTCGCAGGACAGTTTGTTTCCAAAGGAAAAATACCCTGACTTATTAAGAAACCCTCATAAAGCCTGTTCTACAGTAATTAGAAAAGTAGGCGTAGAGGAAGTAGAATGGAACCCATTACTATGAAAGTCATAAATCCTGGAGTAAAAAGAAGCCGTAAACAAGACACTCAGCTGGGAGTGGGAGCTGGGAGGAGAGCCCGGCGAAGGGCCGGGCTGGAGGCCGCTCTGGGGAGCAGGGCTCCCGCCGCCTCCTGCCAGGACTGTCCCCTCGTCCCTGCTGCCCAGTCCCGGGTCCAGAGCCCAGCAGGCCTGAAATGGCCAGCGGTCCTAGGGACGCCCTGAGAGGGCTCAGGCGCTGCTCTTGGCCTTCTCCCCCATTCCTCCGGCATTTGTGGGAGGGCTGTGGAGCAAATGCAATTGGGCCGAGGGGTGGTGTGGGGGTGGCTGCAAGGTGAGATGGCAGAGGTTGGGGGCGGCACCTGACTGTGGAGACTCCAGAACCAGAACCACGCGCATCCTCTGGGGAGGAAGGACAACAGGGCATCTTGGCGGGGTGTACTCAGTGCCCCTTTGCAGGCAGCGGAGAAGGACACTGGAGAGCCCATGCGGCAGCTGTGTCCGCGGGCGTCCTCCCGCCCCTCCGCCCCACCAGAGCCCGGACTTGCGCTGTGGCCAGCCTGTTAATCCTCTCAGCTGGGTAAGTGGGACAGGGGGACCGTGTGCCCTCCCTGAGCCCCAGCCACCCGCTCTGGAAAACATGGCAGAGCGCGGCGGTGACCTCGGCAGAGGAGGACAGACCGGTGACAGGGAGGCTGGTGGAATGAGAGGCTTTGATTTCTTAACCTTGATGGAAAGTGGGGAAAGCCACATCTTACCAAACTCTTCCGCCGCGTCGCAGGGAATGTAATTACCTTCGGACCATCGGAATGAGAACCAGATGTGCTCTGGCCCGCGGGGCGCAGTGTCTCCTGCGGTCTGCCGGCCCCCGTGCCGTCTCACAGCCCCCGAGGCAGCCGGGCAAGACCCACCTGGGAGCGGGGTGGGGTCGTCGGAGCGTCGAGGCCGGACTTAGGAGCCGGGAGGGGCAGGCTGGCTGCCAGACACCTGGTTCCCGGGGACAGTGTCCACGCCCTGTCTCTTCCCAGCCATGCTGAGTGGGCAGGCGGGGCCCGCGCTGGCCCCCACCCGCCCACAGGCAGACACCCACGCGAGGAGGTCACGTCGCAGCACCGGGCCAGGCATTTTCTCTCCCTAACCACGGAGTGCCGGGCTGCCCGGCCCTGCGTCTGCCTCAGCGGGCATCTGCCGGGGCTCTGCCCACCCCTGACCCTACCCCCAAGGACCTGGAGCTGGGAAGGGCTTTCGGGCCTCCTGGGTGGGGAGCACTCCCCCGGGGGCCTCAGCTGCCAACACATCAGAGACGGCAAAGCTCACCTTGTAACCGGGACACCCCTGCCACCAGAGTGGCCTCCACACGTGTGCCCTGCGTGTTCTGCTCCTTAAAGCCCCTTCCCATCCTCTTCTCCCCAGGGCCTCACACAGGCCTCAAGGCTGCCAGGCCACCTCCCCCCCCCCCTCCCCGCCTGCCTGACCCGTGAGGAAGCAGATGAGAAGTGAAGTGACCAGGCCGCGGGGGGCTCCAGTGAATCCCCTGCCTCCGGCCACAGCCTTTCTCCCTTCTCACCGAACCGGGGAGTTCCCCCGGCTGCTCCTGCATCTGGCTGACCTGAGCACGGCTTCAGCCAGACTCAGCAACGCCTCAAACCCAGGGAAGCGCCAGCCAGGCCTGCGCCGCCTCTGCTCTCCCGCGGAATGTGCCGCCACAGGACGCACTCTGTCTTGGTCGGGACACAAAGTCCTCCCGAGAGTGGCCCTGAGAAGGCCACTGCCCAGGGTGCTGGTCCCGGCTGTCCGGGCGGTGATCCTGTCTCTCCTCCTTAGACTGGGGAGGACCTGAGGAACGCGGGTCCCTGGGAGTGGGTGTGGCCGCATGTCTGGTGCCACCTGGCCCTGCCTGGGACGGGGTCACTTCGTAGCCGTTGTAGGAGGGACCTGGGAAGCGGCTTCAGCTCCCAACCAGGCCAGCGACCCCTCTCGCCGGTGCCCTACCTGTGGGCATTGCTCATCAGCTGGTCAGAGGCTGTGCAGGAATGGAGCACGGAGGAAAGGAAGCACATTTGTGGGAGCCCTGAGGGTCCAAAGAGGCTCGGCCGGCAGGAAGGGCGGGCGGCGGCACGGGGCCAGCGGCGTGCGGGGCGAGCACCAGAAGCAGGTGGCGTCGGCGGGCCTGTGCTCTGTGCTCAGACATAGGTGTTAAGCCCAGAGATAACCAGGCCAGAGTGGCCCTGCTTCTCATCCACTCCCAAGTCCCCCCCTCCCCCCAGGGGACCCCTATTATCTGAACGCAGAGGAGCCTGTTCATCCTCAGCCCCTCAGCTTTGGGAAGCTGTCCTCCTGCGTTCCCCAGTCTTGCCTAGGAAGGGGGGCAGGAGTCCCTGCTTAGGGGACAGGAGGTCCTTGGAGGACCAGCCCCCATCCTCCGAGCCCTCCGTGATGGTCTGTGGACCCCCTGCCGTGCCAGCCATGCAGCCAGAGGAGACCCTGCAGGGGGAGCATGGGGAGGGCCGGGTGGGTGTGTCTGAGTGAGGAAGAGCAGGCTGCCTCCTTTAACTGCTGCCCTTTTAACCTCCTAAAAAGTGCCCTGGGGCTGAGGCTGGCTCCCACCCACAGTGTGGTCTCTGCCAGGGCTGCCAGGGTTTCAAGAAGCCTTCTCAGCCATCCGCCTCCTCAGCCACACCGCGGGAGGGAGTGGCAGTTGCCAGGCCAGGACTGGTGTCCACCTCCTAGCTGGCCCCGGGGCCATCTTTCCGGGGTTGGCACCTGGAGGCTGCCTGTTCGCTGAGCCTGGCGGGATGCATTCCAGCCCGGCCACCACTTCTGTCTGCACAGTGGGTCCCAGGCCTGTCGGCAGGCCCCTTGCGGACCAAGTTCTTGCTTGGGGCAGACCCCGTCTGGGTCCATTTGCTGACTGGCAGCAGACCTGTGGTGCCCTGGTCTCCTCCCCAGAGAGCCCATCCAGGGAAGACGCCAACAATCCCTAACCTTCCCACCCCCACCCCACCCCACTCCCTAGCCCAGAAGCCTCCCAGCAGAAGGGGATTGGAACTGTTTCTGTTTGCGAACCTTCCCTAAGCCAGACCCTGGGTTACATGGAGCAGTTTAGCTGGCTGCTCTGGGCCCCAGGGCCACCCGCTCCCCTGGGGTACCACTGAGCCCAGCCCAAGCCTTGGGTTTAACCACAGACTCCGCCACAGACGGGGGAAGACTGGGAGGTGGGCGCAGGAGGGAGAAATCGATGCACGTCAACAGGGTTGGAAATTTATTTTCCAGCTTGGAACCGGGTATTTACAAAAAGGCGAGGAGGGAAACAGCGAGCTATAAACACATATCTGCCGTCTTCCTCCGCAGGCCATTTCCTGATTAAAAAGGATCTTTCGCGAGGTCCGGTGGAGGGCAGGCTGGTGGGGGGCTGGATGGCAGAGACACCTGCTGGGGAGGAAGGGGGGAGGACCCTGGGGTCCCATGGATCACCCCAGTCACGGATACAATTGCAATAGTCCTCGAACTCACGCTGGCGGCTGGCTGGCCGCTGTGCTCCGGGGTGCGATCTGCATGCGTTGTTTCACTTACACCCCCACCTCAAGGAGGAAACAGACCTGGGCTTCCTCTCGGTGGGACACTGCGGCACAGAGACGTGGAGGGGCCTGCTGCGCGTCCCCGGGGCGGGGGCTGGGCTGTGCTTAGATCCACTTGTCTCACCAGCCTCCCTAGCCCGGGCCGCCCACCCCTGCCCCTTCTCAGGCCTTTGGCGAGGCGCTGCCAGAGGGGGCAGGCTGTGGGTGCAGGGTAAGCCTGGCCCCAACGTCTAATCCTGCTCCCACCCGGCCACTTGGGTGGTTAGCTGGGCCTGGGGTGTGTGGCTGCCGCCAGGGCCCAATAAAAGTGCTCTGCTAATCCCATTAATGAGCAACACGGGAGGCTCTAAGTGCGCAGGGCGGGCTGGCTGGGGCCGCTGAGCCACCGGAGGGCGGGCAGTGGGTGGGGAGGGAAGTGCCAGGCGGCCTGGCCTGAGCCGGGGGTCCCAGGGACCCTCTTCCCAAACACACACACAGCACTGCCCTCACGGACCCTGCTCCCCACCACCAGAAGCCAGAGGGGCTGCCCTCAGTCTCTGGCCTTCTGTCCCCACTGCCCTCCGGCCTGGGGGTCCAGCCCCAAGTCAGACTTCACTTCTGAGCCTCCCCCGGGGCCTCCTGCCCACTTGGGCTCACCCAGCTCTCAGCAAGGCTCAGTGGGCCCTGTCCCAGCAGTTCGCCCCTCCCCAGGAACTGGGGGATTGAGACGATGGTGCTTATGAGGTGACAGACCATGAAGAGCCTCCATTCAATCTGTCCCTAGAAGCCCCTGCCTTGCAGGTGGAGAGTGGCCTCGTGGGAGGGCAGGGTCTGTACCCAGGGGAGAGGACAACCCCAGGGAGAACCTCAGGGAAGCAGACGGGGAGTGGCACTGCCCCCCCCCCACCGCACCCACCACAGCTCCGGGAGCCGGGTTCTGTCTCCTGCCTTTGCAAAGGGGCCGAAGTGCACTGGGGGTGCGGGGAGAGGGGTGAGGGAACAGCGCAGCCCAGGCGTGGGGTGACCTTGCGCTCCCAGGCCGAGAGCCGCTCCTCGCTGGGTCGGCCTTGGTGCGCTGCCCCGGTCACAGGGCTGCTTCTCCCTAATGAGGTCAGCGCCTCCCTGACACCTTTGGGCTTGGCCAGGCTCCTGTGTGCGGGCAGCCCGAGGAGCGAGCCTCCTCCTTCCTCCGCTCTGAGCGAAGTGCCTCCACAGGCAGGTGCCACTCGTTCCACCCTCCCCCGTCCCTGTGGCTTGCCCAGCCTGGCCCGGGGCATAGCAGCCCATTGCCCATCAGAGCCAGTGGGGGGGCAGGGGGTTGAATGGGCACAGCCAGGAGTGGTACGGGGAGCCAGTCTCAGTGTCGCATCTTCATCCCGAGGCCTGCGTTTCTCTCTCACAAGGCTGCACACCCAGAGGTGACCTCCCACTCCTGCTTAGGGTTGTGGGTCCACGAGGTGGGGGGCCTCGGAGCTGCTCCGGGTCCCGGCCTTGCTGTGCGGCCTGCGGAGCAGCCTCTCTCAGAGCTCGCTCTTCCTGCCGCCCGATGGGCATGCTTCCTCCCCGAGGGAGGCTCCCTAAGTTCCCCCCAGAACCCCGCTTGCTCCGGCAGCCTTGGCAGGTTCCTGGCAGGCTTTCCCCACGGCCCGGTTCAGCTGCAGGAGAGCTGCCCGGCCTGGGGGTCTTGGGAGGGCGGGCGGCGGGGGCAGTGGAGGCTGGGCCGCTGAGTCAGCGCGTGGGAAGTCGTCTCTGAGAACCCTGCAGCCTGTCTCTGTCCCCTCTCCCCCTCCTGGCAGCCCACCTGCATGGGGCGCTGCATGGGCCAGGGCCCTCCCCTCCCACAGCTGCTCCTCGCGCTCCGTGTGCGGCTCCTCGCCCCCACTCCCACGCTGAAGGGAGTCCTGGCTCTGTCACAACAGTCCCATCCCTGAGACCCCATCGGATTGGTCCCCAGCCCCTACACATGCATGTCACCGTCCTCCTCCTCCTCCTCGGCTGCAGGATCCCTTGCAGCTTACCCTCCTCCCAGCGTGGCGCCCACACCTCCGTCCGCACCTCCGAACGCCCTCTCGGCTGCTTGCAGAGACCCGTGTCCTTCTTGATCGTTGTCCATACCTTGTCCGAAAAAGATTCCTCAATGCTTTTCTTTTCACAAGGGAAAAAAAAAGGAAAAAAAAAACAATGCCAACAGCCCAGCGTCCGTGAGCAACCCAACAGTAACAGAGCGTGTGCTCGGGATGGAGGAAGGTAAGGCCACCGGTTTCCACCTGCCGCTTGCTGCTAGGGCTGGGCGGCCGGGGTGCCTAGGGGGGTGGGGGCGTGTGTTCACCCCTCCTCCACTCCCACACACACGCTCACTGCTCTGTCTCGGGGGCTAAAGATGGCACGTAGGAAAGAGGCCAGCACCGGCCAAACGCAGCCAGACCCTGGTTCTTTCACTAACAATTCACACGGAAAAGCCCGTCCCCACCCTCCCTCACCACAGCACTCATTCATTCCAGAAATGCTCCCTGCACACCAGCTGTTTTCTAGGCCCGGTGGCTGGCACTAGGGACGCTAAGGCACAGCACAGGCCCTGGGGCTGGCCTCCTGGATGGGGCACACCTGGGCAGATGTGCGCAGTGCAGCGGGGGCAGCGGACACTGCTCAGCTTTGGAGGATGAGCGGGTGGCCCGGGGCTGAGGGAGCCTGGAAAGCTCTAAGAACTCCTCAAGTTCCTGCCTGTCTTTCCTCGCCTCGTGCCGTTAGTGAGCTGGGGTCTGGGCGAGCCCGGGAGGCCAGTGACGGTGCCGCGGAGCGTAGGCCTTCTCCCGGGCCCCGCTAGGAGGGGAAGCAGAGGAAGGGCGAGAGGAGGGGGGTGCTGTACACAGACCACTGGCTTTGGTGAGCTGGTGGTTTGGAGAGGGGCGTCTAGAGGTCAGGAGGGCAATGGGGAAGGTTTCCAGGTGGGAAGTGCAGGCCTCCCCAGGCAGTGGCAGTGGGCGTGGAGAGGCTGGTCACCCTGGGACGTGGGGCGAGGGAGAAGCCTGCCCACTCCCCTCGTGCCCAGGCCTAACCGGGGACGAGACCACCTGAGCCGGGCAGCTCCGGGTAACCCTGCACGGGCACACGGCCAGCGGGATAAGCCGTGTCCAGTGAGGTCACCGGGGCTGCAGGTGGGGTGGCCGTGGGCCTGTGCCAAGGGCTGTGGGGGTGCCGCGCTTGGGCCCGGGCTCCGGTCTCCTCAGCTTCCTTGCCAGTGCAGAAGTGTCAGCACTTCGCATTGACAACGTGGGGCCTGTCCCCCCGCTCTGGAAAGGGGCCCACCTTCCCCCATCCTTGTGGCCTTTCCTGCTCCTTCACCTGGGGCTTTCTTCCTCGGGCCTGGGGTCCAGACCCTAAGGAAGCCCCTGCTTTTCTCGCTACGGACTGCGGGGCTCTCTCCTGCCCTCCTGGCCCTGCTGTCAGCGCCCCCTAGTGCCGGGATGGCTGTGCACGAGGGCAAGGGCCTCTGGAATCCCATGGGGGCCTCAGATCTCTCACAAGCCCCTCTGCTTGCTTGTGGGAAAGAAGGGGACGGTGCACGCTTTCTTGGAGCCCAAAGCTTCCCTATGGAAGCCCCAAGGTCTACTCTCTGCTTCCCCGTCCTCACCCTCTCTTGGCACGATGACCTCTACTCCCAGACCAGGGTGAGAAGAGTGGGCCAGGAAGAAGAGCGCCCACACAGGAGCTGTGTTTTCCCTTCAGGTCTAGCTAACTCTTCCTCAGGCTGGACTGGGCCCACCAGGGCAGCCAGTGTCTCTTGCAGATCAAGGACCATCGTCGGGCCCACTGCCTGTACCCACACTCTCCTCCTCTCACGCCCCATCTGCTGAGAGGGGCTGGTGCAACCTGAAGGCCCCTCAACCCTGGGCCCAGGTGCCTGCTCTGAAGGAGGGCACACGGACCCCCACACACACACACACACACACACACCCCATCCGGTGGCTGCTGCTACTGAGCAGCCTCAGTGCTTTGGGGCAGCCTGCAGCGAGTGGGGATCAGTGGTTAGTTCCTGGATGACTGGTAATGCCAGTAAAGGCCATGACCCATTCCCTAACCGAAGCCAGCTGTGCTGCGTGTGTGTGGCGGCCAGGGGCTGGGAGCGGGTGCAGGCTGGAGATAAAGGTCTCCAACCCGCCGGGACCAGGGGGACAGTCAGTCCAACATGCCCTGCCGTTTCAAATGACTGCGCTACAGTCCTGAGCTCCCGAGGCTCCCTGAGTCCAAGACAGGTGTCCCTGGGAGAAGGAAAGGTCACAGGTCACCACGTCACTCAGAGTCTGCCCAGGGATGTGTGTGGCCACGTCTGCGAGGCCACTCTGAGGGGCTGAAAGGGGATAGGAACCGGCCCCTTCCCAAAAGCCAAGCAGCAACTCCTCATTCCTGGCACTCAGCACCCAAGGAAGTCTACTCACAGCCCACTACCCGGTACCGGTCTCGGCTCAAGAGATGGGTGGGCAGTAAGGTGCCCACTGCTGAAGGAGGTGGCATCAGCTGCAAGATGGCAGCATGGCTGTGCCAGGCGGGGCCAGGAAGAGGAGGGGCTGGAGCCGCCCTGCCTGCCTCCCAGGTCCACTCTGAGCATGTACACTGGGGGGTGGGGGGAGGGGTGGGGAGAGGCCTCAGGAGACCTGGTGGCTAAGAAGAAGAAAGCAGGCCTTTCTGCACGGGATACCCCTCTCAGACCAGGCATTCCCTCTGCCACAGACGAGCAAGGGCTTGGCCAGCAGGCAGACTGCATGGGCGAGAGTGAATGAGCAAGTGCGTGGCTGAGGCCGGGGAGGAGCGGGAGGGACGGACCAGGCTTCTCCTGTCCTGGCTCCTGCCCTCCTGCCTGACCTGCAGATCCAGGACAGGAGCCAGGCTGGGAGTCCGGGGAGCATGCGGCTGTGCATGAGTGCGTGTGCAGGTGTGGGCGCATGTCCACGGTGTGGTCCAGACAGATCGATCGCCAGGGCGGTCGTATGTCTGCCCTCAGGGGGTCCCACAGCCAGGGGCCAACTGGAGCCCGCCAGCCCAGGGAGCGTCTCCCTCCTCCGCTGAGCCTCCCTGCGACCCGAGCTGCCACCTGTCCATCCGGGGAGCATGCGGGGATCCCCGGCAGAAGGATGGAAATGGACCCAGATGGGCGCCTCCAGACAAGCAGCCCCGCTGAGAGTGTGCCCGACCCCATCCCCAGGCTGCACTGACCGGGCCTGGCCCTCTCCTTGTCTTGCAGAACTTCAGCGAGAGGGAAGCATCGAGACTCTGAGTAACAGCTCGGGCTCTACCAGCGGCAGCATCCCAAGAAACTTCGATGGCTACCGATCTCCGCTGCCCACCAATGAGAGTCAGCCCCTCAGCCTCTTCCCTACCAGCTTCTCCTAGGCGCCAGCTACTTGCTTCTGACTGGCCGGCCCACGCACCTGCTGGAGGAAGGAGGAGAAGCCCCCTCCCAGCTCTCCCCTGCAGCCTCTGCTCCTCTTTCACCAACCACCTTCCCCGCTTAGTGACAGCAGCCACCCCCACCCTGGATGGAGAAGAGACCCTTCTCCAAAGCGCCTCGGTGCACGCTGACCCCGTCGGCAGGGCTGTGGCCGAAAGAGACTGCAGAAGCGCCGCCCCCTCCTGTTTGCACATGGTGTCCTGCGTTGGATCCGCTTTTGTATTTTCTAACCCACGGGGGAGGGGGAGCTGGGTCGGGAGAGGATGGACGGCCTGGCCAGGCATTTCAGCGCGCCCGCCCCAGCCCACTCCTGGCTGTGGCTCACACTGCCCAGCGGCTCCCCTGGGTCAGCCTCCCTCTGGAATGGGGTGAATTGAGGCTCAGAGTGTGAGGGAAGGGGAGAGGAAGGGGAAGCCCTCCTCCTCTTCCCTTTGGCTCATGGGAAGGATCTTTCTTGTCTATAAGCCCGTTTACACTGGTCCCGAACTGTTCGGTGAAGGAAACAGTGGTTCCTGAGGCCCTGTCAAAAGTGCACGTCTCTCCAATAAATCATGCTGCAACTGGTGTCCACCCCTGAGCGGCTGGGGGCAGGGTCCTCGCCAAGCGCCGAGCAGAGTCCTGGGGGCCTGACCCTGTGTCCCTGCTCCCCACATCCCTGTCCTGACATGTGCAACTGAGTGGGAGTCATGGAGAGAATAGGAAGGAGGAGAATGTTTGCCTTGGAATCTGGGTGGGGCCTGATTTAAACCCATTCTCCAACCTTCCTGTTAGCGGGGCCACCACAGGCCTGACTGTGGCAGGAGCAGGGGGAGCACAAAGGGGTGCTGAGCGGAATAATAGTAGCCCTAGTCCCCACTTCTCTAGATCCCAGAGAGGCCTGGGAGGGTCGAAGGAAACCTAAAGAGCAGCCAGTTGTGGTTTGGGGTGGAGTTTAACGTCATAGCACAATCAGGCCTTCCCATCCAACTGTCCAGCAGAGCTGGGGCAGCTAGCTCTTGGGTCTCCTGCCCCCTTCACAGGCACCCTCTCCAACCCTGGCACCTGAAAAAAAATCAGTTGGGCATGAATCACACTAGGTTCTGGAAGCTGAGTACTTGGCTCTACACAGGGTGGCTGAAGCCAGTCCCTTCTGCCTAGGAACCTGCAGGGTGAGAAATCACATGGCAGAGGGAAGCATGCTGGAAGGTCAGGAGGCCTGGGCACAGCCAGCGGGAGCTGCTGGAGGGGCAGCGGCGTATCCCCAGTTCCAGACATTGATGTGTCGGGCACAGCCTCCACCCAGAGCCAGGGCCGTGTTTCCATTCAAAGGGGTTGGGAGAGGGCTGCCATGAGGCTACCTGTGCATTCTGTCCCTGGGCTGGCTCCCCGAAGGTGAGGGGGGCTGGGGGGACACAAAGTCCAGAGCTCTAGGAAGGGTGAGCCCCTGAGAACCCACCCTATGGCAATTGGATGGGCCAAGATGGAGAGCCAGGAGCTCTCTCCCACCCTGCAGGGAACGGCCGGCAGCTTGGAGTCAGGAGTCCTCCCTGGCTCAGCCCTTTCCCTCCAGGGGGTGCAAACAGCTGTGGCCTCCTCCAGTCAGGGAAAGTGGTGGGTGTAGGGCTGGCCTTGCCGGCTGAGCTTGCAGGACAATCTGGTTATTCATCTGCTCACAGCCAGGGCAACTCTTTGAGCATGTGGGGGGAGGGGGAGGATAAGAGAGGCCAGATAAGCTGGCCCCATGGCGGCTGCCACTGCAGCTCAGGTTATCAGAGAGGCCTTGGGCCTGGCCCCTGACTAATTGGGGAGGTTATGGACCCTGCCACGGCCTGTAATCAGCTGGAAGTGAGAGCTGGGCTCCAGGGTGGGGGACCTCACTGCCCCCCGGCCGTGGAACAGCAGCCTCCAAGTCTCTAGAGAGAACACCTAAGGCAATCTCTGCCTCAGCCCCAGCAGACCTCCAGGTGGCATTACCTAGGAGGCAATCAGAACATGCATCTAATTGTGGCCTGACCCTGTGACCTTGGGGAAGCCACGTGACCTCCCTGGTTCTCACAGCACTACCTGTTCAAAGGACAAACGACGGTGGACGTCCTCTCAGTGTGATGGAGGAAAAAGTACCTTCAAGGTCTGTGAGGCGGCTGGTGGGAGTTGGGGTGGCAGCTCAAGGAGAGAGGGCACTGTCTGGGATGGACCTGAGAAAGAGCCAGGGTCCCAAGGTGCACAGCGCTCTGTCAAACACCACTGCCGGCTCCTCGGGAAGCAAGTGGAGGCCACAGGCAGCTGCCGTCTGGGACTGGAAATGGCTTCTCGGTGCTGCTTTTTCCAATTTCCACAGAGACTCTCTACACTAGGAGGTACCTAAAAGAGCACTATTTGGTCCCCATTTTGCAAAGAAGCCTAAGCCCCAGAGAAAGTCAGGGCTTGCCCAAGGTCATCAAGTCACACAGCTAACCTGCTGGTGCCTTTCTGTTCCTTGCTGCCTCACATGAGGGTCCCTTTCTGAGCTGACCTGTGCCCCACAAGATCCAAGACTCTGAGTCTATTCACCCTCACCCCCGACCTAGCCCAGTGGTCGGCAAACTCACTAGTCAACGGAGCCAAATATCAACAGTACAACTATTGGAATTTCTTTGGAGAGCCACATTTTTTAACTTAAACTTCTTCTAACGTCACTTCTTCAGAAGAGACTCGCCCAGGCTGTGGTGTTTTATGGAAGAGCCACACTCAAGGGGCCCAAGAGGCACATGTGGCTGACGAGCCACAGTTTGCCAACCATGGCCCTAACCCTAAGAGCTTCCAGCTCCTCAGCAGAGGCTGTGTTTATTGATTTTAGAGAGAGGAGAGAAACATCATCAGTTGCCTCCTGTACAAGCCTCCTCCCTCCTCTCTGCGAAACCTCGGTAAGCGAATCAAACCAACCTTTCCGTGCACAGGAGGGTGCTCCAACCAACTGAGCCACACGGGCCGGTCCCCCTGACTGACTGTGAACGTGCACAGGAGGGTGCTCCAACCAACTGAGCCACACGGGCCGGCCCCCCTGACTGACTGTGAAGCTGCTCTTTGTCCCTGTGTAACAGGGAAGGCAGCCTCCTTCCTGCAGATTTAGAGCTGGAAACTCCAGGGCAAAGGGGAGAGCATTCTTGTATGTCTTGTACTTAAAGCCAGACCCCAGCCTGAGGGTGGCGCCCTGGAGTCTCAGTATTGCCTCCCTGTATGAATGAGCAGGAGTAGCTACCCGGACAGCAGTGATATCAGCATCTAGGAAGTGAATTCCAGCCTGGCTTTTTGTTGTTAATCCTCAACTTGAGGGCATTTCCATTGATTTTTTTTAGAGGGAGTGGAAGGGAAGGGGGAGACAGAGAAATGCATCGATTGGTTGCCTCTCAAAGGGTCTCCCCACCACCACCAGGGCTGGGATTGAGCCTGCAATCTAGGGAAGTGTCCCTGAAGGGAATCAAACGCAGGACCCTTCAGTCCACGGGCTCTATCCACCAAGCCAACCCAGCTGGGGCCAACCTCGCTCTCTTTAAGCTCCCAGTGTCTCTGCCACTGGCAGCTGTGTGGCCTCCGGTAAAGAGGGCGCCGCTGGGCTTCAGGGTTTTCACCTGTGAAGGAGGAAGAGGAGGAGAGGAGCATGCCCTGCAGAGAGAAGCCACAAGGCGCTGCCCAGGGAATCCCAGTCCCCCGCCCCCAGCTCCCAACGAATCAAGAGTCTAGTGAGGGGCAAGCAGTGCAGACCAGCCCCGCCCTCGCTCCGGGCAGGTGGGCCGGTCCAGGGACCCTTCCCGAGCTGTGTGTGCCCTTTCTCAAGCCACAAAGCAGCTTGGCCTGCCCACGCTGCCGCGATCCCGGACGCCAAGCCGTGACCTCGCGCCCGTGCACGTCTACGCACACGTGCACCTCCCTGTTGCGACTCCCGACATCTGGGACCCACGGCCTCAACCCTCGGGCAGCGAATAGTCTGGAGCTTCTGGGGAGACGGGATCCCCAAAACTCTGAGGCTTCAGATCCCCAAAGTGCCGCGGGGACGTGTCCTCGGAGGCCAGCTCAGGTGCAGAGCGACACCCCTGAGGCCAGGTGTGTCCTGTCCTGGGCCGGCCTGGGGCCCCGCCGGCACCCCGGCCTGGGGACTGGATACGGGCCACACAGGCGTGGCTGCCCACGCACCAGCCCGGCCCTAATCGGAAAGGGCCGCTGCCCAGCCCGGCCTCGGCGGTGCCACAGCGCGCGCCCGGGAGAGGTCGCGCGTCCCCTCTCCCCCGCCCGTCCCCGCCGCTGGGCCCTGGGCCGGCCCTGCGCGGGGAACTGGGTCGGGAGGGAGGCGACGGGCGGGCGGCGACTCCAGAGAGACCGCGCCTGTCAGCTGCAATCTGTCTAAGTGGCGGGACAGGCCGGCCGCTGCGGGCCGGGGTCAAGGAGGCCTCGGCCCCCACCCCAGCCAGACCCGGGCCGCGGGGGAGCCCAGCCAGGCGCTAAGCGGGGCTGGCTGGCGCCAAGGCCCGGGGAGGCGCGGGTCCGGCCTGGAAACCGGGATGCGAAGCCGCGCTGTGTGTCCGCCCACCCGCCCGCGCACACGCGCTAGGGCGCAGACGGCACCTCCGCTGTGCGCCACGCAGGGCCACCCCGTCCCCGGCCTCGCCGGGCACCTCACACCCCACTGCGCACCCACCAGCCCGAGGCCGGGCCCTCTGCTCCCCACCAGACACCCTCGCCCTCCGGGCACGTCTGGCAGACCCACGCCCGGGCGCGCACCGATGAAAGACTGTGTCTCTAGGGGAGGTCCCAGCAGGGGCCCTTGACCTCACAAAAGGTTAAGGGGCCACGCACTGACGGGAAGCCTGGCCTGCCAGGCGGTCCTTGCGGGATTTCCTCATTGCGGGAGCGCGGAACGCACAGAGCGCGTGCAGCCGGGAGCCCGCCCGCCCGACGCCGGCCCGGAGGACTCGGGAGAGGGCGGGGCTGCGGAGCGCGCGTCCCCCACCCGTCTGCAGGGCCCGGCCGATGCGAAGTGACAGGGGCCGGAGCTTTGTTGTGGAGCCTGGGCCGCCTGGCGCCAGCCGCCCCCGCCCGCGCCCTCCCCCTCCAGCCCTGGGCTGCTCGCTAGGCGCGCCCCCCCCACGGGGGGCCTCTTAAAGAGACACGCTCTCTCAGCCTGGGGACCCCCCAGAGGCTCCGTTCCCTGGGCCGAGAAGAGGGTTAGACCTAGGGGGTGGTGGGGGGGAGCAGCGGGAGGGGGCGCTGCACAGTGCCGCACGCGCGGGGCGTCTGAGCCTCCCCAGCGCGGGTTTTGGCTGCGCCAAGGACATTCCAGGCTGGAGAGTTTGGAGAGGGGCGGGGGGAGGGGGCAGATTCAGAATCTCGAGAGTGGCTGTGGCCAAACCTTGGGTTCGCTGCGGGAGGGTGGGGCGGGACAGACTGGGAGCCGGGGCCCAGAAAAAGCCTGCGGCCGCCCGAGGGCTGGCCCACGGTCCAGTTCCTGTGGGCAGGTGGGGTCACGGCCCCCCATGCAGCCGCTGCGCTGTCGCCGCCGGGTCTCTTGGGCAAATAATCCAGGCCAAGCCCTCTGGGCCTTGAACCCCTGGACCAGTACGGACCTTCCCCAGGAAAACATCCAAACCGCACAGTTAGGGGTACACACATTCTTACAAGTACGGACGTACTGTACATACACGGCTCTGCGAATGTATTCACCGTTTCCAGGCCCGGCCCGGCCCCCGGCCCAGCCACGCCGCCTGGGCTCCTATCTGGTCACTCCCGGAGGGCGAAAACCTGTCCGCACAGCCCCCTCCCGAGGGGCCAGTCCTGCCCAACGTGGACCGGCAGGGCTGTCCCTGTTCGGAGCTGCAACGGATCCTGCCCCGGCTTCCATCCCGCACAGCGCGGGGTCGGAGATTCGTTCTGGACAGAAAAGAGGCACCAAGTGAGGAGCGACCCCCCGAAAGCAGGTCGTGAAGAAAAACCCTCGTGGGAGCGGCGCCCCTTTGAATGCTGGAAAGGGGAGTTCCGAGAGTACCGGCCAGATGGGAAGCAGAAAAATAAATGGTCGCGGAGGGCCCACCGCTCCGGCGGCCCTGAACCCCAAATGCTAGGGGTGCGCCCGCTTTAGTGTCCAGACCCAGGTGCGCAGCAACAAGGTGCACTGAGCTTGGGGGTGCGCAGGCGGCCAGGCTGCCCGGGACCCTGCTAGTGTGGGCTGTATGCGCCCACCATACGGGGGGCACTGGGCCTGTGCTCGCCCAACCCACCCGCACCCGCACTGGCTCTGCGGGCAGCAGTGGCCCGGCCCGTCCTGACCAGGAATCAGCGCGTGTCGGCGCCCAAGCGTGATGCCAGGCAGGTGTGTGGCCGCTGCCCTCTGGGTGCTGCTCCCGCCGCGCACAGGGGCCCCATCACACAGGGCGTCTCACACACACACACACGCACACACATGAACACCCGCACACGCATCGGAGGTGGGGGACACGGGGGCTGCGGGGAAATCGGCCTGCTGTGCGCACCTGTGGTTGAGCACGTTCATTCGCCCACCCGCAGGGGAGCGGTCAGGTGCCCCCGCCGAGGACCTGGGAGAGTGGATGGAGAGCGCCTGTGCTTAGGCTGAGGGAGACTTTTGTCTCCAGTACCGGATGCGGCGAAAATTAGTGGGGCTGCGGGTCAAGAATCGGGGCCGGGATTGGCCGCCCGGTGCCGGGCGAACGGTGCGCTCCCTCCTGGCCCCGAGGATGCCTCGGAGAGCCCAGGTCTGGGTCGGGGTGCAGCCCTGCTAAGTTCAGGGCGGGCCCAGAACTCCCAGTTCCCCCGAGTCCTCCAGTAACGGGGGCTGCGGGCTCAGGGGTCCCCGCGCTTCCGGAGTGCCAGGCCGTGCGTCCCGCTCCCGCCCGCGCCGGCCCCCCGGGCTCTGCCGCCGCTCCACTCACCGGCTCCCGCCACTGGGGTTCCACTCCGGGCCCGCGGCCGCCCGCGCCTCCCGTCTCGCCCGCCCACCGGCCTCTCTTTCCAGCCCCCGCAGCCCCTCCGGAGGGCGAGGGCCCCGGCGCCGCGGCCGGGAGCGGGGTCGGAGGCCAAGCCGAGGAGCGGGCCAGAGCGTCCAGGCTGCTGGACGCGGGCGGAGGGCGCCCCCTCTCCTCTCGGGGCCATGTCAATGCTTTGCACTTGGGGCGGGCGAGCGGCTGGGGGTCCTTTCTCAGGGCCCTGAGACCGGGGCGCCCCTCGCTTCCAGCCCATTAGGCGGGTCGGGTCGGCCAGCCGCGCTCCCGGAACGGGCGCGGGCCGCCTCGGGCTCCGGCGCGGGGTGGGGGCCGGGGCAGGGGGAGGGGTCTCGGGGCCCGCTGGCCCGTCATTGGTTAATATTTTATTCTGTTGACATGTTTTCTTACTGCTGAGGCTTCCGACACCTTCTCCCCGGCCCCCCCTCCCGGCCGGAGCTTGGCCTGAGCTGTCAAAACCCCGCCCCCGGAGACCCACAATTGGTCCAAAAAGCGTAAAATCAGCAATCAAGGGGGGCCTGGCTCGTTAGCGCAGGGGATCCGAGCAGGGCAGGACATGTGAGATAGTCACAGTTTCCCAGAGATCACGACAAGATCTAACCAGTCGCGCGTGGTCACCGGCGCCGGAGCGGGCCAGCCCAGCCCAGCCCCGCGCAGAGCCCCCGCCGCCCCCGCGCGCAGAGCCCCGCGCCCCTCGCCGCGCGCCGGACGGGGAGCGGGAGGAGCCGCCGCCGCGCTCGCCGCCCGGGCCGCCCTTCCACCTCGCGCGCCGCCGCCCGGGCCGGGGGTCCGAGCCCCGCGCCCCCGGCCCCGGCCCCCAGGCGCCCGGGCCGGATGTCCCGATGAGAGAGCCGGCGCTGGCGGCCAGCGCCATGGCTTACCACCCGTTCCACGCGCCGCGGCCGGCCGACTTCCCCATGTCCGCCTTCCTGGCGGCGGCGCAGCCCTCCTTCTTCCCCGCGCTCGCCCTGCCGCCCGGCGCGCTGGCCAAGCCGCTGCCCGACCCGGGCCTGGCGGGGGCGGCGGCGGCGGCGGCAGCGGCGGCGGCGGCGGCCGAGGCGGGGCTGCACGTCTCGGCACTCGGCCCGCACCCGCCCGCCGCGCATCTGCGCTCGCTTAAGAGCCTGGAGCCCGAGGACGAGGTGGAGGACGACCCCAAGGTGACGCTGGAAGCCAAGGAGCTGTGGGACCAGTTCCACAAGCTGGGCACCGAGATGGTCATCACCAAGTCCGGGAGGTAGGGCGGGCCGCTGGCCGGGCAAGGGGTGGGCTGAGGACCCGACAGCACCCGCCTGCGCCGAGCCTGCCGCCCGCCACCCCGGCTCGGGCCGGCGCCGCGCTGAGCCCGAGCGCCTGCTCCATGTGGCCCCAGCGATGTTTAAAGACCCGAACCCGCAGACCCTCCCGGAGGAAGTAAAACGAAAACGCGCTCCCACAGAACAGCCCCGGCCCTCCGGAGGCGCGCGGCGGCGGCGGCGGCCCGCGCTCGGCCCTGGCGGGGCTCGGAGGTCCCGGCTGCCGCTCAACCCCGCGGCCTTGCTCGCCTGCCTCCCAGGCCGGCGTAGAGCCGGGGGAGACCCGGCGTCTCCCGGACTTTCTTCCGACCCCGGAGCCCAGACTGGCACCCGCACCCGGCTGCACCCCGGCTGCACCCTGGTTTGCTCCACCCGCTCGGGCCCGACCGCGACCGCCAAGCCAGCCCAGCCGCAGCCCTGACCCGGCCGCAGCCTCCGCGGGGCCTAGGAGCGAGGAGGGGGCACACGGCCCGGCCTTCTAGCCCAAACGGGGCGACAGCCCCCACCCCTCAGACGTCCATCAGCCGCAGTTTGGGGCCAGGCGACCCCTTCCTCCCCTGGAGCCGGAGGGTCAGGGTCCTTGTGGGCCTTGTAACCCAGGTCCCCACAACACGACCTCTGTGCTCCTTGGACTGCTGTCCCCGGGGGTGAACCCCTGGGCGAATTTCAGGGGGACCAGGAGAAGCGGCTGTATTTTCGAGGGTCTGGATTTCTTATTTTTTGTGTGTGGGGGGGAGGACTGGATTTCCTGCCTAGACATCGGCTGTGCCCTCAGATGGGGGTGACAGGGTTCCTAGACCCGAGCATAGGGCCTCACAGATTATGGGGCTCCCGGCCTCCACCACAGGCGGTGTCTCCAGGGCAGCAGGTGGGGCAGGAAGCCACCGGAGGGAACCCCAGGGCAGGGGCTGGGCGGGGTGCCGGGGGAGTCCAGGGACACCGGGCTGGCCCCACGCGTCTCCCCTTCCCTTCCTCGCAGGCGGATGTTTCCTCCCTTCAAGGTGCGAGTCAGCGGCCTGGACAAGAAGGCCAAGTACATCCTGCTGATGGACATCGTGGCCGCGGACGACTGCCGCTACAAGTTCCACAACTCGCGCTGGATGGTGGCGGGGAAGGCCGACCCGGAGATGCCCAAGCGCATGTACATCCACCCGGACAGCCCGGCCACCGGGGAGCAGTGGATGGCCAAGCCCGTGGCCTTTCACAAGCTGAAGCTGACCAACAACATCTCCGACAAACACGGCTTCGTGAGTGCGGGGCCGGCTTGGGGCGGGGGCCGGGCCGCACCTAGCACTGCAGCCCAGGGTTCAAGCAAGAGGCGGGGAGCGCTGGCAGAATCCCGGGTGCCCCTGCCCAGGTCGCTTCCCTGTGGGTTCTGCCGGCCGGGCCTGGGCCCAGACGGCTCTGCTCGGAGAGCCCGGGCAATGGCAGGGGAGGGGCGGGCGAGGTCCGTGGGTTTGGGTCAGGCCTTGGACAAGCCCACCCTGGAGACCAAGGGGTGCAGGTGCGGTGGGGACAACCCCCCGCCTCCGCAGCCGCTGGTCTAAGTGTTGAGCTTGGAAGACCTGCCCATGACCTCAGCTTGTTTTCCCCTTTCCTCGCCCAAACTAGGAAATTTAAAAGTTTCCTCTGCCCCTCCCTGGCCTGGCTGGGACCCCCTTCCCTCTCCCCACAGTGGGACGTGGACCGGCAGGCGGGAGTTTGGAGGTTCTCTCTGCCTCCGCCTAAGCCGGCCCTTAACAGGAGGGGGTGCATGGGGCGAGGGGACTGCCTGTTCTTCCGGCAGCTGCTGAGTCCTCGAAGCCCCCAGTCGCCTCTCCGTGGGTTTTCTAGGGCTCAGCAACGAGCCTGGGAAGGGGGTGAAGAGTGGAGTTGTGGAGGGTTTTTACGTTGTTTCATTTCTGTTTTCACCTCCGGTCAGTGTTTTTAAATGGAGAGAGAAACTGGGATAAGAAAACAGACTGAAAAGAATTATAAACGAGAAAAAAAAGAGCAGGGGGGGAAAACACACGGGAGAAAATAGCCAAGGCAGGGGAGCGGGCACAGAGAAAGCAGAGCCTGTGAGCGAGGGGACTGGAAAGAGGGAGGCTCCGCGGAGCGGGGAAACGCTCTGGCTGACCGCACCCTCCCCGCAGACCATCCTGAACTCCATGCACAAGTACCAGCCGCGCTTCCACATCGTCAGAGCCAACGACATCCTGAAGCTGCCCTACAGCACCTTCCGCACCTACGTGTTCCCCGAGACCGACTTCATCGCAGTCACGGCCTACCAGAACGACAAGGTGCGGGTGGGCGGCCGCAGCCCCTGCGGGAGGCCCCGCAGCGGGAGGCTCCAGCACCCCGCACCCCCGCACCCGCTCGCTCCCTCACAGCCCACTCCCCCGCACCACGTCTGGCCGCTGTAAGCCCAGTGCCCACCGACCCCCCAGGCTCCCTCCCGAGTCCACAACACGCGCGCACACGGTCCCTGGGGAGGCAACAGCTGGGCGCGCTCGTCGGGGTGGGGATGTTTACGTAGCAATTAGCAGAGACGGCCCCGCTGACAATTTTACATTTCATTCGTTTATTTCTTGGCTCCGGGAGGGGAATTTAAATGAAGAGAGCGCGGCCCTCGGCAGTGTGCCCAGGCGCTCTCAATGCGAAGAACCCCACGCTAAGAACCTGGGGCCCAGTTCTCACTCTCCCAGGGGAGCCAGAGAAGCGGCAGGTGATGGCCCCAGAACCACCACCTTCGGGCCAGTCCAGGCCCCGGGCCACTTGGGAGGCACTTAGAGACGTTTCCTTCAAGCCAACCCCCCTTCCGCACCCCGCTTTCTGCCTTTCTACTCCCTCTTTCCGAAGGGGCAAAGCACCGCCGCCCCGTGCATGCGGTGTGACTCCGGTGGACGCGAGTGTGCGTGTCCTGTCTTCGTTCTGTCTGTCCTTGTGAACCTGTGAGCCGATGTGTGCGCGCCAGTACGCGTGCCCCATCTGGGGCGTGTGGGAGCGTGTTTGCTTGTTTGTCTGTGTGCCCCTGCGTGTGCAGGCCGTGCGTGTGACTTGTCTTCTGTGTGCCTGCGGACTGCGTGCCCCGCTGTCTGCTCCGGTGCGGGGGCCTGTTTGCCCGGAGGCGTGCCGGGCCGCTTTGGGCCTGTGTGTGCAGGATGAGCGGCTCTGCCTCTGGTACTCTGTCGCTTTCTGAGAGGCCCGCCTGCCGCCACGCCGCGCCTTCGGGCTCAGGGCGGCACATCCCAGGCGGGAGGGCCTCCAGTGGACGCTCCCCGGCTCTCCTCTGAGCCGCTGCCCGCCGGGCGCCCCGGGCCAGGCTGCATCCTGACCTGGCGCCGCCCTCTCGGTCCCCGCAGATCACCCAGCTGAAGATCGACAACAACCCGTTTGCCAAGGGCTTCCGGGACACCGGGAACGGCAGGAGGGAGAAAAGGTGAGGGGTGCGGGGGGACCCCTCCGCGCGGCGGGTGCCTACAGCAGGGCGTGGGGGTGGGCGCGCTCCCTCCTGACCCGCTCCCTCTGTCCATCCCCAGGAAGCAGCTGACGCTGCCTTCTTTGCGCTTGTACGAGGAACACTGCAAGCCGGAGCGAGACGGCGCCGAGTCCGACGCCTCGTCATGCGACCCTCCCCCCGCACGGGAACCGCCGCCTTCCCCGGGGGCGACCCCTAGTCCCCTCCGCCTGCACCGGACCCGAGGTGAGGGTCGGGCCGTAGAACGGACCGAGGTGGGGGAAGGGAGGCGGGAGGGTTTCCTCAGAGCGCGCGGGCTGGCTCTTTGCTCTCAGTCAGGGTGGCCTTAGGCCCTGGACGCCCCCAGGAGAACGGCGCCTGTAGCCTGCAGGTCCCACTGGACTCCGAGCGGGTCCTGGCCCCGCGGGCCGCTGGCTCAGTTCCGCCCACTGTGCAGCGGGGTCTTGGATTAGATGACCTGCCACTGCCCCTTGCCCCACGACGAGCATCTAGAAGCCTGCCACTGGCTCTCCCAGACGGCAGCCCTTTCCAAGTCTCTTGGACCCGCTCCAGACACGGGAGAGCCCTCGACTTTGTTCCCCGGCCCCTGTCACCCGCGTGTCCTCTCTCCCCTGCAGCCGAGGACAAGTCCTTCGCCGCAGACAGCGACCCAGAACCCGAGAGGCTGAGCGAGGAGCGCGCGGGACCTGCGCTGGGCCGCAGCCCGGCCCTGGACGGCAGCAGCCCCACTCGCTTGACAGAACCTGAGCGCAGCCGGGAGCGGCGCAGCCCGGAGAGGGGCAAGGAGCCGGCAGAGAGCCGTGGGGACAGCCCGTTTGGTCTGCGGAGCCTAGAGAAGGAGCGGGCGGAAGCCAGGAGGAAGGACGAGGGGCGCAAGGAGGCGGGTGAGGGCAAGGAGCCCAGCCTGGCACCGCTGGTGGTACAGACAGACAGTGCGTCCCCCCTGGGCACCGGCCACCTCCCGGGACTGGCTTTCTCCGGCCATCTGCACGGGCAGCAGTTTTTCGGGCCACTGGGGGCCGGCCAGCCGCTCTTCCTGCACCCAGGACAGTTCGCCATGGGCCCTGGAGCCTTCTCCGCCATGGGCATGGGTCACCTGCTGGCCTCGGTGGCAGGCGGTGGCAGCGGCGGAGGTGGGCCGGGGGCCACCGCCGGGCTGGACGCCAGCGGGCTGGGCCCCACCGTCAGTGCAGCCAGCACCGCCGCGCCCTTCCCGTTCCACCTCTCCCAGCACATGCTGGCATCTCAGGTAAGGCCTGGGATCCGGTGGCATGGCAATGGAGGGAGGAGACGCAATGCGGGTGGCAGGGGTGGGCTAGGGCTCCGTCTTGGGAAGACCTGACATCCGTCACTCTTTAGGTCACCTAGTTCAGGGATACCACGACTGTGGGTCCAGGGTCTGGCCAGGGTGCTCCTCTGACTCCTGTGTGACCTTGGGCAAGTCCCTGACCCTCTCTGGGCCCATTTCCTTCCCTCTTAATAACAGCGAAATGAAGCACCCATTAGATTCTTCCTGTCTGGCAGACTGGGGCTGCCCCTGGCTTTTGGGAAGTCCACTTTCCTGGCCTCTGGACTGTTTCCTTGGGAACAAAGACCCTTAGCTCCCCATCAGTCCCCGAAAGGCCAAGGTGGCTGGACCAAGAAAGGAGGACCATTGACCTCCCAACGACCCATCTCCAGATGGGTCCTTTGACCTGACAAAGGACAGGGCTGTTCCAGATCCCACCTTGGGTGTCCAGACTCCCCAGCCCCACATCCCAGGGAAAGGGAACTCCGTTCCCCAGGCCCAGGCTGAAATTCTGAGCTCCCAGAGGAGAGTGTATGAAACTGTGGCCAACAGCAAAATAAGGAGATCCGATGAGGTGTGCGGCCTCTTTGGTTGCTTGGGTGGAATATTCCCTGTGGAAAGATTTGGATTCTCTTCATTCATTTTCTCCCCTCTGAGGTTTCTGGCAAATTGAACCCTTGAGATCATATCTGAGGGGAAGGAACATAGGAGTTCGGGTCTGAGAAGGCTCCTTTGGTTCAGAAGCAAGTATTTTTAAAGTGGGGGAGGAGATGCTGGGATAGGTTTTGAACAGCTCCGTGGGGTGGGGGAGTGTTGGAGGCACTAACATCACATACCTAGGGCTCTGAGCTGGCAAGGAAGCCTCTGGAAAAGAGAGTTCAGGGCCTGGCGGTGGGATCTGAACCCACACTCACATCTGCATGTATGTGAATGCGTCTTCCCCAGACAAATGCTGGGGACAAGCCTGGGCATCATAGAGGTCATGGGGGAAGTCACGGCTTCTAGACTCAGCCTGGTCCAGAGGTGCAAGGCCAGGGTGAGGGTACGCAGCACTCAGGAGGCATCCTTTGGTGCCTGGCAGGGAGTTAGGTACCCATGCGAGGGTAGCCCACCCCTGGCCAGCAGGCAGAGCCAAGTGCGGAGAGCGGATGCCAATCTCCCTTCTCCTGACTTGGAATGCCAGGTCTGAGTGCCCAGTAGGGCTTGACCTTCTAGGAAGGATATCTTTTCATTTCTGACTTAAGCTACTACTTTTTTCTCTTCCCGCCTGAGCCTGGCCCGGGTCTCCCTCGCAGCCCAGCACAGTCCGCTTCCTGCCCTCCTCCCTGTACCCACAGACTCTGGGGAGGGAGCCATTATTTCAAAGGTCACACAATCCAAAAGTCGGGCCTGGTGGACTCAGGTGGTGTTTATCCAAGGTTTCCTGGCCACGGTGCTTTCCACAGGCAGAGACCGCATTCCTTCCTCAGCTGCCACGGAGGTGCCGCCAGGAGTTCTTTATGGAATATTCCGGCCAGTTTATAAACTGATTGGCACCTGTGCCCTCCTGGGGCCCAGGCAGAGACCTCTGAGCAGGTGTGCAGGCCCAGGGAGACTTGACAAAGCTCCTCCCCCCGGCCCCGTGCTCTCTCCACCCTTGGGGGCACCTGCGGAGAGCAGGGCTGGGGAGGACACTGTTCTAAGGGAGCAGAACGCCCCAAGACAACCAACCCCAGCCAGCCACCACAGGCTTGCCTGCTGGCCCCACGCCGGCCCGTTTCCTCCCGCTAGGCCTTTGCCTAGGCCCGGCCAGCGGCCTGGAGCGGCCTTCCCTTTGGCAGACTGGCACGGGGCTTTGTGTCAGCTTGCAGTGAGCTCCCCTCCTCGCTGGGCCTGGCCAGGGGCCTGCTGCTCAGGCCTCACTGGGCTGCTTGGGGCATAATTACAGGAGAGCCGGCCTCCTCTTCCTGGAACAGCGGGCCGGCCGGAGCCCTGATTGTGGCACCGCCCCGGGCACGCCGCTCACCCTGGCACCCCCGGGCAGGCGGACGCCTAACCTCCGTGGTGTCTTTTCTTCCAGGGAATCCCCATGCCCACGTTCGGAGGCCTCTTCCCCTACCCCTACACCTACATGGCCGCCGCCGCCGCGGCCGCCTCCGCTCTCCCGGCCACCAGCGCGGCCGCCGCCGCCGCCGCCGCCGCCGCCGGCTCCCTCTCCCGCAGCCCCTTCCTGGGCAGCGCCCGGCCCCGGCTGCGCTTCAGCCCCTACCAGATCCCGGTCGCCATCCCGCCCAGCACGAGCCTCCTCTCGGCGGGGCTGGCGGCCGAGGGCGCCAAGGCGACGGGCGGCAGCCGGGAGCCCAGCCCGCTGCCCGAGCTGGCGCTGCGCAAGGCGGGGGCGCAGCCGCGCGGAGCCCTGTCGCCCGGCGGCGCGGCCAAGGAGGCGGCCAGCGAACTGCAGAGCATCCAGAGACTGGTGAGTGGGCTGGAGAGCCAGCGCGCCCGCTCGCCCGGCCGGGAGTCGCCCAAGTGACGCGCCGCTGCTCCGGCCACGCCGCCCGGCGCTGCTCCCGCTGCTGGGGCCCCGCGGCACCGGATGGGTATTTATTTCGAGGACGAGCAGACGCAGCAGCGGCGGCGGCCGGAATGGAGCCCGACCCGCCAGCGGGGCTGCGCCGTCCCTGGCCCCCCGCGAGGAGCCCCGCTCCCCCCGGGACCACAGCGCGGCGGAGCCCCTGGCCTCGCGCAGGTGTGCCCCGCGGTCCGGTGGCGCCCGCCTCCCGGGCCTCCTGCGCGGCGGGGAGCCTCACCCCCGGCCCAGCGCGCTCTGAGGAGCCAGGGGGTGCGGGGGTGAGGGCGGGAGTCCCAGAGGCCCTGGCTCCGGCCGGGACCGCCCGAGGGGGGCCGGGCCCGTGCAGACTGGAGTCAGTGCAGACGTGAGCAGGGAGGGACCGTGTCCTTTAGTCCTTGCACCCCCCTTCCCCCCGAGAGACAGGAGCCCCTGCCACCCCGGGGTCAGCGGAGGGAGTGGCACTTCTGCCTTGAGTCCCCAGGGAAGAAAAAAAAAGATATTTATGAAATAAATGGTAATTTGTGTAAATATGCTTTAAGATTCCCAGAATATGCAAATTGGTATTAATTTATTCAAAGGTGTACATGGCTGTGTACATACTATTTAGAGATAACTCATAGCATTTAATTTTTTCATTTTACGTGAGCATCTATATTGTACAGGGCGGGGGCCCGGCGGCGGCGGCGGCGGCCCCGCCCCCAGGAGCTCCCGCCCTCCCGGCCCCCCGGCCCCTCGGCCCCTCGCCGGGCCGGCGGCCCCACCTCAGGTTTCCCCTTTTCTCTCCGGAGCGGAGCGAGACGAAACGACAAAAACAAGCAAACGAAAAAGCGAGACAAAACAATAAAACGCGAGAAACCAATAAAGCGCTACGATGCGAAGTGAACGGCGGCGCGGTGCGCTCTGTGGTGCGCGCGGGGCTGGGCGCGGCGGGGCGCGAGGCGGGGCTGGAGGCGGAGACCGCAGGCTGGGCCCGGCCGGCACCCCGGCGGCGGCGCGGGGCTGGGGCCGGGCTGGGGCCGGGCTGGGCGGCGCCGAGGCGCCTGGAGCCGGAGCCCCGAGCCCCGAGCCCCGAGCCCCCAGCGCGCTGCTTGGGCCGGGGCCGGGCTCCCTCTGCTGGCCGCTCACCTCCGCCGGCGCCCCACCCACTCCGCGGGCTGCCGCTCCCTCTCTGGGCACCCTATGGAAACGCAGCCCCTTGGGGCGCTTCTGCGTGGGTGAGGCCGATCAGGAGGTGATCCCCCTCTCTCCTCCGAGGAGAGGTTCGGCGTGGTCCCCCACAGACCGCAGCCCTAGAACCCTTTCCGCCTCTGCACCTCCTGAGCCTCAAGGCTGTGGACTCGGGGGGGGGGGGGGGCGTTCTGCCCCCAAAATTGCCCCCGTGAACAGTGTGACCCCCCGGGCGGTGTGGGGCGGGCGGGCCAACAGGCTATTCCCTTCCTGCCTCGGTTTCCCCGAATAGCACGGGGCCTGGCTGGGGCTTTCCCTGGGAGCCCCACTGGGTCAGGCTCCCTGAGGCGGTCCCTCCCAGACACCCCTGAAGGACAGCGGCCTCCCGCCCCATCCTGGGAGCCGCCGACAGGTTTCTGCGGCCCCAAACCTCAAGGGGTAGGAGCTGGACCCTCAGTCTCTCCCTCAAATCCTCACCCCCAGTCCCCACTTCTCTCCTCTTTTTCTTTTTTTTTGGTGTGACTTTTTTTTTTCACATTCAATCCTATTTTCGATTCGTTTCCGGTGTTCAGACAGTGGTTAGACAACCAGACTTTAAAAAGTCGTTTCCCATATTTCCGTATCCACCTGGCCCCATACATAGTTATCACAGCGTTCGTGGCTCTATTCCCTCCCCGGGCTGCACTTTACACCCTACAAGTTTGTACTTGATCCCTCACCAGGTTCCTGCAGTCCCCCCACCCCCGTCTGGCAACCATGGGTCAGACCTCTTGTCCAGAGACCCGGTTCCCTCCTCTCTCCGCCTTAGGGACCTGCGATGCCCGGGCTCAGCCGGCTGTCCACCTCTGGGCTCTGGGGGCGGCAGGCACCGGCCCTCAGACCACCAGGGACAGCGACGTGGAGAAAGGGCGGAGGCGGAGGTGGGACTGAGGCCCCGGGCCTCCCTGCTCCCCAGACATCTTCCTGGGCCAGCACAGTTGCCAGGAAAGAGAACGAGGCGGCGGTTTCCAGGGAGGCAGCTGGCCCCGGGCCGCGCTGAGTTTGCTAGGGTCTCGGCCAGTGAACGAGGGACAGGACGCCCGCTGTCTCCCACCCTGCAGAGTGGGCCCCGGCGCCCCTGCCCTGCCCCTGCCCTGCAGGCGGGCGGGCGGAACGGCGAATGGGGCAGTCCACGGACGGGCTGAGACTCCCTTCTCGGCTCCAACAGAATCCTCATCGACAGGGTACGTATTCCACAGCGTTTGGGAAGAAAAACAAACAAACAAACAAACCGCTTCCAAGATTCAAAGAGCAGCAGGAGCGCGTTGCCTCTGGAGCTTCTCGGGGCTGCACGTCTAGGAGAGCGAGGCTGCGGGCTGAGAGCCTGCGGTGCGCGCTGCGGACGCCAGGGGGAAGCACCGGCCGGACCGCGGAGGGCCGCCCGCACCGTGGGGAACCGACCCCGCAGGGTCGCTGCAAGGACGGGCGGCGGCCTCATTGGGGAGAACCCAGAGCCCCCCCCCTCTTGGCCCCGTGCAGTTTGCGGACTTGCTCCCCATTTCCCCGCCTCCCACCGCGCACGTCCCCTCCTGGAGTCGCTCCCGAAGCGCGCCACTGGGTCACAGCTGCCAGCCTGAGTGCAGCGGGTGCGGGAACCGGCGGCCGGCGGGGCCTAGCCCCAGACAAAGGCCAGGCCGCTTCCTGGCCCAATTAAGCCACCCCCTTTCAGCCCTCTTTGTTCCGGGGGTTGCCAATTAGCCCAAGCTCCTCGAGTCCCCGCTCCGGTGCCCCAAGGCCTCCTTAACCCGTTAGAGCCTGGCTCCAGGGCCCTAGACGGCGCGAGGACGTGTGTGGAGGGCGCGTTTGGGGTGACGGGGTCGCTGAGACTGCTGGTGGTGTGATGTGTCACAACGGGGCCCTGTGCTTTGGAGCTGAGCGGCATGAGAGGGAATTGTGCACACAGACCGGACACAATCTGTATTGTGCACAACCTATACCGTGCACAACCTGTACCGTGCACAACCTGTACTGTGCACAATCTATACTGTGCACAACCTATATTGTGCAGATTGTGAACTGTGCCTGGAAGTGTGGGTGTAGGGGCTCCTGGGACCCCCAGCAGCTAGGCAGCAAGGATTTTGAGACCTCTGGGACCTCATTTCCCTTCGGTTAATCCGAGTGTCTGAGCTTTCAAGCTATTTCTTCCTCCCCCATCCTTCACCCCTCAAACAAATGCTGCGGCGGAGGAATGGAGTAGCTGGGAGGAATGGAGTAGCTGGCCCTCCCTGTCCTACCAAAGGGCACACAATCGGGGCCACCTCCCCAGCATAAGGCGAACACCTACGCAGGACACCCCTGGAGCCAGAGGGCGCATTTAGCTTGGTGACACCGGGACACCCACAGGTGAACACCCAACTCGAGCCCACCCCACCCCCCAATTTCCCGGGCCTAGGGCAGTTCAAGGGGCGCAGTCTCTAGGAGCCCAAAGTTTAAACTCTGAGCCTGCCTTCCTCCCCACCTTTGGCAGGCACCCCAAACCCAATCCCACTCCGTCGCCTCCTTCACGGTCCTGGATCCCAAAGTCTGGAGCGGGCAGGGGCCAGCGAGGGCTGGGCCGCAGAGGGGAGGCCGCGGCCCAGGGAAGGGGCAAAGGGATAGGATCTGAGCTCTGGGTGCTCTCTGGGCTCTCCCCGGGGCGCCCCGGGGAGGGCAGCGGTCACCGCACTGAATGCACTGATTTCCCTTGGCGCCCCTTTCGGGCTCTCCGGAGGCGCAGATCCACTCGTCCCACCCCTCACCCCCGCCTCACACGTTTGTTTCCCCGCCCTCCTCCCCTCGGGACCTTCCCAGCTCCCGGCCCGGAGCCGAGCTGCAGCGGGCCTGGCCGCGGGCCGCGGCAACTCCGCCCGTGCCCACGAGATGGCGCTCCAGGCCAGGGCCGGGCGGCGGCCGCACCGCCCGCCCAGGGAGAGCGAGAGGTGCCAGAGAGCCAGCTGGGCACAGAGACAAACCCGCAGGCGGACGTAGGTCCCGGCCCGGGCCGCACAGGCAGCCGAGGCACGGGGGCCCTGCACCGGGCCCGAATGGGGCTCTGGCCCGGGCGGCGGCCGCGTGGAGCGGAGCGCCTGAGGCTGCGGGCGGGGGGGCCCCTCCCTTCTCCCCGAGCTCCCCCGCAGCGCCAGCGCCCCCGGCTGGCGGCCCCGGGCCCCGCTGCAAACGCGTCAGGCGCGCCTTCCGTGAGCCCCGCGGGGCCTGGGGTCCTCCCAGTCCCTCCCGCGGAGGGAGGGCGGGTGCCTCTCGGGGCTTCCTGACTTGGAGCACCACCCCCGCCCTCCATTCCCCCACCTCCCGCCCGGGGAACCGCTTTGGCCTGCGGGGTGCGGGGTGCGGGGTGCGGGGCCGCAGAGGGCCCACCCAGGCTCCTTCCTCCGCTTCTCACCTCCCCAGCGGCTCTGCCAGGCCGAGCCCGGAGCGCTGCTCACCTGTGGGCCGTTGGCCACCGAGCGTCCGAAGTCTTGGGGAGCCTTGGGGGGTCCGCGTTGCTCCGGGGCAGGAGGTGGGGAGTGGGGAGCGCATGGGCACCTCCCTTGGGTTAAAAGCCCCCAAGACCGGGGTCAGGTTTGAGGGGGGAGCAGGGGTGTGAGGGCCGGGCCTGGTCGCCACTTTGATGGGGGGCGGGGTCTGGGAGCCGGGTCCCAGCGGACCCTCAGGGTTCCCAGGTGAGCGGCGGCCTCCGTTACTATGGATACTGTGGACGCCAGGGGCACGGCCGGAAAGCAGCCTGGCCCGCCGGCCTCCCTCCTGCCCACTCGCCGGTCGCCAGCTTCGGGCGCGGACCCAGCCAGGCGTCCTCCCGCACTGGGCTCCCAGCTCCTTCCCCTCCGGGGTGCGCGCAGGGTCGGCCCGCACCTGGGGCCGTTTAGTAGTTAGTTATCCGCACCCACCCACTGCGAGGCCCCGGGAGAGGTGCAGGCCAGGCCGCGGCTCTAGCTGTGCGGCCCGGCCCGGGACGTGTGACTTTCTCCTGGGGCCCAGCATCCTCCCCTCGCCTCGCGCTGCCTGCAGTGCCACCCCCTGAGCTGTGAGGCCCCGGTAGTCTGGGCCAAAGTAAAATGGGCCTGTGACTGAGCGGCCGGCCTTGGTCCAGTGCCCAGGGACCCCCAGGTAAGAGGCAGGGATTCTTCTTTCATTGAACGTTTGAGGTCCCTACGCCTGGAGGATAGGCAGAGTCCCCCCCAGACCTAGGCTGTTGTCGCTGAGATCCCGGGGGAAGGGACAGGGCTGGTGGCCAGGATGAATTCACAACTAGAAAATCACATTCCGGGTCCTGAAACCCTTAGGCACTGGCTGGCTCCACCGGCTCCACTCCTGGTGGGCTGTGCCCCACCCCCCTCTCGCCAACCCCAGCCCCAGCACACTGCAGGAGAGGCACAGCCTGGGGGAGGGGGAGCTTGGCAGCCGGCATCCCAGTGTGTTGACTAACGGTGAGACTTCTTCCCAAAGAGAGAAGGAGGTACTGATGGGGAACATTCAGGCACCTCATTGAAGAGCGCCCCCTAGTCCTACTTCCTTCCCTGTGTGGAAGGAAGGCTTTGTGGTGTGGAAAGCACTTACACATCTGAGCTCTCACTGCAACCCCTCGCAGACATGGCACTGACGTTCAGGCAGGGAAAGGAAGTGCCCCAGGCCTTCCAGTAAATAAAGGAAGAGCCTTTCACAATCCCAGGGCCCGCTCCTGCCAAATGTTAGCTGATGAAGTGATGCTGGGTAAGAGGCAGCCTCGGGGCTGGGAAAGGCCAGGGAGCTGGACGCGTGCCCTTCTGGAAGGGCCAGGAGGAGTGTCCATGGGAGCAGCAGCCTGGCCCAGCCCAAGTCTGGGAGGCCCGGGGAAGGCTGGCCTCGAGTCTTGTCAGCCCAGCGGGGCCTGCCAGGGGCTGTGTAAAGCAATAGCAGGGGTGTTGAAGGGTTACCTGAGATAGCTCATGGCGAGTGCTTAGCTCAGGCACAGATCATGTTTGCTCTCCTTATTAATGGTTTCCATCCCGAAGAGAATACGATACCCTCTGGCCCCAGGGGCGCCTTCTCCCCAGCCTCCCCGGAGGAGCTGTACAGCACCGCTCTGTGCCTAACACCGGGCATTTGTTACTGATCACCAGCACCGGGCAGGGGCAGCAGCCAACGCTCAGACTGCCCACGGTACACAGGTGCTAAGAAGCAGATGACGGGCACACCGAGTCTGGCCGACCCCAGCCCTGCGCTCTCTCCTGGGCCCCTCAGACTTCCTGCTGGACAGCCCTGGCCTTCCTAGTGCCACTGGGCATTGGGCCCCGCCCCCTGCGGCAGGCTCTTGTGGGAGTGGTTTTTGCTGAGCCCTGGCCTGGCTGTCGGGCCCCTTTGTCCTGCCCCAACTCTGGGTCTCACTCCCCTCTCGGAGGGGCGGCCACCCTTCCAGCGTTGACCTCCTCACTGCCCAGTGTGCACAGCAGCTCTGGTTTCAGTATTGAGACCTCCCATTCTGAGAAACCAATTTGTTCTGTACAAGTCTCCTTCCACTTACACACAGGCCTCCACGTACAGGTTCACCCATAGATATACACGCATGCACACACCTGGAGATGTATCCATAGCACATTAACACCCACCCACACGAATATATACATACACAGATCACCCCTTATATAGACGCACTCACTTAACCACACACAAACCCAGAGACACACATACAAACACACATACATTCATGAGTACAATTCAGAGAAACATCAGACTCTCAAACGCACACTCACTGTCCCCAGTTTGCTGGGGCCACGCCCTTTTCCACCCCACCCTTCCGAATTGCCACATCTCCTCTGGGAGGAGATATATTTGTTTAAGGTCTCTGTCTCCTAGGAGATCACTGGCTCCCTCAAGGTAGGGCTGGTGTCTGTTTTGCTTTTGTTGGGTGTCCAGACCTAAAACTGCTTAACATATGTGTATGGTATGAAAAGCATTTGCTGAATGAATGAATGAATGAATGAATGAATGAATTGCTCCCTCCAGAAGCAGGGCCCACACCTAGCCCTCCACGATGTGTTTGCCCAGGCGCTGGGCCAGAGCCCCTGCTCCATGTCCACTGGGAACCAGCTGCAGAGAACCCTGAGGGTCAAGGACAGAGTCCCAACCAATGGGGCTTCCTCTCTCTCCTGAGGAACTGAGGCCCAGGGAGGGCAGGTATCTTGCTTGAGGACTTGCCTTTGTAGGAGAAGCATCCAGGTTGCTAGGGTCTGAACGTTTGTGTTCCCCTCCCCCCAAAATTCATATTGAAACCTAACCCCCAAGGTGGTGTTATTAGGAGGTGGGGCCTTTGGGAGGTGCTTAGGCCATGAGGACAGCCCTTCTGCATGGACTCAGCTGTTACTAAGAAAACCTTTCCTTTTCCTCCCACGTGAGGATCGGAGGAGACAGCTCTGAGCTGGAAGGAAGAGGGTCCTCGCCCTGTTGGCACCCTGAGCCCGGACTTCCAGCCTTCAGACTGTGAGAAAGGAATGGCTCTTGTTCATAGGGCTCCCCGTGTGTGGCATTTTGTTCTAGCAGCCTGAGTGGACTCAGGGGCACCACCACCAGGCGCTCCCACCCCTCAAACCCGGCTCTCCAGGGTGCCAGCCTCTGGGCTCTGCGGGCCTCTCAGCCTTTGCTACCACTGAGCCCTGCCAGGAGCAACTACCTTGCCCCTCCCCCAGCTCCAGGCAGAGCCTCCACCGAGGATCATGGGAACCTCCCAGCAGAGACCTTTCCTGCGGGTAAACCTCCCTGAGAGGCGGATCACATGGGCTGTTGCTGCCTGGTTTAAAGCCTCCCAAAGGCCTCTGGCGCTCTTGGAGGCAGGCCCACACTCCCTCACCTGGCTCCACTGTCCCCCGCTTGCTCGGTGCCTAGGTTAATCTTGCAGACCTAGCCTTGGGCCTTCTCACACTCGCACTCTTCCCTCAGCCTGGAATCTCTTGCTGCATTACTCCCCTTTCCCTCTCTTCCTCTCCCCCTTCCCCCCAGACTTTTCCCTTCTGAGGGACTGCACCCGCCCATACTGTTTTGTAGTCAGTATTCAAGGACTGTGTGACTTGGGCAAATTACTTCATCCCTCCCCCACTGCTTCTTGGAAATGGAGCTACTTAACAGTAGCTGGCTGAGGGGGTTGAGGATTAGAGGAGATGCTGTTTATAAGAGTTCCCGGCTCAGTAAATGCTGGTTTCCTGCGCCTCCTGAGGTCTTGCCCCTTTGGAGGAGCCTAGAGGAGCCCTAGGATGGAGGCGTGGGGGCCCTCAGGGACAGGGCCAATCCTCCTCTGGCCGGGGCAGCAGCCTGGGTGAGCCCAGCGGAGCTGGAGGCCAGTGCGGGCCAATGGGACCCTGTCATCTGGGGTGACAGGCTGCCGAGCCCCTGAGCCTGGGGAACCTGGCCTAGACACGGAGGTTCAGGCTAGAGGGTGGCCCAAAGGCCTGTGTGTTGGGGTGCGTGCAGCTGACGACAGAAGAGCCTCCACAGACAACTGGGGAGGGGTGGGAGCGCCCTTAGTCCATGACTGCTGCAGAGCTATCCTGAGGGCAATGAACCCCAGTGCACATGCCACCGGCCGGGCCTCCTCTCCTTCCTGAGAACACTGTCCCTGGAGGAGGCGGGAGGCGTTTCCTGCTGGCCGGGCTGGCAGGTGACCTGGATTAGCGCTGCCTGTGAGCTGCTGCAGTGACTCCCTCTGACCACTAGGTGGGGATCTGGAGTTGTTCAGCCCTGGAGCCCGGGGCCTGGGCTGCCACCTGGAGCCCCTGCCCCTCCTGCCTCCGGCCTGTTTCAGGTCAGGGGTTCCCAGCCTGCCTGGCTGCGCCTCGGGGGACCCAGGCCTGCTCCGTGCCTGCATCCTAATTTATGGGAGGTCCTGCTACCACCAGACACGGATCCGAGGGAAGCAAGAGCTCCGCCGGTCCGGCCAGAGACTTGCGTTCAGATCCCAGCAGCACCTCTGGCTCTGAAGCCTCATGTCCTTGCCTTTCATAGGGCTCCCCGTGATCCCTTATTCCACAAAGGGCAAGGAGGTACGTGCCGCCCTGGTTGCCACAAAGAGTGGTGGGGACGGCGGTGTCCAGACCGCTCACACTCAGGTGGGACAGCTGACCCAGGAGGACCTGAACGTGGGACAGACCCCATTCCTCCCATCCTACACTCCCCCAAACCCCTTGCACTCAGGGCTCTGTGGGGTCCCGCAGAAGCTCCCCTCTCTCGGGCTGCCCATACACACACGGCGCTTACAATGCGGCAGGTCCGCACGGAGGCTTTGGGCTGGCCCCTCTGCCTGGCATGCCCGCCGCCCCTCCTCTCCTGTCTCTCTTAAATGCTTCATTCTCTTCTAAGGCTCAGGTCAGAAGTGCTTCCTCGTCAGGCCTTACCTGGCTCCTCCTCCCTCCCGTCCTGGGCTCCCGCATCCCGGCGTGTCCCTGTCTGCTGGCACCGGCTCATGGACCAGAGACTTTGCTGAGTTCGGGCTTCTGGCCAGAGGAGGTGCTCCCTGCACAGACGAGACCGTTGCCTGAAGATGAGGAAGACTTCACGGAGAGGGAATTTGAAAAGATGAGAGGACATTTCAAAGGCCAAATGAGAGGATGTTTCAAAATGCGGGTTGTGTGGGGAAGGGGGGCACCATGCCTCGTTCAAGAAAAGTTGCCAGCAGCTCCAAGGGGAGGCAGGCCCAGCGGGTGCGGGTGTCTGGGAGACCTGGGGAGGAGAGGAACTGACTCCTTACAGGGCCTCCTTGGAGCCCCAAACCCAAGCCCTGCAGCTTGTCAGGCCACACGGTAGGGGCAGGGTCCCAGGCTAACCCAGCCTTTCTCTGGGGTCGGGGAACCATCCCCACGCCCCATCTCCTCAGCTACCACCTCGGGGGAGCCAGGCCCGGTGACGGAGCTGGGAGCTCAGGTGAAGTGCTTCCTC
The DNA here is from genome assembly GCA_011751065.1 of Lasiurus cinereus. Taxonomy (NCBI): domain Eukaryota; kingdom Metazoa; phylum Chordata; class Mammalia; order Chiroptera; family Vespertilionidae; genus Lasiurus; species Lasiurus cinereus. The sequence goes on along the minus strand of JAAGEH010000016.1, from coordinate 14,645,512 downwards.
AGCAGGCCTTTCCTACCGGGCCAGCTGGCAGTGCTTTCCCTGGCTCAGCTGTCCGGGGGGCAGAGTTGAGCTTGGCTTGGGGGCCTTGTACCTGACTTCTGACTGGCTCTGGTGCTGCTCCGCTGGCTCACCTGGGCAGAGCTGGTTTCCCCAGTGTACCCCAGTTGTGGTGAGGTTGAAGGAACCAGTGTGCTGGTCCACAGACAGCTGTGCTTTATTCTCCCCTGAGGGCCCAGGAGTAGACGATGTTTCCTGCATCTCTGCCCCGTGCACAAGGCCTCCCACAGGGGTCCCAGTGTCCCCCCACTGACCCCCACAGTGCCATCTCCATGAGAGCAGCCGGGCTGCACGCTGGCCTGGCCGTGGCCTCCCTCACACCGAGGCCGGCCCTGCTCCCGGCTGAGCCTGTGCTCGGGCTGCTCTGTGGCGTCCGTGTGGCTCATCCTCAGAACCTGCACGCTGGGCCGCACACTCACCTGTCTTCCCGGAAGTGCCCCGTTCTCCCAGCCTTCCCGCCTCTCTGAGGGACACTGCCTTCACAGCTTCCCTCCCTCGGAGCCCCTGTGACTTCCTGCGTCCCCTCCTCCGGGGGCCATGCTGGGAGCTTCCATCAGCACCGGGTGGGGTCCCCGGGGCCTCAGGAGGCTCAGAATCCCCTCCCCCAGCACACAAGGCACTGCCACCTCTGCCTCCCTTAACTCTGGGCCAAGGCTGAGGGATAGTGGCCCCCTCTCCCCCACTGACAGGCAGGAAAACTGAGGTTCTGAGCGCCCAGCACAGGTTCCACAGGCCAGGGACGCAGAGGACAGGCCTTCCAATGGCGCCCCTTTCTCCCCGAGCTCATCTGTCTTTCTCCAGAAGCAGAGGGGTTGGCGTGAGAATGCTCACCGAGGAGACACGCGCCCTGGCCAGGAACCCAACCGACTCCGCTGTGGACAGGAACGGTGGCTCTCTCCCACACCACGAATGGGGGCTGACTGTCCCGGGCCACCGCAGCCTGTGGTCTCTCATGGCCTCACCTGGGCTGGCCTCTGCGCTCATGAGTCAGGAATCCGTCAGTGGCCAGGCACCGACAACCAGCTGAGAGGGAAGAAGAAGAGCAGTTCATTGGATCATGTGGCACATGGCAGCGCAGAGAGCGGGCAGCTGGGGGCCTGAGGCACCAATGCCCGGCTCTCCCCATCTCTGCTTCCCTCTCACTTCCCACCTTTGGGTGCTGGGGACTCTCCCCGCTGAGGATGGGCTTCTTCCGGGGGGCAGGGAGCTTGGCCGCATGCAGCTGTGGCTCACAGAAACCAGCTGAAAGGGAACTTACCCTGCTGCTCCCCGCACAGCAACGCGGAAACGAACACTCTGATTGGCCCCGCTGGGACCACGTGCTCACTCCTCTTGTAACCCACACAACGGTCCATCCCCACTCTCCACAGCTCCCATATGGTTACGCCAGGAAACTGGGCTTTCTGGTCTCTCACAGCGCGCCTGCTAAGTGCCAGGTCCTGTGCAAGAGGATTTCTTTTAATCAACACATTGCCCTGCAGAAGGATAGACTGGGAAGGGCTCTTGTGGTTCCTACTGACAGAAGCCCAACCCAAATTAGCTTAAGCCAGAAAAGGGAATTTATTGCTCACATAATTGATAAAAGCAGGAGTGGACTTCAGGCATGTGTCTCATTAGCTCCAGCCCTTTCCCCAAACCTCCCCCACCCTGGTATTGGCTGGGCTCTCCCCACACAGCAGGAAGGATGCCCAAGGCAGCCGAGGCCCAGATGGCCTTTCCAGCCCTCAGTCCCAGGAGAAGAGAGGTGCCTGCTCTTTGTGTGCAGAGCAAATGCGTGGGGAGGCTGGTCCTTATGACAGTCTTGTATCTACGCAATGGGCAGGGGGGAGGGCAGCCCTACTTGGCCAGGGCAGGTCACATGCTCACCCTGCAGCAAGACGATGGTTGGGCCAGAGCTGAGGGAGTTGGTGCTACCAGAACCAGGAAGACGCAGAGGGATTGCATATGGTCAGCTGTAGTCAGTATAATTTTCCCATTTTACAAACTAGGAAACGGAGGTTTGGAGAGATTAGGTGACTCGCCGGGGCTAGAGTCACAGATGGGATTCAAACCGATGTCTGTCAGTTCTACCCAGAGCATTACCAGGCCTTCTTTAAGAGTGATATTGAGCCCTAACTAGTTTGGCAGTGGATAGAGCATTGGACTGTGGACTGAAAAGTCCCGGGATTCAATTCTGGTCAAGGGCACATGCTCGGGTTGTGGGCTCGATCCCCAGTAAGGGGCGTGCAGGAGGCAGCTGATCAATGATTCCCTTTCATCATTGATGTTTCTATCTCTCTCTCCCTGTCCCTTGTTCTCTGAAATCAATAAAAATATATATATATTTTAAAAGAGTGATATTGAAACATCATATGAAGAAGTAGGTTCCTGCCAACAGCTATGTCATTTCCAGCCCTTCCCCCTCACCCTTCATACCCTTCCCCCCTCCCCCTCCACACACACACACTTAGCAGCTGTAACAGAGAGGATGCCCTGGGAGGAGGGTGTGGCCACACTCCCAGACTCAATCACTTACAAGCCCAGCTCCATGACTGGAAGAGTATCAGAGGTCCTTGATGCCTATTGCTATACTGACTCAGTAATCCATCATCTGGCCTCTGCTTGAGCACTGCCCTTGGCGGCGAACTCACCACCTCAAAGGTAGGTAGCTGGTTCCACATTTGATCTGGTCTAATGGTTAGTGAACATCACCACTGGTTAGAAACCGGGCCATCTGGCTGGCTCCTGGCATATGTCTTCATTCATCTAGGGAACCGTTTTTGCTTTGTAAGTGGAAGAGAAGAGAGAAAGGAAGAGGGGGGAACCAGCCAAATATTTGAAAGTTATAATGCATCCCCTTCCTCTATCCCTACCCAGTCGTCTCCCCAAGTTCCTCAACTGATGGAGGCTTATTCAACACTAGAGCCCCAGTGCATGAAATTCGTGCACAGGGAGGGCCCCTAGGGGCTGCTGGCTCCTGGCCGGGGCCTCCCTTGCTCCGGCTGCCTGCCACTGCCACAGGCAGGGCCTCCCTTTGCACCCGCCTTGGCCTGGCACCGTCTGCTCACCTGCTCCACCTTCCCACTGCAGTCCCACTCTTGTCAGGGCCCCTCGGGGCCACAGTGGCTCCACTGCCACCTGCTGCCAGTGCCCCCTGGTGGTCAGCACACATGTAACTCCTGGCCAGTCGAACTCCAGCCTGTGGGGACAATTTGCATATTAGCCTTTTATTATATAAGATATATATTATTCTGTCCCTGGAAAGAGCATCTAAGGAACAACGTGGGCCTCAGTAGGTAGAGCACAGAAGATAGGAGCCTCTCTCCTGCTGAACTGGTTTAAGTAGAGCCCAATTTTACCTGCTTATTGGCAGCCACAAAGCACTGTTGACTCAGGTTGGTTCTATGAGGTCTGTTCTTGAGCCAGAACCTCTCTCCACGATCACATGTGACACTGATTTTCTTTTCAAATCAAAAGTGATGGTCCTTGCCCTGGCCAGGTAGTTCAGTTGTTAGAGCATTGTCCCGATACATCAAGATTGCAGGTTTGAGTCCCCGGTCAGGGTACATACAAGAATCACTGAATGACTGAAACCGGTTTGGCTCAGTGGATAGAGCGTCTGTCTGTGGACTGAAGGGTCCCCGGTTCGATTCTGGTTAAGGGCATGTATCCTGGTTGCAGGCACATCCCCAGTAAGGGGCGTGCAGGAGGCGGCTGATCAATGTCTCTCTCTCACTGATGTTTCTAACTCTCTATCCCTCTCCCTTCCTCTCTGTAAAAAATCAATAAAATATATTAAAAAAGCAAACAAAAGGAATCACCCAATGAATGTATAAATAAGCAAAACAACAAATTAATCTCTCTCTTTACCGCCTCTCTCACTCTCTAAAATGAATCAATAAATAAAAGGGATGGGTCAATGGTATTGCAAAAATTTAACTATCCAGCCTAAAATTTATATAGAATTTCAAGAAACCATAAATGGCCAAAAAGAATCTTTAAAAAGAACATGGCTTGCTTCCCCTAATTTCAAAACATACTACAAAACTACAGTAATCAAAACAGTGTGGTATTGGTATTAGAATAGATCAATGGAATAGGATTCAGGACCAAGAAATAAATCTTCACATCTGTGGTTGATTTCCCACAAATGTGTTAAGACCATTCAATGGGGGGAAAACACTCTTTTCAACAAGTGGTGCTGGGAAAATTAGATATCCACATACAAAAAAATGGAGTTAGACTCTTACCTTATATTATACATAAAAATTAACTCAAAATATTTTAAAGATTTAAATATAAGAGTTAAAACTATAAAACTCTTAGGTGAAATCATAGAGGAAACTCTTCATGACTTTAAATTTGTCATTGGTTTCTTAAACATGACATCAAAAGCACAAGAGACTGGTAAAAAATAAATTAGACTTCAGAAAGCTAAATACTTTGTGCATTAAAAGAGACCATTAAGAGAGTGAAGAAAAAAAAACAAAAAAATATTTGTAAATCACATATTCAATAAATTTAAATATATCCTATAAAATAAAAGGCTAATATGCAAATTGACCAAACAGTGGAACAACCAGTCGCTATGATGCACACTGATCACCAGGGGACAGACACTCAATGCAGGAGCTGACTGACCTCTGGTGTTCAGTGCACTCCCACAGAGGGAGCGCCACTCAGCCAGAAGCCCTGAGCTGGGCTCATGGCTTGCAAGCACAGCAGTGATGGCAGGAGCCTCTCCTGCCTCCATAGCAGAGCTAAGGATGTCTGACTGCTGGCATAGGCCCACTCCCCCAAGGACGTCCCCTGAGGGCTCCCCTACTGCAAGAAGTCACAAGCTGTGCTGAGAGACTCCAGCTGTATGCACATTGGGGGTGACCAGGCCAGCAGGAGAGGGGCGTTAAGGGTGACCAGGCAGGCAGGCAGAGGCGGTTAGAAGCAATCCGGCAGGCAGGGGAGCAGTTAGGGCCATTAGGCAGGCAGGCAGGTGAGTGGTTAGGAGCCAGTGGTCCTGGATTGTGAGAGGGATGTCCAACTGCCAGTTAGGCCTGATCTCTGTGGGCCTAAACCGGCAGTCAGACATCTCCTGAGGGGTTCCAGATTGGAGAGGGTGCAGGCCAGACTGAGGGACTCCCCCACCCCCATGCACGAATTTCATGCACCGAGCCTCTAGTGTGTGTGTGTGTGTGTGTGTGTGTGTGTGTGTGTGTATAAATATATATAATCAATAAAAAACATATATATATATATATATGCTGAAACCGGTTTGGCTCAGAGGATACAGCGTCAGTCTGCGGACTGAAAGGTCCCAGGTTCGATTCCGATCAAGAGCATGTATCCCCAGTAGGGCACGTGCAGGAGGCAGCTGATCGATGTCTCTCTCTCATTGATGTTTCTCTCTATCCCTCTCCCTTTCTCTCTGTAGAAAATCAACAAACTATATTAAAAAAAAACATATATATGTTTTTATTGATTATATATATATATTTTTTTTTAAAATTTATTTTTAGAGAGAGAGGAAGGGAGAGGGATAGAAACATCAATGAAAGACAAACATCATCGACTGGCTGCCTCTTGTATGCTCCCTACTGGGGACTGAGTAAGTAACCTGAGCATTTGCCCTGACCAAACCAGTGACCTCCTGGTGCATAGGTCAACGCTTAACCACTGAGCCATGGGCTCTGATAAGTGTTTAATATCCAAAATATATAAGGCACCCCTACAACTCAACAGGAGAGAGACAAACAACCCAATTAAAAAATGGGCAAAGAACCTTGAATAGACATTTCTCCAAAGAAGATATATCAATAAACAACAAGCACCTGAATATATGCTCAACTTTATTAGTTATTGGGGAAATGCAAATCAAAACCACAACTAGATACCACTTCACACCCAATAGATGGTTAGAATTTTATTAGAAACAAACCAAGTGTTGGTAAGGGTGTGGAGTGGGACTGCGTGTGATTTCGTCACCCTACTCAGAATGGTGCACAATTTAAAACGTATGAATTGGTCATTTCTTGAATTTTCCATTGAATATTTCAGGTTATGATTGACGGTGGGTAACTGAAACCATGGAAAGCAAAACGGCAGCTATGGACGGATTACAGTACACCTTTCTTTCTGGTTGTTCATAGGCTCTGCCCAAGCTCACTCTGCCTTGGATGGGTCTGTCCACACTTCTCTCTCCTCCCAGTGGAAACTCCTGGCTCTCAGGAAAATTTACCTCGGTGTTAAGTGGGGGAAAATATGATAATTTAGTTCACAAGTGTTTCCCTCTGAGCCCTTAAAAACTTTCCCTCTTACACTTCATCCCAAGTGAAGTCTTTGTGGTGGAATGTGGTCTGAAGATGTGAGGCCCTGGGCCTTCCTGGCTGGGCTGGCCGCGCCGCACAGGGCACTCCTGCCATGGTGCTGACCACACTGTAAAGGTCGTCAGAGCTCTCTCTGTCTGGCTTTCTGAGCGTGTGGTGCAGGCTTGGCACATCATCGTCCTAATAAAGGTTTACGGATTTAATAGCTGAGGGAGAGGTTTTGCTGATGTCCCTACTCCCCAGTCATCTCTATTCCAGTCCATGTCTATTCCAGACAATTCCCTGAGAAACTACAACATATGCCCTCACAATGACTTGTTCACAGATGTTTATAGAGGCTTTATTTTCAGTGGCCAAATCTGGAAACAATCTAAATGCCCATCCACAGGTAATGGAACAAACAAATTGTGGTGATATATATATATCCCTAATATGCAAATAGACCAAACAGCGGAACAACCAAACAACCGGTCACTCTGATGTGCGCTGACCACCAGGGGGCATGCGCAGAACATGGCGGGCATTGGCAGCAGGCGGCAGAGTGTGAAACATGGTGGGCATCTGCTGCGGTGGGATGGTGGAGCAGGTGAGTTGGGGTGCCAGACCAAGGTGAGGTGCTGGTCTCTGTCATTGGAGCGAGCCTCTGATGGTTACTGAAAATTCTTTGCTCCTGCACGTGCCATGCTCCCCACTGGCACTTGCACCTGCTGCTGGCGCCCAGCACCAGCCCTGATTGCTTGGCACCGTCAGCGGGTGCAAGTGGTGGCTGCCAGCCCCCATTACCCCTCAGGGCTTCTCCACCTCTCCCTGCTCCTGAGGGGTGATGGGGGCCAGCAGCTACCTCTCACACCTGCTGCCAGCAACAGCCCCGCTTGCACCCACTGCCAGCACCCCACGCTGGTCCTGATTGCTCAGCACCGTCAGCAGGTATGAGGGGGGCCAGTGCTGTTAGCAGGTGTGAGCAGCGGCAGGAGTGGGGCTGCTGGCAGACAGGGGACCAGGGGCCGTGGCAGGAGGGGCTGGGCGGGAGCACAGAGGATGGGCTGAGATCTGGCCCTGTGCCCACCACAGCCTCATGGCCCATAGTTCCTTTCAAGATGCACAAATTCGTGCACTGGGCCCCTAGATTCCATATAATAGAATACTATTCAACAATAAAAAGCACTGACCTACCCACCAAAGTGGATGAATTGTAAAATTGCCATGCTGAAAGAAAGAAGGCAGACACAACAGAATACATACTGAACAGTTGCATTTACATGTTATCCTAGAAAATGCAAATCAATGTATAGTGACAAGAAGACAAGAAGTTGCCTGTGGCTGGGGTAGAGGAAGCATTCACTGAAAAGGGACAGGAAGGGACTCTTGGGCCGTATGGAAATATTCTGCATCTTGATGGTGGCTGTGGTTACACCACTGTTTACATTTGTCAGAACTCATCCAATTAATACTTTAAATGGGTGAAATTTATCGCTCATACATTAGATCTCAATAACGTTAATGAAAAAGAAAATTCTATAAAGCTTTGGACCCTAAATACTGCATCCTCTGCTTAAATAAAACCAGGTATGTGTCTTGCATGGGGAGAGGTCTATTTGGCAATTTATTTAGTCCACAAATGTGCATTGAAGGCCAACTCCGTGCAGGCATCTGGTTGGCACCGGGAGGTGGATCATGCAGGTTGCGGCCTCTGGAGGCCCAGGACTCTAACAGAGCTTGCCAAGTTCTCAGAGAGAGGATCCAGGATGGAAAAATATACATATATGCCCAGAGCAGAGAATATGAATTCGCCTCCTCAGTGTCTCCAAAACTTGCCTGAGATGCTTGTTACAAGTATTAAAAACATCTGGACTCATCCCTGACCTATTGAGTCAGAATCCCTGAAAGGGCCGAGGAATCTTTATTTCTAACAAGTACCTGCAGGTAAATTTTCAGATCAGGTAAGTTTAGAAAAAGTGCTTGACTGGGTCTCCATTTCAGGCATAGGGGTAATCCCTGTCCAAAGCTAAGCAGAGGACTTCTAGAAGGGAGTCTGAAGAATCGTTTGTCCATGCATCTGCCTCTGGCCAAGGAGAATCCATCAACTTTCCTCCTCCATTTCCAGAGCCTGCCTGGGCCAGACATTCCCCCCATCTAATTAACACTCTCTTCCTTCAGAAGCTCCTGACATTTAGATTTATCCTGGGGGGGGGGGGGGAGAAACAAAACAGTCCCTCTTTCCCCAATCCCACCACCTCTTAGAAGGGTAAAGGCTTTATTGAGCGATTCTGCAACTTGGATCAACCTATAGTAAGTCCTTTGACGAGCTGGTGTTTCCGCTCCTCGGGGTGGAGAACTCACACTAGCCTGGTAAACCTATCCCTGGGCTGAGAAGGTGGTGTGAGGACCAGCAGAGGGTGGGGCTGGGTGGGGGGGATCCAGTCCTCTGTTGTTCAGGCCCTGGGGACGCGTCACCATGGCTACGAGCCCTCCTACTCTGCAGGCAGCCATCTTGTTTCCATGGGCAGAGAGAGAGAGAGAGAGAGAGAGAGAGAGAGAGAGAGAGAGAGAGAGAAAGAGAGAGAGAGAGACAGATATCACGAACACCTTAGAGTCCGCCTGCGGAGCCTCCCCACGCTGCTGGGCTCCTCCCCAGGCAGCGACGATGGGGAGAGGGCTGCCTCACCCTCCCGCTGGAAGACCATAGCTGCCCTCTCTTGGAGAACATGCCACGCGAATGTATTTTAAAATCCCAAATCAGAACACCAAGCCCGATGGAAAAGAATGTGTAGGTTGACTGATGTGAAAAGTCCTCTAAAAGTATACAAATCAAGTCACAGTTGTCACATATAGAATATCATGGAAAAGAATGCAGTTGAGGCAGACACTGTCCTGAAAACCTAGGCCAGTGTTTCTAAATGGGGATGGCTTTGATGCCCAGGGGACATGTGGCAATATTTGGAGACAGTTTTTGTTGTTACAAGCTGGGGTGGGCAGAGGACAGGGATGCTAAACATCCTACAGTGCACAGGACAACCCGCCTTGACAAAGCTTTATCCAGTCCCAAACGTCACGGGCGCAGCGCGTGAGGAACCCGGTCCAGGCTCCTGTGCAGAACCTGTGGACCCAGGGTTCACCCTCTGATCAGCTTTGCCTCCTCTCTACCGCGGGGTTGGCTTCCACGTTGTTGTCAGGAGGAGAAGCGTGGCTATTGGCTGCTTCCTGCTTTGTTGGCAGATGCCAGGAGACAACTGCCTTTGAAGACAATGGCAAGAGGCAGGCAAGGTCTTGAGTTAGTACCTCCCACAGAAGAGGGTCGGGAGGGCGGGGAAGAGCACTGGATGTAGGGGGAGACCCTTGGGTTCTAGCTCTGGCTGCCTCTGCTTCTGACGTGGTCACTTAGCCACTGCGCCTCAGTTTCCTCACTTCCTCTTCGGTGCCCATTGTCTTCTTCACAGGGTTGTTGGGAGGGTCAAGGGAGATGAAGGATGGGACAAGATTTTGGTTTTTGTATGTTTTTTTTTAATTTAATAAATCTTTATTGTTCAGATTATATAATTGCTCCTCTTTCCCCCCCATAGCTCCCCTCCACCCAGCTCACACCCCATCCTCTGCCCTTACCTCCCCCGCCCCATGGTCCTCATCCATAGGTGTATGATTTTTGTCCAGTCTCTTCCCGAACCCCCCCTCACCCCTTTTCCCCTGAGAATTGTCAGTCCACTCCCTTTCTATGCCCGTGATTCTATTATATTCACCAGTTTATTCTGTTCATCAGATTTTTTATTCACTTGATTTTTAGATTCACTTGTTCATAGATATGTATTTGTTGTTCATAAGTTTTATCTTTACCTTTTTCTTCTTCTTCCTCTTCTTAAAGAGTACCTTTCAGCATTTCATATAATACTGGTTTGGTGTTGATGAACTCCTTTAGCTTTTCCTTATCTGTGAAGCTCTTTACTGCCCTTCAATTCTGAATGATAGCTTTGCTGGGTAATCTTGGTTGTAGGTTCTTGCTATTCATTACTTTGAATATTTCTTGCCATTCCCTTCTGACCTGCATAGTTTCTGTTGAGAAATCAGCTGACAATCATACAGGTGCTCCCTTGTAGGTAATTAACTATTTTTCTCTTACTGCTTTTAAGATTCTTTGTCTTTTGCTCTTGGTATTTTAATTATGATGTGTCTTGGTGTGGTCCTCTTTGGATTGCTTTTGTTTGGGGTTCTGTGTGTTTCCTGGACTTGTAAGTCTATTTCTTTTACCAGGTGGGGGAAGTTTTCCATCATTATTTCTTCAAATAAGTTTTCAGTATCTTGCTCTCTCTCTTCTTCTGGCACCCCCATAATTCTGATGTTGGTATGCTTGAAGTTGTTGCAGAGGCTCCTTACACTATCTTCACATCTTTGGATTCTTTTTGCTTTTTGCTTTTCCAGTTGAGTGTTTTCTGCTTCTTTGTATTTCAAATCTTTGACTTGATTCTTGTGGTCCTCTAGTCTGCTGTTAGGTCTCTGTATAATATTTTTTTATTTCAGTCCGTGTATGTTTAATTTCTAGTTGGTCCTTTTTCATCTCCTCTTGGGTCTCGCTAAATTTATCCATCTTTTCTAGAAAATTCTTGAAAAACCTTATAACCATGGTTTTGAACTCTATATCTAGTCTTTGGTTTCCTCCATTTCTTTTGTTTGTGATCTGTTCCTTTTTCTCTGCATTTTTGCTGCTTCCCTGAATTGGTAGAGTAGCTTTGTGTCCCATCCTATATGGCCCAGTAGCTCTGCCTCCCCAGTTACCTGAAGTGAACACTTTTGGTGCACTCCTTTGTGGACTGTGTGTACAGCCTTGTTGTAGTTAAGTCTTGATTGTTGTTGGTATCACTGGGGGGAATTGACCTTTAATACACTTGGTTGTGCAGATCAGCTGTGTCTACGCTGGGAGAACTTTTGTGCTGGAGTCAGCCTTAAGATACAAGACTTGCAAAACTGCAAAGCCTCTGTGCTCTGCTTGAATGGGGCGGAGTCTTAGGGCTAAGAAGACAGCCTTGGCTTCCCATCAGCCCTGCCCTATGAGGCCCCTGGTCTCAGTGTCCCTCAGTAATCACTCTAGCCCTCTCTGTGCACACTCGTGTTTGTGCTCCTCCAGTCCTCTCCTTTCATGGTTCCCGAGTTTCCATGTACTCCGGGGACCTGTATGAGTCTGGGTCCCCAGGTTCTCATCCAAAACTGGGGTTCAGTGCAGTCAGAAGTGGACTTAACTCAGTCAGGAGGTTCCATCTTCCTCCTGCTAGAGAAAGCCAGCGGCACAATCAGCAGTCAGTCCTCTATGTACATGCCTCCAGACCTCTGCCTTTTAAGGTTCCTCTGAGTTTCTGTGCACTCCCCTTTTCACGACAGTCCAGACTCTCCCCCGTGTGAGTCTTGCCTGGAACTGGGGTTCAGTGCAGTTGGAACTGGGTTTCTGTGCTATCAGGAGTTTCTGTCTCCCTCCTGCTAGAGGAAGCCAGCCAGGCCCTCCACTGCCTGTCCTCTCCACGCGTGTGTCTCCGTACCTCAGCTTTTTGCAGCTCCTCTGAGTCTCCTTGAGCCCTCTCTTTCCTTCTAGTTGTGGAATTTCCACTCAGCCATCTTTCCTGTGGTTCTGGATGATATCTGTTTTGTCTTTTAGCTATAGTTTTGAAATTATTGTGCAAGGCAGCAGTTTAGGTGCTCACCTATGCCACCATCTTGGTTTCTCCAGGACAGGATTTTGGAAGGCACAAAGGTCAGGCAGCAGCCACCCACAGTGCCAACTGAGTGTGGGGATAGAGGAGTTTCCCAGGTGGCTGAGAAAATAGAGTGTGTAACCCATGGGTACAAAGAACAGGGCATGATTGGAGTACCAAGGAGGAGGGCGGGGGAGTGGCGGGCCTTCTAGTGGAGCCTTCCTTTGAGGATCCGGCTTTCTTTTGCAGTTCTCAGAGGGGTGCACAGTGCGCCCAGGTCGCATGCATGCGCAGTGGGAGGTGCTGCAGCAGGAGCGCTCCATGTAGTGGTGAAGGGACAAACACTTCCAGCCACAGCTGACATTTGGGAAGTCTTCATATTTTTAGTTCCTTATGAAGTGCTTTTGCACCCTTAGGTATCTTTACACATTTGTGTCCATCTTTTCAAGGTGTTTTAAAACCTACTTTTAAATTTCTAGTTCTTTTGGAGTTAATGATTTCTTCTCTACGTTGTATCTATCAGACGAGATTGGGCACGTTCAGGGTGGTATGGTCACAGACATGCATTGTGTATATTAGCAAAAATTTGGAATCACTTAAATGTCTAACAATAAATCATTTATTGGAATAAAATTAGATATCTAACAACAAGCATCAGTGGGAACAAGCTAGATGTTCACACAGTCATGAGGAGAAAACCATAGCCAAAGATGATGGGTTAAGAAAAGTTTTGTAAGTAGAAAAAATTCATCCAAACTCCTAAATTCCTGAAAACATATAAATGTATATATATATATATGTGTTTGTATACATCTTTTGTGGGGGCAGGGGAATATAGTGATTATACTTGCTGCCCAGAAGTTAGAAAGAGGCCCTATTTGCCAACAGAGACCCTTGGGCTGTTGCTAATCTTCTCTCAACTTCAGTTTTTCCATCCCATTTGTAAAAGGTGAATAATAACCATCGTATGTCAAAGGGACACAGGAGCCAGCTGAAAGAGCACCCAGTAGCCACAACCGGAGCAAGTTGAGTGACAACACAGTGTTGGATATTAACCCAAAGTATAAAATAAAAACCCATGAAGTTGTAATGATATAAATAAATCTTGAGTATATAAATGAATTGTGGCGAATAGATAAATCTACTGTGAAGAATTCCATAATAGGTACTCCTCCCTCAAAGAAATGAGTATAACTCCCCACTCCTGAAGTGTGGGCTGTGTGACTTCCTCCCAACTTCTGCAGCATGGAGCCGGTGGGGGGAAGAGGAGTAGCTTCATAGCAGAAACCTGGCAAACACTACTCAGCCAGCTGGTCAAGGTCAACATTATTCGTGATAAGATCATCTTGATACTCTGCATCTTGGATGGGATGTGATGAGAAGGGTGCTTCACCTCTGAGGCCTTCCTTCCCCAAACCCGTAACCCCAATCTTGTCCTGAGAAAAACATCAGATAAACCCCAAGCAAAGACATTCTACAAAATACCTGACTAGTGCTCCTTCAAACTGTCAAGGTCATCAAAAACAAGGAAAGTTGGAGAAACCGTCATAGTCAAAAGGAACCTAAGGAGACATGATTAAATGTGAGGTGATCACCTGAATGGGATCCTGGGGTAAAAAAAAGGACATGTGGTGAAAACTAAGAAAATCAGAATGAAGTATGTATGGACTTTAGTTAATAGCATTGTGTCAAAATTGATCCATTAGTTTTGACAAATATACCATATTCGTGTAAATTTTAACAGTAGGGGGAATATTGTGAGCTATATGGAAAGTCTATGTACTATCTTTGCAACTTTTCTATAAAGCTATTCCAAATAAAATCACTTATTTAAAGAGTGGATATTGTATCTATGTTTTGTTGTTGCATTCAGTTAGGGGATTTATATTAAGTGTTTAGCATACTGGATATGGTAAATGTTTAAGGTTAGCTATTATGTCTCATTATTGTTCCTATTTTTATTTTTCTTATTAAAATCGTGATCAATACATACTCATTAAAGAAAACAATGAAGAATGTCCACAGTTGGATATCTCTCTGAGATGCAGCCTTAATTTTTTTTTTCTTTAAAAGGACTGAGGTGTGTAGGGGGGCGGGGAGGAGCTCAAATGTTTTATAGACAAGAAAAATAAAAACTGTGCTAGAATCAACTTATTCACATCACCTTCTCCATCTTCCTCATTTTCCTTCCTTTTCTTGCTTTTTTCAGCCTTGACAAGGTGGTTTTTTGTTGTTTTGTTTTTGTTTTTGCCACATCAGCTTTCCTTTAACTCAGTATGCACAAATATCCTTTTCATATGTCTCCTTCTGTTCGTAAGACAGCTTGTCACCTGCAGCGGTGCGGTTCCACGTCTCTCCCAGCTCCTTTGCAACTTCACAAATACATGGGCCCACGAGTTCTCCTTTGATTGCTCAAACTCGGAACAAAAGAGTAAGTGCCAAAGAGGTCTCTTGGGTAGAAAGGAATCCTTGAGCTTCCTTTTTGTTTCTTTTTTAAGAGGGAAATAGGTTTTCATGCTCTTTCACAGAGGTCTTTGTCCACCCTTGTCTTGTCTTCAAATTTTTCTTTCTCTTTAGCAGACAGGGTCTTCCACCTCTCTGAGCACTTCTTGGAAAACTCTCGAGAAGTAGACTGAAGCATCCGGGTGCTTGCTCCCTCTTGGGCTCTTCCTGGCAAGCTTGCACAAAGAATGTGTCCGATGATATCTTGCCTCTGCTGCTTAGGATCTCCTTTGCCCATATTTAGCTATTTTTTCTCAGCAAGGCTCCGAGTCGCCCAGTGCCGGTCTGGCTCTCACTTGCCCTGGGCTGTCTGGAGCTCAACGTTCTGCAAGTGCTGTCTCCATCAAGTTGCTAGCATGGTTTGCAAGGCCCTTCCCAAACTCTACTTTCCCACGCAGCTTCGTTTTCCACCTCTGCAGCCCCACTGCTCCTCAAAGGTGCCTTCTGTGCCCTTTCCACAGCCGCTGCCTCAGGATCCCATAGATACTCATCTTTCAAAGACGGACTCACATCATCCGTCGTCTCCTCAGAGAACCTTCCTCAACAAGGCAGCATGAGTTGCTTATTCCCTCTTCTGTACTCTCATTACATTCAATATAGACTTAGATTGTAGCCTGGAGCACATTTTATTATTAGTCTGTCTCCCACACTCGACTGGGAGCTCCCCTAAAGTAGGGCCTGGGTTTTCCTCAGCTTCACTCCCCTCCTGCTTAGCCCTGTGCCCAGCACGTGGTGTTTGGTGAACCTTAAATGAACTACACAGATAAGGAAACTGAAGCCCATGCCTAGAACAAGTAACCAACCTGATGGAGATGGATTAGAAAGAGACGTGTGATAAATCAGACTGTGATTTTAATAGTCTAGGGTTTAGACCCTAGGCAGTTGCTAAAGGTTGTTTATACCCTCCCCTCTCCCCCCACTCCCAAGGCTGAAAACCATCTATTTTAGGTATTCCCTTTGCTCTTGGGGGGTGGGGGGGAATGGGGCTCAAATAACCAGGAGAGATTTAAGTTAAAGATGAGGAAGGCCTTCTTGTTCCTGGTTCTTGTGGACAGCATGGTGGCTGCCTCAGAATGCGTGGCCTTGGCCTCTGGAGGATTTTTAGACTTTATCAGGACCAAGCTGGAAGTCCTGTGAGCGGTGGGCCAATGGCTGGCTCTCGAGGAGGCCCACGGGGAGCAGAGGGCCAGCCAGGGGACTCCAGCGGCCCGGCCACATTCCCATGGAGCTCAAGGGTGTTGGGGGAGGGGAGGCGGACGGGCAGCCTCGCTAATGAAGCCCCTACCCACGAGCGCATGTGAGGCTAATAAGGCGGCCCCTTCCAGGGCACCTCCACACCGCGCAGCCGGCCTGCCTGTTTATTGCCGTATGGAGATCATTAATGCCTCCTGACACCGGGGTCGCTCCCAGGGTCAATCCCCGCGCCCGGCCTGCAAAACAAGGGGAAATGAACTTCCCAGCACATGTGGCTCGGGCTTGGAGGGAGGGGGCCTCCCGTCACCCCACACATCAGCTCTGGGAGAGATCAGCACCCCGAGGCCTCGGACCCCCCAACACAACCTGCGCTGCCCACGTGGGGCTCTGGGGGGGCCGTCGTCCTGGGGAAGGAGCAGGGGAGGCCCTCGTCTGGGCCGGGATGACCCCCACTGAGGCTGTCCCAACCGACAGACGGACACTAATCCCCTGGCGACTGGCTGGAGTGGCGTCTGGGAGCCGCAGCTGCAGCTCGACAGGGGCCGCCGGCGCAGGTGGCGGGAAGGCCGGGTGGCCAGGCGGCCACGTGGGCAGGCTCTGCGGCCGCGGCCCCGCCCTCCTCCCCTCCCGGCCAGGGATTGGGCCGCACACTGCCCCGGAGTCCAAGATGGCGGAGGGGGGCGGGGCTCCAGCCACACCGAGTTGCGATTGGTTGCAGCGCAGGCTCTCCGGGTTGAAGGACAGCCTCGGGAGCCACTCCGGAAGCTCCGGGCGGCGGCGGTGGTGGCCGTGGCACTCCGTGGCCTTCCCGCACGTTTAAGTAACGAGGCGCCCCCAGCCGCCTGTCTCTCGCAGCCTGGGACGGGCCAAGGTGGGAGAAGGAGCCCCCCGATGGTCCTCCCGGCAGGCTGCGCGGTCATGAGCAGACCTGGGAGTCAGCCCCGGCCTGCCCAGGAAGAAGTCGAGAAAACCCTCGACTGGCTTGGAGGAAATCGGTAGGATTATGAGGTTAATGCCAGAGCAGGCCGAGTGGCAGTTACCAAATAAATGACCCCAGGAGGACATGGCTGAGGTTAAATGAAGCCCAATAAATAAAGGGCCGCGTTCAAAGGAGGAACCTCAGGAAACGCAGGGACTCCTTCCTGTCCTCCCTTCTGGGCCCGTGGGCGTCTGGAGGAGCCCAGCCCCCGCCTTGCCTCCCAGGACCGCACCGGCGCGGCTGTGCCCGTTCGGTGCCAGTGCTGGCCCGGCGCCTGCGCCCAGGGCTCCTTGGACAGCTCCCTCCGCCAGCTTGGGGAGCTGAATGAGGGAATGGAAACTCTTACGGGAGGTCTGACCCGTTACCAGCGCCCCAGCAAGTCTCTCTCTGATTTCCCAGAGACAGAGAAAAGGCCCCATGCAGCAAGAGGGGTTGGAGCTAGATGTCAGCATGCACTTCCCAGACACTGGATAGACAGGGGGAGCTTGTGGATCGTGGAGGTAAGGAACAAGAGAGTATTTTATTCCAGACGAGCGTGCATTTGTTCTTATCCCATGGTGCCTGAGTCCGCGCCATCAGCACCATCTTTGCACATGGAAAGCTTGTGATAGAGTGGAATGCTCTCCACTCCACCATCATTATATCCTGGTGAGTGAGCAGTGCATGCCCATGGATCTGGCCCACTTTTCCAGTGGCCAGCTTGGTGGAAGTCATTGGGAATCAGAGCATGAAATTCTTGGTACATAAAGGATGTACTGTGTTGTTGCCCGGCCAGCGTGGCTCAGTGGTTGAATATCGACCGGTGAACCAGGAGGTCGAGGCTTAATTCCCAGTCAGGCCACATGTCCGGGTTGCAGCTAGATTTCCAGTGTGGGGCATGTAAGAAGCAGCCAATCAATGATTCTCTTTCATCATTGATCTTTCTATCTCTATCTCCCTCTCCTTCTCTCTCTAAAATCAATAAAAATATGTTTAGAAAAAAATTTAAAAAGATGTATTATGTTTCTGTTTTGGGAGTCTAAAGAGAGAGAAGATTAATTCTTTGGACTCCAGGTTAGTATTTTCTTTCCTAGAAAATAAACAATAAGGATAGTTAAGATCTTGGGCTCTGGAGTCTTATAAGTCCAGTAGGACCTCTTTTCTTCTTCTGAGACCTTGGGCAAGTCCTATCCTGCCTAATAAAAGAGTAATATGCAAATTGCACCTCTGCTACATCCACAAGCCACACCCACCAGAGCCACACCCACCAGCTAATCAGGAGCAAGTATGCAAATTAACCCAGCCATGATGGTTATGGCCACAGAGCGAGCAGGAGGCTTGGGTTTCCCCTGCAATGGAGGAAACCAAGTTTCCTGCACAGCCTGACAGGCCAAGGCCTCCACTGAAGGCTACAAAGTTTCAATTGTAGAAGATAAATAAATCCCAGATACCAGGCCTCCACGTGGATTGCCAGGGGGTGTGGCCAGCCTGCAAACCACCTCAGGCCCCTCATCCAGGCCACCCCATGCCCCAAGGGAACTCCCACCCCGACCCAGGACACCCTTCAGGGCAAACCAGCTGGCCCCCAACTGGGCACCAGGCCTCTATCCTATCTAATGAAAGAGTAATATGCAAATTGACTGCCACTCCAACACACAATATGGCTGCCCCCATGTGGACACAAGATGGCCACCACAAGATGGCCAGCAGGGGAGGGCAGTTGTGAGAGATCAGGACAGCAGGGGAGGGCAGTTGGGAGGGACCAGGCCTGCATGGGAGGGCAGTTAGGGGTGACTAGGCCTGCAGGAGAGGGCAGTTAGGGGTGACCAGTCCTGCAGGGGAGGGAAGTTAGGGGCAATCAGGCTGGCAGGGGAGCAGTCAGGCATCAGTCAAGCTGGCAGGGGAGTGGTTAGGGAGTGATCAGGCTGGCAGGCAGAAGCAGTTATGGGCAATCAGGAAGGCAGGCAGGCGAGCAGTTGGGAGCCAGCAGTCCAGGATTGTGAGAGGGACGTCCTCCTGCCCATTTAGGCCCAATCCTACAGGGCAGTCGGACATCCCTCAAGGGGTCCCAGATCGGAGAGGGTGCAGGCTGGGCTGAGGGACCAGGCCTCTAGTTTACAATATCAATGCTAGTGTTACTAAAGGCAGTATTTTACACTCTTAGAACTACCCTTTGGGGGAGGCATTGTTGTCCTTGAACAAATGAAACCATCTTAGGTTAAGTGACCGTAGAGCAGTATATTTTAAAGTAGGGGCACTGAAGAGCCAAACTAATTGAGTTCAAATCCAGACTTTGTTTTCTGGTTGGATGACATTGGACAAATTAACCTGATTTCTTCATTTGTGGAAAGGATATTATGATAGCAACCATCTGGTGGGGTGGTAAGATTTAAATGAGGGAATGTGTAACTCGTAGAACCCTGCCAGGCACATTGTAGGTACTAAATAAATATTATTGTGAGCCCCCCAAAGCACTTTTATCTATGATATCACTTTATCCTTTTTACTACCCTCATAGGGTCATTATTATTAAATTCATTTTATAGATGAGGAAACAGAAGCTTAAAGCTGACCATGCGTAGGTTCTAAACAGCCTGCTGGGGACCTGAATTCAGGTTTGTTTAGATTCAAACTCCAAAGGCTTCCTGATACTCTCTCATTCTTGAATTCTAATTTGTTTTAGTCCCTCATTCAAAAAAAATCCTTGAGGATCCAAATTAAAAGCCAGTGTTTGATAATCCATGCTAAAGGAGAATGGAGGGAAGAAAGATGAGAAAAGAAAGAAATTTGGGTAATTAAGTAATTTGTCTGACTTACTTTTTTTTTTTAACCTTACTCAGCTCTCACAGATATACCATCCTCAGTTTCAGAGAATTTTTACTGGAGGGACATGTCATGTAATGGGTTAGAAAGTCTGGCTTCTGCAGATAATCCACTTGCAGATAAGGATTCTAGAACAGAAGGGCTACCCACTCGTTGCTAGCCCTGACTATGGAAAACCCAGATCTGATCTTTCCTGGGTCTGTAGTGCCTCAAATCAAAGTCATCGCAGGGACTCACCTGTGCGGTTGGAGACTCTCAGCCTCACCCTCAGTCCTTAGGGGGCTCAGCCCAGCCTCCCTCACCCAGGTCAGGCATCAGGCTAGCCCAGTCCTCAGTTCCTTGTAACTGGAAGTTCCTAATTCTCGAGGTGGGAGAAGGCCTGAGAAGCCAGGGTGAGAGGTCGGGTAAACAGACCTGCATCTGTGTATGCGGGAAGCACCTGCAGCAGCAGCTGCCACTCATTACCCATCCCCCTCGCTCCATCCTCCTATCCCAGAGCAAGCTCAACTCCTGCCTCCATCCCAGTTGTCCTGAGCTTGATAGTTCCAATGGGGCCTGGGCTGGGGCATCCCAGAACAAAGGTTGGGGGCTACTGGGTAACAATAAAGCCACAGGGGACAGCTACATTCCTGGTGCCTCAACCATCTTTCCTTTTGGTGGGGCCAGGGCGGGGGGAGGGGAAGGGGAAGGGTAGAGTTTTTTAATAGGATGCCTGGCCTTAAGTCATAGTACACACAGAACAGCATGGTTGGAAAGGGGATGTGGAGGGATTTTGCTTCCGGTATTTGGGAAGACATGTACACGTACAGACACTCAGGTAAGTACCTTTCATTATGGGGTACCTAAAGTCTCTCAACACGAAGCTGGGACCTATGTCTCAGGAGTGTGTTTGGCTGGGAGTAACAGAGACCCAGACATTACAAGAAGCAAGCCAGCACTGGCTTACCTGTCAGTGATGCTGGTGGGCAGGCTCTTTTTGCTCCAATATCCTTAGCATATGGACCTTCATCCTTCTTGCCTCAAGGTCTCTAGAGGGTGAGAACGCCAAGGATCACATCTACAGGGGAAAAGAAGACTGTGTCTTTCCCTTAAGAAAGCGAAAAATTCCCCAACCTTCTTCCATTATAGCCTTCCACTGAGACCTCATTGCCCAACGTTGGATCACATGACCATTTCTAGCTACAAGGGAGGCCAGGAGAGCAGGAAATAGGATTTCCGTGTTTGGCACAGAGCAGTGGTTCTCAAACTTGGCCCTGTTCTCAGAGATTCTGACTCAGTTGGTTTGGGGTGTGGCTTGACATCGGAATTTATCACATGTTCCAAAAACCTAGCTTAAAAGAAAAGTTGTAATGGTTCTTCACTACACTATGGGGCCAGCTCAAGTAGTTATCTTCCAACCAAACCGAGTCCCTCTTCCACTTCCCTCGCCTCTCCCCACCCCCCGACCCCCCACCCCGCCCCGGCCCAGGCTCTGGGAGAGCCATCTTTCTGCACTGACAGGGATCCTCCAGCTTACCCTGTAGCCCCTGCTCCCTTTAGGATTGATTAGTAGCAAGTTTGCAGTTAGTAACTAGTTAGGCAATCAATTGACTAACTAATAGAATGGTTAGTTGGTCTTTCCTCCCCTATTTATGTATCTGGCACATAGTAAGCACTTGATAAATATTTCTTTGGGTAAATGAATCATGAAATAGAATTAATACTGTACCAAATGAGCTAGTAGCTGTGAAACCACTTTGTAAATGGCAATTAACTGTACAGATTCAAGAATAAAAACTTACATGATAAACTACTTTAAAATTTAGGGCCACGATGAAGTTTGTTCCCCAACCTTTCACCAAAGAAATATTGTCTTCATATTTCTGAAATAAAGAACTAGCACTTGCCCTGCTGTTAATAAACCAGATATGGCTCTCATCAACTTTGTCAACGTTTAATGATGGCATATATCCTTTCTCCTTTCTCCTTTCTTTTTTGTCTTTCTACTTGTGTTTTTATTAGCTTATTTTAAAAATACGTATTTTTTATTCATTCCAGAGAGGAAGGGAGAGGGAGAGAGATAGAAACATCAATGATGAGAGAGAATCATTGATTGGCTGCCTCCTGCACGCCTCCCACCCCCTCTTACTGGGGATAGAGCCCACAACCTGGGCATGTGCCCTGAACAGGAATCAAACCGTGACTTTCTGGTTCATAGGTCAATGATGCTCAACCACTGAGCCACACTGGCTTGGCTATTAGCTTATTTGAGTTATAAACCATCTAAGCCTTTTCAGAAAAGAAATGTGATTAAAATAAATTTAAAAATACTTGGGAACTATATACCATTTGCCAACATTTGCATGCATTAACTTAGCCAAACCTCACTAAACGCTAGTAGGTTGGTGTGATTATCCTTATTTTATAAAAGTGTTAAGGGACTTGCCCAAGGTCACAATAGCTGCTAAATGGCGAGGCAGAAGTGAGAGCCAGGTTTCAAAACCAAGGTGAGTCAGACACCAAACCTGAGGGCTTTCCCCAAAGCCAAGTTCGTGTGATAGATGCTTTGTTACCTCAAGTATTTGCTCACCTAGTTGAGAAGAGTTGTTGTACCTTGAACTCCTCAAATCAGTTTTGGGAAATGAGTAATCTTTTTTTCTTTTCTCCACAGACCATTTAACAGCAAATACTGTACTTCATCAATTGTCAGCTACTCTATTATTTTTATGTACCACTCAGAAGAAAAAACACTAAGCTATGACACACCATTGATTTTGAGATGTATCCCATTTTCAGAGATGTCAAAATGTGGAAAATGAGTGTCTCTGAATCAACGAAATAAAGCATTCTGTTCCAGTAATGGAGAATGTGTGTACATGACCTCCCTTTCTCTTGCTTGCTTGCTGGCTGCTTTGTGCCTTCCTTTTCATCACCAAAACTTTGCCTGTCCCTTCCATATCCCCTTTCTCCATGTAAACCTGAACAAGTGGATATAGATGTGGACTATGAGTCCAACATTCGTGACTAGGAGTCCATGAGTCTCCAGAAAGCCTTACACTTTTGGGAAGGCTCCACTTCAGTTTCTTTAAAGAGCTGCACTAGATGGTCACACGATGAACTTCCTCCAATGACTATCAACACATTCTTTCCAGAATCTGGCCCAACTCTAGTCTTCCCATGGTACCTGGAGTTTCACTGCCTTCCCCGTTCACCATTCCAACACAGTAGTTGGTGGGTTAGTCTGTATACTGTTTATTTACAAGGGATTTCCCTACAGGCTGTTGGAAAGGACAGGGGAGGGGGCTTGGGAGCAGAAGCTGAGGCGTGTGGTCCACTTCCCGGTAACACAGGAAACAGGACTCCTGAGGCACCTCCTGCAACACCCGGGCCTTCCCTTTCCCTTCAGGAGGAGGAGGGATGCAGGGAGGGTTGAGCTTCTCCATCCCTCTTAGGTCTTACTTCCCCTTCCCGGTCTGGGACTCCATGAGACAAGTCAGAGGCAGCAGGACCTGGTGCTGCTGGGGGAGAGAGGGATTCGTGAGCAGCGGGCCATTGTGGAGCGGGGCGACAGGCCTGACCCAGCAGTTGGCTTTTCTGAGTTGGTGTTTTGCTTCCTCCTTTGAGTGCAGGAGGGACAGAGGAGGCACTGTCGCTGGCTTTCTGTTTCCTAGCATCAGACAAGGGACAGACCCGCCCAGGGAAGGAATGTTCCCCTCCTGTCCTCAATCTGATTTTGAGGCCAGAATCTGGAAAGGAACGGAGGCTGCTAGGAAAGGCTGGGGACACCAGTAGGGGGAGGGATGCGGCCAATGCTGAGAAGCAAGGGGCTAATGGGATCCCTTAGACAGAGTACTCGGGGGCCTTTGGGATAGTGGGCAGGCCTCCCCTTGACCTAGCATTCCGGGCATGTGTTAGACGGTGAGGCTTGGGCAGGAGCTGAGGTCCACCCGGGTCTGTGTGCTGGGGTACACAGTGGGAGGTACCGACAGACAGACAGAGATAACTAGAGGTGAGTGGAGACAGTGGGGTCAGAGGCTGCGAAGGGAGGTCTGGCAGTGGAGGGGTCCCCACTTTGGGAGGCCCGGAGGCTGGCCGGCTCCAGGCAGGGCTTCCTAGACCGCAGCAGGCACTGGGCCTCCTCTTCAGCTCTGCGGGATCTCGGGGAGCTGCTGGCAGAGTCCTGTCCTCTCCACAACTTCCCCACGAGGCTGTGCCAAGCCTGTCACCTTGGAGTCCGGGCCTCGGCTCGGCTCCGATTCAGAGGCTGGCGAGGCACCTCCCCGCTGCCTGCACCGCCGCTCCGGGCCTCCCCCGTCGGAGAGCCGGCCGGCCCTCACCCGCGACCTCCAGGCCCGCTCCCAGAGCGCCGGGCCGGTCCCAGCCCGCTCCCCGGCCGGGCCCCGACCCCGGCGGCTGGCGAGGAGGGGGCCGCGCTCAGACCGACGGGCCGGCCGGCGTCGCGGCGGGCCGGGAGCGGCGAGCAGGAGCGCGGCCCGAGCGTAGGTGTGAGAATGTGCCGGGCACGGTCCCGGCCGGCGGGCGCGGCGGGCCCTGGACGGGCAGCGGGCTGGCGAGTTCACGGCGCGCGCGGCGGGGCGCCGGCCCGGACGGGGTGTGTGCGGGCGCGGAGCCCGCGGCGGCCTGGAAGCGGCCCCAGCCGGCAGCCCCCGCGGCGGAGCGCCCGGTGCGGGCCTCGCGGGCGCGGAGGCGCGCCGTCCTGGATGTCCGGCCTCGGTGCCAGCCGCGCGGTGCGGCCGGGCCTCTCGCCCGCTCCCCCGCCGCTAATCTAAACCATGCGGGCTCCCAGCCCGGCCGGCCGGCGGGCCCTCGGGCCGCGGGGAGGGCAGGCCCGCAGGCGGGGGAGCGGGCGGCTCGCTCCGGGCCGGGGTCCCGGGGCCGCGGAGACGGGGGGACCCCGGAGGCCCTCGCCACCGGGGGCGGCGGGCGCAGACTGATTGACAGCGGCGACGTCAGAGGGGGGGGCGTCCCCGCAGGGAGGGAGGGAGGCGGAGGGAGCTGAGGCCCCAAAGTGCAGCCTCGGAGATCAAGGGCCCGCTCCACAGCCGGGATGTGACGGGACCCGAGGGCGCGGCGGGCAGAGGGATCCTGACCCAGCGGCCGGAGCCGGAGCCGCGCCTGTCCCGGCTGTCCCGTGCTCCTCGGACCCGAGCCTGCAGGGGACTCGGGCCGCAGGCGCCTCCGCATGCGGCAGCGCAGTTAGGGTGAGTGTGGGTTCTGGCGGGGATGCGGGTGAGCCCGGCGTGCGGGACGGGGGCCAGCCCGAGCCCAGGGTTAGGCTGCAGGTCAGGGAGGCTCCGCTGGGAAGGGGGCGAGTAACGGGACCGGGTAAGGACCTCGGGGGCGATGAAGGTGACAGCAGGGCAGCGAGAAGTGCCTCCGAGCCGGCTGCCGCCTCAGCCCGGCTCCCAGCGGTTGGGGCGTGAGCCCTCCTCTCTTGCAAGCAACCAGACAGACACACTGGGTCTAGGGACCCAAGAGCACAGAAAGAGCCAGCGCCAAAGGAACCGGGTTAAGCCGAGGTAGCTTTGAAATTGGAGTTTGCAGAACAGGAAAGGCCATGAGAGAAGGCCCAGCTGCTGACGGTGAATATCCTCAAAATTAAAGCAGGGAGCAATGTGTGAATAGTGATCGATGATCAAGAATGATCAGAATGTGAGCAAGCAATTACCAAAGAAACGGGCTAAGCAGCATAACTGATACAGTACTCCGACTTTAAAACGACAAGACAATACTAGTCGCTTTCAGAACCAAGAGAAAATTGTAACCACAAATGTAAAAGGTTCATAGACAAAGTAACTCCAAATATAGGAACAATGAGATAAGAACCACTGTATGTATTAAAATAAGTAGCAATAGTATAAGAAATGGTAATAGTGTAAAAATGATAAAAATGTAGGGAAAATGTGACTAAGAAATACTATTCAGGGAAATGGTAATATTAGTAGAATTGACAAAATACTACCATGTAATTTATTGCTGATACTATAATGAATTATTAAAATAAATATTAACCCAAATCTTAAGAGCTATGGTAATACAAATAAAGACAGCAAGTAGAATTGCTGGAGTGATATGACAATTTACAACCAAGGTATTAATAGTCCCAACAACATTATAAATAATGGTAGAGTAATAAGAGCTATTGTAACCAATGTGATGAAAATAACCAGAATATTGAAAGCTACAGCAATATTACAAATTATGACAAAATAGCAACAAGTAATGAAGTGATGAAAAATAACTAGCAAATTAAGATCTGTAGCACTGCCAATAATGAGAAGGAAACAGATATTGTAACAATGTGATGAAGACTACCTGGAGTATGAGGAACAATCCAAACAAAACAAATAATGGCAAAATAACAGCAAGTATTAAGTATCAAAAGGATATGAAGAAAATTAAAGTGAATATTGAGAACAATAATGTTGCAAGTATTGTAAATACGTTTTTGAAACATGACAAAGCACAGAGAGCGAGGAAACATTTTAGGGATACAGGGTAAAAATTAAAACAATGCTCGATTGACAAGACCTATTGGAAAATTAGGCCCTAGAATGAGGGGGCATAAATCAGGCCACATAGTATTAATGATAAAAAATAACCAGTAATTTATGTGTTAGGATAAACGTTCTTAATATTGTTGAACTGAGCAGACTACTACTCTGATAATAGAGAGCATTAAAGTACAACAACTCCCCCAGTGCGAGAACAACACCGCCAGTAATCTGGAGTGCAAAGAAAACGCTGTTCTTGGAAAGCGAGGTGGCGGGCCCGCTGCGCCTGCAGAGGGTCCAGGAGAGGGGAGAGCGGCTCGGACTACAGCTGGATGCAGACCGGGCTGTGCCGCTGAGGGGACCACAGGGACCGCCGCTCTGGGCCAGCCAGGCGGGAAGGGGAAACCAGAGGGAGCTCCAGTGAGGGCGAGCTGTGGGGTTTGGCTCCCTGGCGAGAGAAAGGAAGAGGTGAGCCCCTAGGAGAAGGAGAGCGCTGGAAAACGCTGGTCCCGAATCCAGGCGGCTGATCGGCCTCAGGGGACCTGCTGGGCACAGGCAGCAGAGAGGCCGCTGTGAGCCGCTGCCCGGCTCAGGGTGTGACAAGTGTCCCTCAGGAGACCTAGAGCCCACCGCCTCTTGGACCAGCAGGTCTCGGGCACCCATCCCAACTGGCACCAGATATAGTTGAAACCAGTGTCTTGAGCCAGAGTGAGCAACTACCCCTGCCATGCAGTTTCCCCTTAACCAGGGGATCCTGGGTTTCTAAGCCAAACCTCGGCCCCGCACGTGGCCTAAGGCGGGTTCTGGCGCTGACCATGCGGGTGCTCCGCTCCGTGCTTCCTGCTGCCCGTGGCCTGAGGACCAGCCGGGCTGTCAGCCTTATCTTTACAGGCTTTTCCCAGCCCGACTGGCCCCGGCCCCTTTTTATCTCCCGGGTTGCACTTGGCTTATTTACTTTGTGAGGTCCTGGAAGCCGCTGTCTAGGCCCTGGGAGGGGGAGGCCAGAGGGCAGGAGGGGCAAGGGACCTGGGCCCTGGAATGCCCAGAGACCCAGGGGAAAACAGGGAAAGGTAGGAAGAGAAAGGGGAGCGTTCCACTACAGACACACACAGGGAAAGGCAGCCCTTCCTAGGGTGCCTCCCCCCACGCCGCCCCACTTGCCCAGACCAGAGAAGGGAGAGGAGCCGGGAGGTGAAAGGAGAAGCGAAGCTAATGCAGGGTCGCACCCGAGATGGGGACAGGCCAGGCAGGTCCTTGCAGGCTGGGCTCCCCTCCTGATATCCCAGGCCCAGCAGGCACATGGGCAGGCTGGTGAAGAGTCCTAGACGCTTGGGAAAGAATAGCTGTGCCCTGGGCAGGCTGGTCCTTAGCTGGAGGAAGGGGTCTGGGTCCCTGGCCCCAGAGCAGAGCCCCTTGGAGTTCCAAGTGTGAGTCGGGAGTGTGACTGGGAGGGCAAGGCTGGGGAAGCCTGGCTGAGGTGGCTGAGGAGAGGGCTGCTTGGGTGGCCAGGGGGCTGTGCAAGGGTGCCCGTCTGGGTGTGAGGATGTGTGCTGCGTGGGTGACCACACGGTGACTGTGGGAGTGGGGATTGCAGGAGTCAACGCCTTTGGTCAGGACGACTACCTGACTGCTGTCAGAGCGGGTGGAGGCCAGGGTGAGCAGGGCGGGAGAGGCTGCCCAGCCTTCCTGCAGGTGGGGAGCCCCAGGAGCCGGGTCCTGTCCTCCAGGCCCGTTGCCCTCTCGGGTCTGCTCTGGGCCCAGGAGTCGTTATTAGGGCGCAATGGAAAAAGACCCCGGCGGCGGCGGCAGGCTCCACTGGAGCCCAGCAGGAGGGAGGGACTGGGGGTACAGCTGGGGCAATGCCGAGAGGGCGGTCCTTCCCCCCAGACCTACTCATCACACAGCCCACACGCTGGGCAGGCAGACCTCGCACCGCAGGCAGACCCTCCCAGGTCCAGCACCCGGAGGGCGGAGGAGGCGGGGGTCCTGCCCTGGCCAACTCCCCCTCCCCCAGCTCCGGAGGGGGCGGGGTTCACGTGCGCCAGGGCGGCCTCCCCACCCAGTCCAAGACCCTCCACCCCACCCCGCTCAGCCGGAGAGGGCGGGGGGCCTCTGGCCAGGCTGGACCCGGGCATGTGACCGGTGTGTGCTGTGCCCGCAGGAGATGCTGCAGGAGAAGGGCCTGTCGGAGAGCGAGGAGGCCTTCCGGGCCCCGGGCCCAGCGCTCGGCGAGGCCGCCGCCGCCGCCGCCCCCGAGCCCGCGCTGGCCGCCTCGGACCTCAGCGGCGCCGCGCTCGGCAGCTCCCCGGGCCCCGGAGCCGACGCCGCCGCCGCCGCCGCCGCCGAGCAGGTAGGGACGCGGCGGCCGTCGGGGAACGGCCCGCGGCGGCCCGTGCGCGGGGCCTCTCGCGCGGCAGCGGCGCCACTGCGGGCAGGACGGGCTTCCTGGGGGCCTGGCTGCGTCCTGCCTGCGTGTGGCCCTGCCGAGGCAGGGGCTCTGCCTTGCAACCTGCCCCGCGGGGACCCCCTGGGACGCGGGGGGGAAGCCCGGCGGCCGCGGCGGGAACCTCGGCCCGGTGTCCAGGCCGAGGAGCCGGAGGGGTCGGGTGACAGCCGCGGGCCGGCGGCGAGAGCGGCCCCGACGGCCGGGTGTGCGTGGGAGCCGCCGCGGGGACTTCGCCTCGAGGGTCACGGAGGCAACGGGATGGGGACCTGTCTGGGTGCGCACGCCTCCCGCCGGTGCGGGGCTGCGCCCAGGGTCGGGGTGCGCGCGTCTGGCGGAGGAGGCGCCCCGCTGGGGCTGCGCTCTCTCCGTCTGGGCAGTTCGGTGTGCTCTGCCGGCCCAGCTCCGGGCGCAGCTCCGAAGGAGGGGGTTCAGCTACCGATTACATCTCTTCACAAGGCACCAAGGGTGCGGAATAATCCCGTGAAATGAAATCTTGAGGCGTGGGCTCCGCACCCGCAGGGTTTTTGCTATCGCCCCTTGGGCCTGTGCCTCCCCTCTGAGGGCTCTGCCGGAGCCCGGAACCAGGCCGACACCCGTCCCCCCTCCCGTCCCCAGACCATCGAGAACATCAAGGTGGGCCTGCACGAGAAGGAGCTCTGGAAGAAGTTCCACGAGGCGGGCACGGAGATGATCATCACCAAGGCGGGCAGGTCAGCCCCGGGGATGGGCTCTGGGGGAGGGGATGATGGAGAGAGCAATGGGTATCCCCCAGGGCACCCCAGCAGCCTTCGGGGTCTCCAGCCTGGGCAGGAGGCCGGAGGAGCCCCCTCACCGCTCTGGCCTTAGCCCCAAGTCCGGAGAGCGCTCCCACAGGGTCTCTATCAGGAGAGGGGGCTGCCCCGCCGGGGAGCTCGGGAGGAGGGGCAGCGCTGCGCGGATGACTGTACACAAGGGTCGTTGCTCTGGGACTCCGGGCCCCTGGGGCAGCTGCTGTGTCCTCCTTTGGGGGATTGGCAGGGTTTTGCAGGATGGCATTGATGGGGCACCTGGAGATGCCCCCATGGGGGAAGGGGAAGGGACCTTGTTTTCCCATTTCCATAACGTGATGGGGGCAGCCTGAACCCCAAGTCTCTCATCCCACGGGGCGGCTTTCCCGTGCCAGCCCCGCCTTGGCCAGGGGGAAGGCACATGGGGCCTGTGTGTGTGTTGTTTGAGGAGCAGCTCTCAGTGGCTGCCAGAGCGGGATGATTTATAAAGTGGAAACATCTTTAAAATGTGCTGGTGTCTGTGGGAGAGGATGGGAGGAGAGGGTGAGAGGAGGAAGATGCAGATGGGCTTGACGGAGAGATTGGCTGGGGCAGCGCGTCTGGGTGGGGCAGTGGTGGAGAGCAACAGAGGGGTTCTCAGGTGAAGGGAGATGGTCACAGACAGAGACGCTGGGAAGTTCAGGTTTAGGAACCCCCCTTTCCCGCCCCCCCTGCCTCCTCCACATACTCACACTTGATTGTGATCGTGGGGGGACAGGTTAGTTGTGCATCTGTCCCTGGGCCTGGCTGTGGGCCATGACTGGGTTTTCTGCAGACTCAGGTGGTGAGGCGTCCGCCAGGAATGGGGAGTCAGACAGCGGGGGCTTTAGTGGCCGCTCAGCTACTTCCATCTGGGCAGCCCTCAGGCAAGGGTCCCTGCCCCTCCTCGTCCCCAGCTGTGCAGTAATAGGTGTGTCCCATACAGTTGTATGTAAAACAAGCAGCACACCTCCTGCACATGTAAGCACACAATAAATGCCAGCTATAACATCAATGTAACAAATGCTAATAATGGGAACCATAGTTAAAGGAAATGTCTGGTATTCAGTTAGCATGCCCCCCTACTTTTTAGAGAACGCTGCTGAACTGCTTAGGCTCTTCAACAGGTTTTGGGTGTAGGGGTGCTGGCTGGCCTTGTGAGGTTTCCTTTATTTTGTTGGGGGTTGGGGTTGTGCCTAAGTCAGGGAGGAGGCCTGGCCACCCAGGGTCTCTATCAGGAGAGGGAGCAGTTAGATGTCAGGGTCTGAATTTGCTGCATTTGGGGGATGGGGAAGGAGGATGCATTAGGGGAGCCTGGCTGAGGGTTCCACATGGAGTGGTCATGAGGTCAGTGGGGGGCGGGGGAGAGGTGTCACAAGCCCTGCCTTTTCCTCGATGAGTGCACTTAGGCAGAGCCTGGACTTCCTGTGGCTCAGTGGCGCTAGGCAAAACGGAGGTGGTGACTGCAGATGTACCTGCCATCCTATCTTTTTCCAGGAGTGTGAGACTCACACCAGGGGTCCTGTGGGCGGTGCACGGTCAGTTGTTGAGTGGATTACAGGTGTGAAGAGGGGGGGCGGTTAGTTCTTGCGACTTCTGTGGTGGACGGAAGAAAGAAGACAGAGAAAGATTTAGAACTTCCATTTTTAGGCAGCAGAAATAGCCTTGTCTTTAGAAAATAAATGGCCAGAGGGTTCTTTGGGCATGGCTGGCCTTTGCCATTTTAAACAAAAGGCATTAGTGATTTTTCTCAGTGGGGTTTCCTGCATCTGATTGGGTCCTTTCCCCCCCTCTCCCCAACACACACACACACACACACACACACACACTTTCAGAGGTGACTGGCTTCAGGCAAAGTTTTGTGTCTGAGTCTAGTGGAGGCTTAGAGATGGGCCACAGGGACTGATGATATAATTTAACAAATGGTTGTGATGATGTTGGCCAATTATGGATTCATCACAGTCTTTCCTTTCTCTGGCAGAAAGTTATCCTTGCACCAGGTCTAGTCCTTACGAAAGCCACTGGCCTTCCCCTCCCCCAGAGTTCTCACAGACGCTTTTCCTCCTACAGAGCTGCCCACTGACTTCAGAGACCACTTTCACTGCTCTGTTCCCTGTCTCTCTCCCCTACCCCCTCTTGCCTCTCTCCCACGGGCAGCCTCAGGAGGCAGCTTGCTTTGCTTGGGCTTGTGGCTCTTCAGCCTCTTTCTTCTCTTCTTTGTGTCTCTATCAACACTTCCATTCTCAACCTGGACCCTTCTCCTAAACCTTAACTCATAGAGTCCTAGACCCGTGGTCCGCAAACTGAGGCTCACGAGCCACATGCGGCTCTTTGGCCCCTTAAGTGTAGTTCTTCCACAAAATACCTTGGCCTGGGCGAGTCTATTTTGAAGAAGTGGTATTAGAAGAAGTTCAAGGTTAAAACATTTGGCTCTCAAAAGAAATTTCAATCCTTGTGCTGTTGATATTTGGCTCTGTTGACTAATGAGTTTGCCGACCACCGTCTTAGACTGTTAGAGTCGGACATCAACCCGATCCCTCCCGGAGAAAGAAAGGCACAGGGCTCTTGTAGATAGAAGCAGAGTTAGGCGGTTACCATGTCTCCACAAGCCGAGCACATGGTCCCCCATCCCAACGTCGAGAAACTTCCTTGATTGCTTATTTACAGGGCCAGGTCAATGTTATGAACCGGGACTGTTGCTCTGCCCTAGAGAGCCTGGCTGTTAGGGGCAGGGAATTGCTGTCTGGTTGATGAAAGGGTGGGTCCTGGAGAAGAGGGAACAGAATGTTCTCAAGTTGGTTTGAGTCCTTGAGTTACAAACCTCTCGCCCTTCAGCCTTGGAAGGTCTGAAGCCACAAGAGTGAGTTTGAATTCTGGAACAATTGGATCTGGTGAATAAGGTGCCAACCACAGCAGGATACACCAGTCTCTGATTCCTGAATGCTCTGGCATAAGACATGGACAGACCCCTCCCCAGCCAGTCTCTGTCCCTCGCAGGCCCAGCAACCAGAAGGTTCAGGCTGTGGTCTGCAGAGAGCAGATCCTTTCTCTGCTTCCCTGCATCCCTTGCCAAGCTTGATACATTCGAGAAACTGCATTTTTCTCCCAAACACAGATAAAAGTGAGCTCCACAAAAATTTAAATACAAACCTCCCCAAAATGAAAATTTCCTAACCGTCTGACGGCTCTCCTCCTAGGTCATGGTTGTGCCACCAGATAAATCTCCGCTATCAGCCTTCAGAGCCTGTTGAGTTCAATGTTGCTTGTGTTAGTGACAGTGAATTTGCGTTTGAAAAATGAACTACCGATGAGAACTCCTGTTGAACCTGTATTGTTTGTTATTCTGAGGCAAGGATTTGGCCTGGCTTAATCCGGGGCTTCAAAGCCAATTGCCCTCGCTCTGTATACACAGCGTCAGAGCTCAGTGGCGTGGGTGATAAGAGAAGTAAGGGTTGAAGACACTGGGAAAGTGGATTGGGGAGAGAGTGCTTTGATCTCTTTTTAAAGTATTTTCTGAAAGCAAAAGTCTATCAGAAGGAAACGTCTTTTTAAAAAAGAATCTCAGAGAAGCCACTGACCTTCCCAAACAGTATCCATTCCACACACCCTCACTCCTGCCCCCACCTCAGGGAAAATATTTCTTAAAAATGCTCTGAGTGAATTAGAAAACTGTGTGTGTGTGTGTAAAGTGGAAATGAGTTACGTAGCTGTGGGACTGCTCTCAGAAATCATTTGGCTACAAAAGGTTTGGCCCCACAACAGCCCCCCAACTCAGCCTCGGTTGCTGGGCCCTCACCTCTTCACAACATATCCCCAATTCTTCCTGAAGATCCCCAGAAACCAGGGATGGAAAGACTGATGAGGTCTTCTCTGGACCCCCAACCTTTTTTCCTTTCAGAGCCTGCGCTCCAAGGTCTCTCTCTCTGTGTGTGTGTGTATACATTTTAATGCCAGTTTTATGGAAGGGGGACGTTCCTGCAGAAAAGTGAGCAGTGCTGAGTTGTGCAGCTCTGTAGACTTTCACAGCGTGAGCACACCCGTGCATCCCTCTGGGCCCTGCAGGGGTATCCCCAACCCCTGAGGATCTCTCTCCAGACTTCTCACCCCGCCGGCTTGGTTTTGCACCTACATTTAAAGGAAAGCGCCTAGAGCTGCTCCTGGGGTCCCTGGTGGACACCCTCCACCCCAGGAAGTGGGAGCTGCGGTGGGTTGAGGCTTGGGGACCCACTGGGTGGGGAGAATCGGTGGGTCCCTTAGGTCGCTTTTCCCGGTCCCGCTGGCGGGCTTGGTGGGCCGGCGCTTTGAACTGGCGGCCGCTGAGCCCAGCTGTGACTTGCGTGGTCCCGCTCCGCGGTGAGTTTGCACTGAAGGGTTGGTTGCCAAAATGAAAATGTCCTCAAACCGTTTCTCCGCGCCCCGTCCAAGGAGGCTTCTCTTAGCAGTTCATTCTAAAGCCATTTCCGAGTGCGCCGCGATAAAGGCTCAGCCGCACCCGCTCGGAGCCTGTTTCCTGATCAGAGGGCCCGGCTTTCATCTCCGCCCGGCCGGCCGGCGGGGCGCGCGGCTTGTTTACTCCCCGGCGGAGCCGTTTCCGCGCCGGCAGCGGGCAGCGCTCCTCCTGCGGGTCGGGGGCCGGCGGGGCGGCAAACTGGAGGAGAGGAGAGGGCGCCGGGCCGAGGGAAGGCTCCGTGCAGAAGGTGCGGAGGGGCGGGGAGACGATGGAGGATGGGGAGGCGGCGGGCAGGACTCGGGGAGAGGGCTGGCGGCGCGAGGGGAGGATGGGGAGACCTGGCGGGGTGCGGACAGGGCTAGTGGGGAGCGACGAGAGGGTAGGGGCGCGGGGGAAGGAGGGAGAGAGGGCCGGCGGAGCTCGGGGCTGCGGGGGGCGGGGCGCAAGGTGCCGGGGACCAGCCAGCCAGGGCTTGACATGCAGCGCCGGTGGCGGGGCTGCGTGGGCTGCAGGCTGCTCGGTCGTTACCTCCCCTCGTGGCCCCTCCCTCCCCTTCCCACCGAGGTGTTCATTTCCGACACAGGCGTCGGTTTCAGGTACATGCGATGTCCCAGTCACAGGAACAGTGTCCCTCCCTCTGCGCATGGGTTTCAGTGGGGAGCACCTCTGCAGGGCAGGCGAGCCTAGAGGAAGGGCGGGCCCCCAAGCCGGCCTGGCCTCCGTGGCCGAGTGATGCCCACCTGCGGATCCTCCGGGCCCAGCCTCTGGGCTCCAACTCCAGCCGCTTCTGGAGCCAGGGCAGGTGCCCTCAGCTTGGAAACACCCCTAGGGGGGTGGAGGGTGGGGCTACGTCACACTCAGCCTTTCCCCTCACAGGGCAGCCTCCATCCTGCTAGAGCTCCCTAGGGGGGAGGTGGCTGTGCCTGGGGTCCCCACAGTGTGTTCTCTGTGGCCGGGGGCCCTCACCACTGAGCCCGACAGAGGAGGTATGTTTCCATCAAGGAAGGGAGCTCACGCAGGAGCCTTCTGAGCTCCCCTTCAGACCAGGTGTCCCATCTCCCTCCCTAATTCCGCAGAGGGGGGTGGTGGGCAGGGAGGCAGAGGCTTCGAGACACCTTCATTCTGTCCTTACCCCAACCTTCACTCCATCCTTACCCCACTTCCTGCAAAACCTCCCGAGACGTTACCACCGTCAGGGATCTGGTCTGTGGTCAGTTTCTAGCAGAAGGCAAATCATAGGATGCAGGAGGGCCGAGTGCAGGCTCTTTGCTGGCCACCAGAAAAGCACCCTAGCTAGCCTGGCCCCCTGCGCTGCTGAGGTGACGCAGTGGGGAGCAGGAGAAGGCGGAGGACAGGACCCCAGGCTAGGAAGCCTGCAGAAGGGCAGCGAGCCCTAGTCTCCCAGCCCCCTTTGGCCTGGGGAAAGCCAGGCCCCCTCTGCTGCTGCCACTGGGGTGATAACAGGAGAAACGGGCCGTGTGCAGGGCACGGGTACCCCGCGGCCACGCACAGGCAGAGCTGCCCCATTTTGTGGCTGTTCCGTGGCAGTTATAAAATGGTGCCTGGAAAGGACAGGGTGTGGGGGGAGCTGAGGCAGCTGCGCCCCCCTCCTCAGGTTTAGGCCCACCAGGGGAGCGGCTGGGCCAGGAAAGAGGGTGGTGCAGCTCCAGCTGTGCCCCCAGGCCAGGCAGGGGGGTGGTGCGCACAGGATTGGGTTCCTGAGCCCTCTCACTTCCCCGTCCTGGAGAGGGGGTGGGGTGGACATTTGAAAATGCTTTCAATTGACATCTGAGACAAATTCTTCCACACGGTTTATAAGTCCCTAGACTTGCAGCTAGGACTTCCCTCCTGCCTCCAGGCACGCACACATGCCCGCATGCGCACTCCACCTCACGCTCCACCATATGCGCTGGTGCATCCACCCGGTCACACACCTCCCACATCCCGGCCCACTGCAGCCTTCCCCCGCCTCTCCTCCAGCAAGAGGGGGCACAGACCCGGCTGGGCTGCAGAATGGAGTGGAACCCTGCACCTCAGGGCCTGACCTGGGCTTGCTGTAGGGTCTGGCAGCTTAAGGAAGCCTTGCCCTATCCAGGTAAGCAGGTACCCCTGTGGACAAATTGGGGGACTCCAATAATCTGAGGTGTCCAGGACAGCTTCCCCTGATTGTCTCTCAGCTTAGTGAGAGGCAGAGGAATCCCCCCCCCCATTACTTTCCTGAAGTGGGCAGGCTCAGGGGACTTGGCCCTTCATGTCTTCATTTAGGTTTGGGGGCCTGCCTCTCTCAGGGGACACTTGTGAGAAGCTATCTAGGAGGGATGGGGTGTCTGAGGACAATGTCTGCCCCTCTGAGAAAGTCCAATGTCAGGGACCTGGTGACCGGGGATGAAGGTGTGTGTGCATGCTGTTGTATGTGTCTATGTGCTGAGGGGCCTAGGGAAGCTCTTCTCTAGAATGTTCTCTGAGCCTCAGGGTCCTGGAAAGTCTCAGCAAGGGCTGCAGGGACTGGAAAACTTCTTTTGATGAATCTGTTTTCTTAGAGGTAGGTCATCCCACAGGTTTGTGGAGAGAGCAGCACAGGGGGGTCCATGGTAATTGTGGTGCATGGATTAATTTAATCCACTATGAGATACGTAGTGATATCCACATCTTAGAGATAAAGGAGCCGAGGCACAGAGAGCACAGCGCGCTGTCCAAGGCCTCCCACTTTTTGGTGGTGGCGGTGGGGGGGGACGGGGTGGGGAGACAGGCTGTGAATCACGCAGAGTGGCTCTGGAATCCGTGCTCTTCTCCTGAGGCCCCTGGGCGGACTCCCCAGCACCCAGTTCCTGCGGGCAGGCCCAGTCCAAGCGTTCATCTCTGCTAAACACCGAAGGAACCCACAGACCTAGCAGAACGCTCCTGCTCTCCTCCTGAAAGCTGGTTTGAGGCCTGAGGGCTTCCACAGAGAAATGAGCAGAGGAGCCATCTCATTGGTTAACGGAGCGGCTGACAGACTCCTAGGTCTGCTGCTCTGGCCCCCTGTAACAGCACCCCAGCATTTTAGCTTTCCACAGACTTGTGAAGGACAGGAGGGAAATTAAGGCAGGCAGCTTGGTGTCAAAATCCTCTCAGGATCCTGACCAGGGCCTCTATGCTTTACCTCTCACAGCCACTAGGCTGGGGGTGGGGATTCAGTTTGGGAAACCATGTAAACCCTCCTTTAGACACACAGACTGACAGCTGCAGTGGCTCAGAGGGAGTGGCTAATCCATCCCTCTCCCCGTGTAGGGGGAGGCTGAGGCCAGAGAGGGAAGTGATGTACCCAGGATCCCACCACTCTGACAGATGCCAAGACCTCTTGCTATAGGGGCAGTGCCCCGTAAGGCCTTCTTCCCTCCTTCCTCACTCTGTGCCATCTCTCCTGGGGCTCTGACCATGCCTCCACCTCACCCTTTGGCTTCTCCCAGGAGGATGTTCCCCAGCTACAAAGTAAAGGTCACGGGCATGAACCCCAAGACCAAATATATCCTGCTGATTGACATCGTCCCTGCGGATGACCACCGCTACAAGTTCTGTGACAACAAATGGTAAGAACTGGGACCCTCACATCACCTGCCTTCTCTCCACTGCTCTTTCCACTCACCACACCCACTGCCACCTGATGTTTGCTCCAAGGACTCCCCAGTTAGTCCGAGGGACTGTCCAGATCTGCAGCCTGGGGAGCGGGGTCTGCAGAGGCTGCAGGGTCAGCAGGTGTCTGCACACCTGCTGCAGGCGGGGCTGGGCTGCGGCTGAACATGAGCTGCAGTGTTGGGTGGATTTCAGGGCCTGTGCTCTCCTCACAGCTGGGGACAAACAGGACTGCTGACTATGCTGTGGGGTGACAGGTGAACACCCACCCGGGGCTGATTTAGGCTCTGGCATTGCTGCGGGGGGAGGCGGGTGGGAGCCGTTTTCTGGTGGGGTCCAGCTGCCTGCTCTGTGCCATCTCTCTTCTCTTTCTCCACTCACTTCCTCTTTGCCTGGCTGCATTGTGTGTGTCCCCCACCCAGAGTCAGTGGGTCTGGTGGTTGGATGATGGGACCCTTTGGCAATGGGCTGGATTGAAGGGCAAAACCAGGCAGGGGCTGGGTAAATAAACACTGGGCTCCATTCCTGAGGCCACCTTCTTAGTGCCCTGTCTGCCCCCCAGAGCTCAGGACAGCGCTCAAGGAGAGCGAGGGATCAAACGAATCAGCCTGTGATGTGGGCTCCCTGGTGGGTGGTTTGTGGGGCCTGCAGAGGCTGGGTGGATTCAGTGGCCAGTCCTGCCCAGGACTAGGTTTCTCCTTCTCTCTCTGGGCTGTATTAACACTCAGAGCTGGCTCTGGCTGAGGGGACCAAGATCAGTTCATTTCTTTGGGGCAAGCATTGTTTTGGGGGCAAGACATCTGAAAGTTGTCTGGGTCCTCTGAGAAGCTCCCTCCAAATAATATAGTTTATAACACTTTTAAATGGTCTATATAACTCAGAGAAGTGCAGCCTAAATCCCCCATGATACATTGTGGTTCACCCAATTCCTTCCAGTAAACAATGACATTTCTCTGTAATGTCCCTTTTTCTTTCACGCTTTCTTCTGTGCTTCACTGCTACCCCCAAAGTCCTAAATTGTCAGTGTGCTGGGACCAGCATCAATTTTTCCCTTCAGGTCTCCAAGGATTTGCTCTCAGAGAGGGGATGGGGACAATGGGCTTCCCAGACCTCAGGGTAATCCCCTGTTATGGTCGGTTGCTCTGTTGGCAGGATGGTGGCGGGGAAGGCTGAGCCCGCCATGCCAGGAAGGCTCTATGTCCACCCGGATTCTCCAGCGACTGGGGCCCACTGGATGAGGCAGCTGGTCTCCTTTCAGAAGCTGAAGCTGACAAACAACCACTTGGACCCCTTTGGCCACGTAAGAAGGGGCCACCTGGCCCTGAGGGCGAGTCCTGGGATGGATGGATGGGTGGGTGGGGACCGGGAGAATCCACTCTGTGGATCCGGCTCTTGGCTTTGGCACCGGTCAGGCCAGGTTGTGGCAGGAGCCAAGGTCCCGGTCCCACAGTGGCACATCCTTCCCTTAGTGCTCACTGGCTGTGTGACTTTGGGCGAGTTTTGTCGCCTTTGGGAGCCTCAGTTTCCTTGTCTAGAAAGGGAAGATGACCAGGCCCACTTTTCATGGGGGTGAGAATTAAACAAGAGAATATGCAGGAAGCACCTCACACCACGGAGGCTCTAAATAAAAGGCAGCGGTGACGACTATGATGGTGATGATGGGTCTGATCGCCCAGCTTCGGTTTCCCCAGATTTGGCCTTGCTGGAGCATGAAACAGTCCACTTCCTTGAGAAAGAGTCACGATGAGTCCAAGCCTCTCTTTGGCGTGTCTGTCTGCTTGGCCTGGCAGCTGCCTGCCCTCTGGAAGGCGAGGCCTTGCTTTGGCTCCCGTCCACTCCTTCCTGGCCTTGCCTGGGACCTGGCTCTCAGAGGGATTCTGAAGCCCTATGGATGCTGCTGTTGACGCCCCATCCAGGCTGCTAAAGCTTATTCTTTCGCCATCTGGCCCTGGCACACCCACAAAAAGCTTTTTATGTGGAAATTTTTAGCTCAAGTGCGTGGGGCAAACCAAAGTCTGGAGACCTGGTATTATGTGCCAGGGCACAGGCCCTACCCCTCTAGGCTACCCATGGTTACCCTGAAGTGCAGGGTGCGGTGAGGGTAATGTGGGTGCAGGAGAGCCTCCGAGATGCAGTTACCGGACTGCCCACCTAGCGCTCAGGTGTGCAGGGTGGTGGGGGAAGCAGTGGTGGGGTGTGCAGGCAGGTACGTGCCTCTTTCAAGCCTCAGTTCTATTTCTGGAGATCTGCGTGCAAATCAGAATTCTGTGAATCATAGTTCCCCGTGGAAAATGCCAACATTGCTGTGTTTCCAATTGACTGGTGTGTTACTAGCAAGCAGCTCTTAGCTCTGATTTTCTTAGAGTCTCTTCCATTCTTTTCTGAGTTGCTGATTCATAAACAGGCAACTATGAGAATGCTTAATTAACGAAATTGACTCCCAACTTATTGTTTGGCAAGCAGCCTGGGTTTTTCCCACGCAGGGCCAGTAGGTGCTGTGGGGTGTATGGCAGAGATGAGCAGGTGTGCACAGTGGCATGTGCTCGTGCAGCCCCAACCGGTTGTGGGGGCAGAGACAAGCCAGTGATCCAATGGGAAAGGCCAGCCAAGCCCCCGCCTTCCAGGACACAGGGCCTTGCAACTGAGGGTACGGGGCCTTCAAGGTCTTCCTGAGCACCGTCCTGGCCAAGATTTTGTCCCCAGCAGCTCCTCCCAGCCTCCTGTGCTTGGCCAGGCTGTGGCACCAACTTGGAAGGTTAGTGAGGGCTTCTGTGGTGGAAGGTAGGGAGCCTAGCGGACAAGCAAGTCTCTGCCCACATCTGCACACACGGCAGACCCCAGGGGATAGACCCCTGGGTGAGCACAGAGGTTGGCAGGAGCTGAATCTCTGGGTGAGTGGCCAGGGGACCCCGGAATCAAAGCTCTGGGGAGAATTTTGGATGCAGAGCTTGCCATAATGGTTCCCAGCTGCAGGGATGCCTGAGAGGACGCTCCCACCTCCCTGATGCCTCTGCAGAAAATGGCAGCGGAGAGAGTCAAGGGCCGAAAAGATGGGCTTTTTAAGAGCGGGGGACAGACCTATCGTTGCAAGCCCAGTAGTAGGTTTTCCCAGCCTGACTTGCCTCTTTGGTGGCTCTACTGAGGCCTCTAGGGCAGTGGTCGGCAAACTCATTAGTCAACAGAGCCAAATATCAACAGTACAACGATTGAAATTTCTTTTGAGAGCCAAATTTTTTAAACTTCTCCTAATGCCACTTCTTCAAAATAGTCTGGCCCAGGCCGTGGTATTTTGTGGAAGAGCCGCACTCAAAGGGCCAAAGAGCCGCATGTGGCTCGAGAACTACAGTTTGCTGACCACGGTCCTAGACATATCAGGGCCTGGACCTGGGCTCTCTGTTCTCTGGCCTGTGTCCATGGTAGTGGTGAACTCGCCAAGTCACCCTTCTTGGCTTCTGAGTGCAGGAACCTGGGAAAGTGCCATCGCATACTGTGAACAAGTCCTTCCTTCTGCCCAACTCATCTCCAAATGTTCAGCTATTCTCAGGAGCTTCCAAACCTCAAGTACTGTTCTCCAGCCAAGTGGACTTTGGACTTCTCTCCCCGCACTTGAGGGACTTTAAGTAGCTGCTGACCCCAATTGCAGCCTCCCACCAGGAGAAGAATCCGGGTTCAGGGGAGGGCTGGGGCTGGGCAGCCAGGGCAGCTTGGACTACATGGCAGGCAGAGACTTTGGGACAAGGACCCCCTTAGACCACATGACCACATGCTCCGCAAAGACAGGACTGGGTTCTGACTTGAAAACTCGTTGTGGGTTTTTGCTGAGTCTGGGAAAGTCCTCTGTTCTCGAAGGGTAGGTTCAGGGTATGACCCCTGGGTTGTGGGATAAAACCCAAGGCCACCGGCAAGGCAGGCAGCAGGGGCAGAAAGAATCAGGGGTTGCGGCAGGACTGAACTCCTCCATACAGCCCCAGTTTGGCTCCACTTCCGCTGCTGTGCAGGCTGCTTGCCCATCATGACTTCCTACCTGCCACCCCACCCTGTGTCCCTGGGCCAGTGCCTATGGGTGGAAAGAGATGCTTCGGGAAGTTGAGGGCCTCACTGGGGTAGGGTCTGTTTCCCACGGTGGGGC
Source organism: Lasiurus cinereus (assembly GCA_011751065.1). Classification (NCBI taxonomy): domain Eukaryota; kingdom Metazoa; phylum Chordata; class Mammalia; order Chiroptera; family Vespertilionidae; genus Lasiurus; species Lasiurus cinereus. The sequence goes on along the minus strand of JAAGEH010000016.1, from coordinate 14,604,091 downwards.
ATGGAGATGGCTGGCACATAAGTCTTACTTTTCTTGTCTCAAGTCTCCCAGATTCCTGAAGAGGAAGGTCAGTTTATGATTTCTGACATGATTTGGTTTTTGACTCTGTTCCAGAGGCTGAGTTCATCCAGGGCTGGGGGTGTGGGCTGCAGCTCCTTGGCCACAAAGTAACTCGGGCACAGTCCCCTCAATGTGCTACCTCCTCCTCCTCTGGCTGCAAGCCTCTTCATCCAGTTAGTTCCTCCCCAGCGTGGGATCCCAGCCCAAATGCCACTTCTTCGGGGAGACGGTTCACGGTCCCCCTCATAGGCTTTCAGAACTTTGAGCACCTTTCTACCTTAGTACTTCCCACAGTTATAATTTTATACTCATTTGTCACATTTGTTTTGGAATAGGAAATGCATTCACAGGGTTTAAAAATAAACCAATGAATAAACCAAAATGTCTTCTTTCATTCATCTAGTTTCAGCCACAGGTAACCAATGTCACTAATTCTTTTCAGCGTTTCTTTTTGCACAAGCAGAATGTAGAATCTCAGATCCCTTCTTTTAGACACAAATGGTAGCATACTACACACCCTTTTCTGCACCTTGCTTTGTCAACCTAGTACAGTGGTACCTCAAGATATGAGTTTAATTCGTTCCGTAACCTTGAGGCATGGGAAACTATGAGACGCTCGAGTCGCAGTAAACTGGTGGGTCGTGTGCAGCCGGCCGATCCGATCCGCGCGATTACTCCTATCTCAACTGTTGCTCATATTTCAAAGCAAAAATCGCTCGCTCGACGGCTCGTATCTCAAAAATCTCGTATGTTAGGGCACTTGTATTTCGAGGTACCACTGTCCAGTAGTCGGCAAACTGACTAGTCAACAGAGCCAGACATCAACAGTACAACGACTGAAATTTCTTTTGAGAGCCGAATTTTTTAAACTTAAACTTCTTTTAATGTCATTTCTTCAAAATAGACTCACCCAGGCTGTGGTATTTTGTGGAAGTGCCACACTCAAGGGGCCAGAGAGCCGTAGTTTGCCAACCACGGACCTAGTATATCAGGGCGATGGTTCCATTCATCTAGACTTTAGATTCTAGAGTGTCCTTATTCCTTTTTTCACAGCTGCATAGAATTTCACCCTGTGATTGTTCTATAAATTATTTAGCCAGCTCTTATAGGACTCAGATGTTTTCCTATGTTTTTCTCTTTTGATTAAGCTTGTGCATATGGCATTGTATATCTGTGCCAAGTATATCTGTGCCATAAAGTGCCTGTTCAAAGGGTATTTGGATTTGTCATTTGTAATTCTGCCCGCCATTGAGTTACACTGATGTATATTCCTGCCATCGCTGTAGCCTCACCAACACGGTGGGTTGTTGCCAGTCTGATGGCTGAAATGTCGATATCAATTTTAGTTTTAATTGGTATTTCCTTTATTATGAGTGAGGTTAAGCATCTTTTTTATATGTATTTCCTCTTCTTCGAACTGCTGTCTTTATCCTTTGCTCATTTTTCTCTTAGAATTTTCTTATTACTTATCAATTCTAGGACTTGTATGAATTAGGAAGGCTTAGCTCCTATCTGTGATATGAGTTGTAGATATGTTTCCCAGTTTGTCACTGGTCTTGGGGTTTTGCTCTGGTGGCATTCCTGCATAGGAGTTTTTCATCGAATGCATTGGTCTTTTCCTTACACATTCTGCACTGTGAGTCATTGAAAGCTCATATCCACTCCTCACTTACAAGGGAATTTTCTTCTGTTTTCTTTTAGTGTTTTATGGGTTTATTTTTACATTTAAACCATTGATTCTTTTGGACTTTGTTCTGGCATTTGATAGGAGGTGTGAATCCAACTTTTTTATTCTTTTCTAGAGAGCTATCCAGTTGTGCTGACACTGGTAACTGATGAGTGCTCTCTCCTCCTGCTGTAGATGCTTATTTCAGGAGTCGAAATCCCCAGCTGAGTCTGCGACTGTTCAGGTGCCAGAGCTTTAACTGCAGAGGCTTCAGAATAGGCTTCAATGCCTGGCTCTCCCCCTCGCTCTTCTTTTTCAGTTTCCTGGGTTAGACTCACATATTTTTTTTTCACATGAACTTTAGGATAAGCTTACAGTGTTAAGAATGAAACTTATTTTGATTGATTGATTGATTTAAATTAAATTATTGGGCTACCATGGGTCAACAACATCATACAGGTTTCAAGTGTTCAGCTTTATAATACCACATCTGTATACTCCATTGTGTGCTCCCCACCCAAAGTCTACTTTCTTTTTGTCACCATATATATTTTACCTCCTTTGGCCTCCCCGTTTCCTTATATTTTTATGAGAATCGCTATAAATGATAAATTTACTTAGGGACATTGGTAGGAAAGCCTTTCTCTTTGTTGGAGTCTGCTTTTTGTCCTCCGAAAGTGTATTCACGTTTTCTTCCTAAGATCCTAGACCTTTCTCCTTCTGTGTTTCATCTCGTTACTATTATCAATGCGGACTTTCTTCCATTGCATTTTCTCACCACCAGTTTCTGCTTGGTTTTGGATGACTGGCGACTGCCCACTAAACAGGAAACCATAAGGGTTTTAATCACCAGGATGTCCTAGTGCCTGGAACTGTTTCTGGCAAAAGGTGGGTGCTGGTCAGCAGTAAGTGAATGAGTGGACCCGCTGAAGCGGGTGCTATGTAGACAGAGAAGACACTTCCTCCACCAGGACTTGGTGTCCCCCCAAAGCTTAAGCTGTTAACTTGCCAGTGGGGGCCCAGAGCTATTGCTGTCCTTTTCCTACCCTATTTGCTGAGCCCTGACAACGTGATGAGCCCTTGCCGGGGGCTTTGGGACATATAGATGGATGTCCCCATACAACTCCAGGTCAGGTTTGGCCCTCACCAGCAAGGTACAGGTACAAGTTCAGGCTTGGAAGTTAGCACCAATTCTGTCTCCCATCGGCTATCTAAGGTTGGGCAAATGCCTTCACCTCCCTGTGCTGAGCCTCTGTTAAAATGGGACTGATAATAATGCCTACTTTATGGGGGTTATAAAGATGAATTATATGATGTGTGTAGAATACTCGGCCCAAGGCCTGGCACACAGGATATGCTCAGTGAACATTGGCTATTTATTGCAGTTTTTGGGCCCATGGTTACTGTCCCGAGAGCAATTCCCAACCTCAGAGTTGACCCTTGAACAATACCTTTTGAACCGCATGAGTCAATTGAAAAAAAATCTGTGCATAAGTGGATCCACGCAGTTCGAGAGCAGCGTGTACTCTCTCAGAGGCCATCTGGATTCTTCTCAGGATCCGTCGGGTGTCCTTGGGCCAGTCCCACCCCCACGACAGGCCTCCTGGTCCTCATCTGCAAAACGAGGAGACTGGGCTCCAAAGATGGCAGGTCCGCCTCTCCGTACCCTAATGCTCTGTGTATCTAACGTAGATAATTCTGGGCCCCACTGGCGGAGCATGCTACGGTGATCTCTTGAGAAGATGGATGTTTGGCACTATCGCAGTTGTTAAAACAGAACAGGCTTCTGAATCGTCGCCAGGACATAATGAATCCCATTTCCATAAAACAGCAATGATGACGAGACCAGCCGTGTAGTGGGCTTTGTTGACGTGGCTGGCCCATTTGGCCCAATATCCTCGGCAACAAATATAAATGTGAGACTCTGGCAAAGTAGTTCAATGTGATGCCTGAGGAACTTCCGAGTGAAGCCAGGTGTGTGAGTCACCGCTTTGGTCTCACATTCTCTCCGGCTGATGGGACTGAGGCTCCAATTTATATTTGTGTTGGTTCCATGGGCGGGACTTCCTTCCAGACACCCGTCCAGGTTCCAGACTGTCAGAGTCAGGAGGGTATTTGGGACCACTTAGTGGAAGGCCTCACTTTATAGATGAGGAGCCCAACGACTGGAGGGGAAGAGCTTTGCTTAGGACTTGCAGCTGGTGAGCAGGGGTCCATAGAAGCTTCCAGGCCCTTCTTCACTTCTCTGAGGCTGGGACTGCACACCCTAGTGGCGCCTACCTGTCCCTGCAGGTCTGGCCATTTCCCTCTTCTTCCCAGATGCCCCTGCCAGCCTGTCTGGTTCCCTTCCTTAGAACGTGTGTTTGACCACCCAGGACTTTATCCGATGGGCTACGGAGTTTGGCATTTATCCCAAGGGGCAAGAAGGAACCATCAAAGGTGACATTGTGACTAGAAGCTGACTAAATGCTGGCAGAAGTGGGCTGGTGGGGACATGGAGGTAAGCGGAGGAAATACAAAGGGCCCTGCTCTCAGCAACGGATGGTCATCTTGGATGAGCCATAAGGTTCTGAACAGGGGAGTGACCTGCCCGGATGTACCCCAGGTGAAATGGAGAGCAGGAGTTGGAGACTGCGAGGAGGAGGTCCCTAAATCCTGTGAGAGACAGTGGGGTCTGAACCAGGGCTGCACAGCGGGGAAGGGGAGGCTTTTGTTTTACAGCCAGAGTCATAGGACTTAGCCGCTACTGACGGGACCTGGGGGAGGGGGACTGTGAGGAAAAGGAGTTGAAATGCCCATGGCTCTGGCTGATGGTTACAGCCTGTGACGGCGGCCATTGGCCCTGAGGTGTCCCCAGAGCACAGCACAGCCTCCTGTGCACGGGCCTGTGTTCTCCCCCGAGCCCCGTCGAGTGACCAGGCCGGTCCTGTTGCCAGGGAGCATGTGCGTGCTCTCAGAGATTGTCTATGCACCCATTTAATCACCATTTTTGACCTGAAAAAGGCCTTAGAGGGTAGCTTGTCTGTAGTGAACAGAGAGAGACAAGAGAGGAGTGGATAGAGGGTTTGTGACCATGGCCCAGGTCTCCCCATGTCTGTAACCCTGCCTTGCACTTACTAGTTCCTGTTTTGAGGAAAAGAACAAAAGAAATAAAAATATGGCCTCTTTTCTTGAGGAGTTTTTAGTTCACTTGAAGGGACAAGAAGAAATAGGAAGTCAGGAGGAAGCAGCACCACAGCCACAGAGAAAATACATGGGAAGTTTCAGAACTGGGAGTTCAGAGCAAGCCCTAGTAATCGGGGAAGGCTTCCTGGAGGAATTGTTAGGCCTAGAAGGTGAGAGAGAAGGGGAAAGGAAGATAAACAGCACAGGGAACTGCATGTGCAAAGATGCAGAGGTAGGAATCTGGGGCATCTAGACCACCTCCCAGAGATTCAATAGCTGGGGCTTGTGGGAACTTAGTTCCTTTGTTAGCTCCTACAGCTTGAGGGAATAGTGCAGGTGACAGAGGAACTAATGGGACTGGGAGGTGTTTTCCAAGATCCAGCTCCTCTCCCCAGTGGGCCTTTCCCTGGAAAGAGATGTCCATCAAGCCCCAATGGGTATCCAGCTGCAGGACCTGGTTTGGGGCTTGGGAAGCCCTGTCTCTGCCCCAAGAGAATCCAGAGGTTTGTCACTGAGGGCTGAGAGGTAGTGGCTGGTGCAGGAGGCAGAAAAGCTAGTTCCTGCTGGAAAGAGCTGCTCGGCCAAAACTAAGGAACCCAGGGAAAGCCAGAGCCCACAGCCCAGCTCCTGGCCAACTACCTCCTCAACTGAGCCTGTGCTCTGGGCTGCCCTGTCCCTGGGGCATGGTCCAAGCAGAGCCTCCCCAGACTAAGGCTTCTGCCCGCTTTCCCTGGGAGAGCCTGACCCTGGCCTTCTCCAGGCTCTGGTCACTCAGAACTGAAACCTTTCACTAAGCTGCAGCCCCAGGGGGGGAGAAAGGAGAGGAAGGAAAGGGCACTGGGACCCAGGGCCAGCCTAGCCAAGCCAGAGAGGAGCCAAAGGGTTAACAAAAGCAGCGGTGCTGATAAAATGCCCCAAATTCCTGGTCTTGCCTCCAATGGGGAGTGCGTCTGGCAAATGTCAACGATAAAAAAATACATTTTAATGGCACATGATGCAGCCGCTACCGTGGGGCGCAGTTGAACGAAGCAGGTTTTGAGCAGCCACTACTGTGTGTGACTCCCAGGCACCAGGGCCACGCCTCCTGGCCTCTTTCATAAGCTTTGGCCATGAGGGTGACCCACCGCCCCAGTCCCAGGCACCTCGGGGCCTCTGGCCTCCTCTGGCTGATTTTAGGAACTTTGTCTCCTACCTTGTTACCAAGCCTGGGATGGAGCTTCCTAGGCTGTGAGCAGCCTCAGGCAGGTCTCAGGATAGGATGCAGCTAAGTCTCCCAACTACCCCGGCAGGCCTCTGTGAAGGCTGAGAATGAATGAACAAAGGAGTCACTAGATGACAAAGGTCAGAGTGCAACATTCTCTTCGGCTCCCTCCCTCCCCCATTCCACAGACTCCTGGGCTGGGAAGTTGCTTTTGTTGCTGGCAAATGTGAGGAGGGGGCTGAGCCCTGATTGTGAGCATTTCTGGGGAAGGCTGGTCACACGTAAGTGGGAGGGAGGGATGAGATGGCAGGGTAGGGGCAGGGAAGAGGCAGGAGAAAAAGAGGGAGAAGCAAGGGGAAGAGTCAGCCGTAGGGGAACAGGTAAGTTATGCATTGTGATCCCATTTTACAGATACGAAAACAGGCTGAGAGAGGTCCAGTTACTTGTCTGAGGTCAGACAGTGAGACAGTGGCACCTGGGCTTTTGTCTGTAACTCAGACGCCACCTACTACTCTGCCGAGTTTCCAGGGGACTTTAAACTGCTAAGTTCTCCATTGCACAGCGAAGCCATCTAACATAGGGAAGTCCTGGGCCCAGGCACAGGTGCTGGAGCACAGAGGCCAAGCAGGAGCCCAGGGGCCTGGTTCTTCACGTGGGAACGTTAGGACCTTTCTGGGCTCAGTCCCCAGAGTCAGGCGCTGGGGCCTGGGCTTTTAGGAGATGAAAGCCAGTCCAGGGTCAGCTGAAAGAGGCCAAGGGCCAGTGGGTAGGGACCTGGAGCTCAGAATGAGACCCTTGTCTTCCAGATCATTCTCAATTCCATGCACAAGTACCAGCCGCGGCTACACATCGTGAAGGCTGATGAGAACAATGCTTTTGGTTCCAAAAACACAGCCTTCTGCACCCACGTGTTTCCAGAGACATCCTTCATCTCCGTGACCTCCTACCAGAACCACAAGGTACAGCTGCAGTTCCCACCACCGACACCATGTGGCATTTCTATCGGCCTTCATAGAGAGGAAGTGTAGCTTTGGAGGCAGTGCGGTGGAGGCAGGCCCAGTGCAGGGAGAGGTATAATGAGCAGGAAGGGAGACCGGACCCCTAAACCTCTGTGCAAAGTAATTACACTCTCTATTTAGGGATCAAGGTTGGCAACTGTAAAAACTGGAGCATGGAGCTTGCCCCGTGGCATCAGTGTTAGGACCCTTTATCTATAATCTCTCTTCCTGGTGGGATTCAAAGGTTGAATGCTGGGCCTGCAGAGAGGCAGGAGAGGGGGTTCAGGGGGAGCCCTGAGGCCCTGTCAACTGTGGTCAGAGGCTGCCTCCCACTACTCATCTAGAACAGTCCTTGGAAACTTGATGTGGCAATTGCACTGGACAGGGGTGACAGGGACAGGAAGCTGTCACAGGCACCGGGGGAGAATGATGAGGGACTGAGCCAGGAGCACAGTGAGAACAGAAGACAGATGTGGAGGGTCTGTAGTCAGTAGGGTGGATAAGAGCCAGTGACAAGATATGCAGGGTGAGGCCAAGGAGGACCCAGCAGGACTGGGCCCAGGGCGAGGTGGGCAATGACCCTGCCATGAATTCTGAATGTGCCTGGGGCGGGAGGAGGGCCGAGGCCAGCCCAGTCCTCTACCCTAGCACCTCTATTGCGTATCCTCTCCTGACAGATCACACAGCTGAAAATTGAGAACAACCCTTTTGCCAAGGGATTCCGGGGCAGTGACGACAGTGACCTGCGTGTGGCCCGGCTGCAGAGGTGGGGGTTCCTCGGGGGTGGATGGGCAGCCTGGGTTCAGGTACATGGACTTGGTAACCCTTAAAATACCTTCACTCTTTCCTGTCTCACTGTGACTGCCCCTCCCCCCCACCCCCGCTGCTCCAGCAAAGAATACCCTGTGATCTCCAAAAGCATCATGAGGCAGAGGCTCGTCTCCACCCAGCTGGCAACCAAGCCTGACGTCAGCCCCCTGCACGGCCCCCACCAGGCACTGCAGCACTACCAGTACGAGAACGGGGCTCACATGCAGTTTGCTGGAGCCGAACCACAGGACCTTCCCCTCAACACCTTCCCGGCCCAGAGAGATTCAAGCCTCTTCTATCACTGCCTGAAAAGACGAGGTAGCTCTCTGGTGGGGGTGCCCTAGAGGGTCGGTGGAGGGGTGAAGCTCACCTCACACACACTCCCCACTACACATGGAAGAATGCAGAGATACACACCTGTATGCATGTGCATATGTGCACACGTGTACACATAGGAGAGCAAGCCTGAAGGGTCAGGAACCATGGCTGGGCTCAGGGCAGGGGTGTTGGTTCTTGCTTTTAATGTGGTCTCCAGAATCCTCACAGATAGCTCCTGGCCTTGGTGTCCCTGCACACTGGTACCCCTCCCCAACTCCAGATGTTGCTTTGCAGCCAGTGCTTTGAGAGCCTCCACAGAGTGAGCAGAGAGCACAAAACCTGCTGGACTCTGCCTCTGAGCAGGGGCGGAGGCTGAGGGGTCACAGTCCAGAGGTTTTGGATTGGGGCTGTCACTCATCAAAGCAACCTCAATCCTAGAATAGGGGCAACTCTGCCTTGTCACACTAAGATCTGCAAAACCTTCTTGAAAGTGGAGATGAGCTATTGTGGGTGTAGACTTGGGCCAGGACCAAAGGCAACAGCGCTGTGTGTGCTGAGCCCTGAGCCAGAACCAGCACATCTGTGCTCGCTCTGGTGCCAGGTCTCATCTGTAAATCTACAGATTCCTTCATCAATTAACTAGGGGCCATTAGTGCTTATTATACCAGAGAACTTCATGGGGTCCCTGAAATTCTCTTGGGAATGAGTTTGGGGACTTTCGCTTGCAATCTAGAATGTTCTCTCAGCCCAGCTTGTACAGACCAGCGGGCAGAGCTCTGGTACCAGTCCCATTAGATCTAAGGACCTAGACCAGGGGTTGGCAAACTGTGGCCCTTGGGCTAGATTTGGCCTGTTACCTGTTTTTGTTTGTGTCTGTGAACCATACAAAACGTTTTTTACATTTTTTAATAGTTGAAAAAAGTCAAAAGACTATTTCATGATATGTGAACATCATATGAAACTCAAATGTTAGCACCGTAAATAAAGCTGTACTGGAGCACAGCCATGCACATTTTCTTACCCGCTGCTGGTGGCTGCTTTCATGTGATGACAGCAGAGCTGCAAACAGCAAGTCCTGGCTCAACGTCGTCCACAGGCTCTTCGACTTCAAGCAACACTGAGCGTGACAAAACCAGTGTTACCACAGGCTCATTGACATAAACAAGAGCTAAGTTCCTACAGCATAGTTCTGGTCACAGAAACACCATCAGACTTCTAGATAAAGATGTCAAACACTTCAACATTAAATATTGAAATAAATGTGAACTATATGTACATTTAAGAAAGGTTAATTTAAAAAGGTAAGACAATGGTTTTGCAACCTTTTGCAATTCAGGGTGGCAGGTGGGTGGATCCTGTCCTGGCACAAGGCAAACCCACCCTCACTCAGACAGGGGCAACGTAGACAAAGCCAATTCACCGCATGTCCTCATCTTTGGGATGTGAGAGGAAAACCCATGCAGATGTGGGGAGAATGTGCCAACTCCGCACAGTGGCCCCGGCCCAGAATTGGTTATTTTTCCTCATCAACATTATAATGAAATGATGTTGAATGAAACATTATTCAGAGACCTATTGTAGTGGCGACAGATTCCACGTAGCCCACAGAGCCCGGAATATTGACTATCTGGCCCTTTACAGAGCAGTTTGCTCACTCCTGACCTAAAGTGACTGGGCCACTTTCCAAGTTCAAGAGCTTAGTGCACTTGAGAGAAAGGAGGAATCTGGATAGAAGATGGAGAGGAGGGATGAGTGAAGGGCTGAAGGAGAGAGCTGGGTAAGAGAGAGGGGCAAGTGCCTCATCACGGAAGATGCCTCTACCTGGGGCAAAGGTGGGCGCAGGCCTTCAAATGTGGCCCACTCCCAGGCCACCCTGCCCTGTGCACATACTCCCAGAGTGAATCACTAGACAGTGGTCGGCAAACTGCGGCTCGAGAGCCACATGTGCCGCTCTGTTGACTAATGAGTTTGCCAACCACTGCTCTAAAGAAAACAGAAGGAGGTAAACCAAGATAAGCCACAGGACAAGTGCTCTTAAGTTTGTCGAGTGGGCTGCTGCCCAAGTCCTGCGGCCTGGGTCATCTCTGGATTCCAGGGGGGACATGCCACCCTAGAGTGTCAAGTCCTCAAGGTTGAGAACGGTTTGGGGCAGCTGAGGTTATCCTTTCCCAGAGTATTAGCTTAGGCTCAAAAGTAGAAGGTACCTTTTACTTATTACTAGCTCCATTTCTTAATGTTGTAAACAATGTTATCTTGGAATCCGTGTAATGACAATTTGATGGGCCTTCTTTGAACACATGTAGGGTTTGCTTCCTCTTCTAAAAGCAGCAGGAACATGCCTTCAGGTAGCTTGGGCTTCCTCAAGGCTTCCTGGGAGCTGAGGATTGAGGCAGAAACGCTGTGGCTTTCATTTCCTGGCTCATTCAGACAAATGTGGCCTCTGGGCCTGGTTTGGTCTGGCAATTGTGTCTACTTTCCTTGGCCAGGGTGGGTCTAGTCTAAGAACGCCAGCACACATTAAGGCCTCTTCCCAGCTCCGAGAATCAAGGCAAAGGATCAAAGCTGAGGGCCTCCTGGCTAAATACACGACTCAGTGCCCAGTGATGGAGTGTCCCCGTGCCTGTGGGCAAGGTCCATAATCTCACCATTTCTCGGCTGCTGCCACCTTATAAAAGCTGTTGCTGATTAAAGTGGTTTTGGGAGTGCCATGGCAACGCAGGGCAAGGGTGGGCCCTGAATGACAAAGGTAGGCTTATCCTGGCCTCCAGCTGGGGTGCTCTGACCCGTGGGCTGGTGGGGATGGCTCGTCCTGAAGTTTCTTTGTCTTCCAGCAGACAATGCCCGCCACCTGGACCTACCCTGCAAGCGCTCCTACCTGGACGCCCCCTCTGCGGTGGGGGAGGATCATTACTTTCGTTCTCCCCCTCCCTACGACCAACAGATGCTGAGCCCCTCCTACTGCAGCGAGGTGACCCCAAGAGAAGCCTGTATGTACTCGGGTTCAGGGCCTGAGATTGCTGGGGTGTCTGGAGTGGACGACTTGCCCCCACCCCCTCTGAGCTGTAACATGTGGACGTCAGTCTCTCCGTACACGAGCTACAGCGTTCAGACCATGGAGACTGTGCCTTACCAGTCATTCCCCACGCACTTCACCACCACCACTATGATGCCTCGGCTGCCCACTATCGCCACTCAGGGCACCCAGCCACCAGGAAACGCCCACTTCAGTGTCTACAACCAGCTCTCCCAGTCTCAGGGCCGAGAGCGGGGGCCCAGCGCCGCCTTCCCGAGGGAGCGAGGCCTCCCTGCAGTGTGTGAGAGGAAGCCACCCTCTCCACACTTGAATGCTGCCAACGAGTTTCTCTACTCTCAGAGTTTCTCCCTATCCCGGGAAGCTTCCCTACAGTACCATCCAGGGATGGGGACTGTGGAGAATTGGACTGATGGATGACTCCCCAGTCCCCTCGACAGCCCCAGGACTATGTTAACTCAGCACTGACCTCTGTGGGTGGCCTGCACTACCAAGAAACACAGGAAGGTAGTTTAAAGGGTGGGCTGTGTGCATGTGTGTGTGTGTGCACATGTGCGCATGCGCATGCATTCAGAGAGCCTTGATCTTCTGCCATACAATTGGGGCCATGACAAGGAACAAACACAATGGTCTAAGACGTGCTTTCGGCTGTAGGACCCGGGTCAATTGTTATCTGGCATCTCTTGAACATGCCCACAGGTGAGATGGAAGTGGGGAGTTCACGTGAATTATTTAGAGATTTTATAATATAATATTTGACTTTCTCAGGGCCAGGTGATGAGGTCCCTCCCACAGGAAAGATGGGGGAGGATTCTCTTCACTGGGGTGGGAGGGCTCTGTGCACACCTTAGTGGTCCTGGCCTTCTCTCTGCAAGGAGGGCTGAGAACCTTGTTTGGCCTCTGGCCCACTCCCTTGGCTTCTGAAGGCTCGATGACATGACCCAAGAGGTGGGCTCAGCTAAGCCACAGAGCACTCTTAGTGGAGCTGGTGCCCAGTGAGTGGCCTGGAAATTCATCCCTGAGCTCTGAGGGCTGATCTTCAGAGAGGGTCATGTGCTAAGTGCCATCTGATGGGTATGAAAAAAACCTTTTTTTCCTTTAAGAGGAGGGAAAATGCAACCTATGGCATCTCTGTCATCATTCAGGTTTTCTTATAAAGCGCAAAGCCCTTCCCCCTCGGTCCCCAAGGCACAAGCTCTCACTCCCTCTGTTGTGCAAGACTCAGCCTCTCAGGCCCCATCTGCATCCTGTGACTGGCAATTATGAAACACTTCACCTGGCAGCGTCCCCAGGAGACTGTGCTGGGGCTGCTGCCAGGCACCTACGGAGCCTGTTCTGCTCCTAGAAAATCCATGCCTCTGGAGCAGGAAAGCCCAACAGAAATAAAAACGAGAATCGAGAAAACATTCACTTCTTCCAGTAAATTCAGCCAGTGTGCTCAGAGGAGCAAGGACCATTCTTCTGCAGTGAGGTGGGTGTGAGTCCTCAGCCCAGCTCTTTAGCATTGAACATCACCAGACCATCCACACGGCTGGTGCAAACTCTGTAATCTAAGTTGGGAAATCTCTAAACTCTTTGCATGCTGAATAGCTATTTATATTATATATATATATATAAAGATATATATATATATATATATACATATATATATATATATATATCTCACAAATGCAGGCCACATGTCAAATTCAGCTTTGCTCTTTTACAAATGAATAAACTTAAAAAAAAATGAAACGTTGGAGGGGGTATTTGGAAAGACATCTATTTAAATTTTTATTACACACTTGATGTTAAAAAAAACAGAATAATTTAGAAAAACATAAATGAATAAATATATATATATAAATATATATATAAACACACACAGTACAGATTAAATTTTATTAGCAGACACATTAGCTAACCGGGGATATGGAACCTCAAGTGTTTTTTATATAGCATGGATGTTTTATTTTGCATATCGGAACATAAAGCCATTTTACAACTGTGAAGTGTGTGGATGCTCTTTACTCCTGACCTGTCATTTCTTTGTTCAGCCATAGTCTCTGCCTCTGCTCTGTCCACATTTTTTTCTCAAGGGCCAGCTGGAGCCCTTGGTGCCGCTGAACATTTGTACCCGGAGAGAGGACCCACGGAGCCACTGGACCCTGGACTTCATGCTACTCTTCAGATGATGGGTCTGGATCCCAGGGCCCACAGAGGCCCAGACGGGCGGGGTAGGCAGTGCCCAAGAAGCTGTCCCCTTTTAGTAGCCAACATACTACCTGGCGGTTTGGGGGAGGTGGTCTCCCCCGTAGGGAATTCTCAGTGGAGCCGAAAAGGAGCCGAAGAGCAGCTTCCATCGGAGACGGAGGCTTTCCGAGCTCACCAGCCACTTGCACCCAGAGAGGAGGAGTGGGCCTTCCGGGGCCCGCCCTCCTCTTGCCCACTCCCCAGCCAGCTCCCTCAAGCCGGCCACAGGTGGAGGGGAAAAGGGAGATGAAATCAGTGCGGGGTCACACCACCAGATTAGAAGAAAAGCTGGTGTCGGAAGTGCTGTTGGTCTCCCTCCTCACCACCCCTTGTCCCACCCATCACTGCTCCTTCTCCAAAGCCGCTCACTGTCATCCACCATATCCAGTGCAGGCTGGTACCTTTCCAATCCCGTCCTCGTCAGGATCAGGATGAGATTTCCAGCTGCGTACAAAGTCAGTCTTGTCTCCGGTGTCCTCGGAGCCCGGCCCTGGGGCTCTAGGATTTCTCCCTGGCTGGACTTCTTGCCGGAGGAGGCCAGGCCCCCTCTTCCCTTGCTGTTGGTTCCCACCTTGGCTTGCTGATCACAGAGGAAAACTTAACTTGGTTCAGGGCACAGGGAAGGAGGGGGCTCTTCCTAACTCACACCTGCTGTGCTCTTTTCTTTCTGGGTGGAGACGGCATCCTGGGTTACTCCGCACCTTCTAGAAACCAGGCAGAAGGCTGGGAGCCAGCTGTGGGTTCCCAGGCTCGCACCAGACACACAGTTGCCTGGGCCCCAGGTAAAGAAAGCCGCTTCTCCAGGGGTGTTTTGCCTTGAGGCAGCTCCCCGCTTCCTCCCAGCTTTCTGGGAAGCAGGGGGTCCTTGGTCTTCCCCACCTGGGGACGGCGGGAGCAAAGCCTGCAGTGGGATTTGTGGAACTTTCCGGCCCCTCTGAATCAACAAGTCAATAAAAAGGGGGCACATGGGATACCCAGGAACAAAGGGCACTATTCAGTAGCGCCAACAGGTCATACATCATCGGGCCAGAAACCTGCCACATGAAAAGGGTCTGCTTCTGCTGTGCCCTGCCTGGGAAGGAAAAAAAAAGAACGATGAACATTCATCTGTGAGGCCATCGGCAGGCAGCCCCGGGCTCTGTTCTCCAGCCCGGGGCCAGGCACCGGGAAAGGCTGGGCCAGGCTCAGCCACCCAACCGCTCTCCCTCAGCAGAGGAGCCTGGGATCACAAAAGGGAGAATGAAAAGAGAAGCTGGGTCAGGCTGACAAATTGTTAAAAAACCAAACCAACTTCCAGCCTCTGCTAGGCCTCAGGGGGGTCAAGAGGCCTCGGCTGGCCCCACTAATGGAGCCTGCTGGAGGAGCAGCAGCCCTGGCCTCGCAGTGTCTTATCTTACAACATAAAATTAAAACCCACTTAAAAGGCCGGAGGGCATGTTAACATTCCCCCTGCTGTCTAATTGAAGTAGTTCCCAGTGCAAAGGATTTCACTTGAAAGATGTCTCCCTCCGAGGCCCAGTCCTTCTGCTGGGCGGGCAGGGGAGGGGGCTGGGAGGGTGGGACTATCATCTCTCTCCAAGGCCAGCACCAGCTCAGGCCCGGGAAGCCTGCTGGCTGCCACCACCCAGGTGGCAGGTGGCGACAGTGAAGGTTAGAACAGGCTGGGTTGTTCTGTATTTTTAATAATTTACAAATTCATTAGCAGCTGTGTCAGCAGAGGCCAGATCCCTGACAAGAAGCCCTGGTAATGATTTAAATATGGTGAACTCCGCAGCAAAACCTGGCAGTTCCCGAGGCCAAGAGATTTCTGTTCTGTCCCCCACCAAGGCCCTCCTCCCTCCTATGCAAATCCGTTTCAGGTCT
Organism: Lasiurus cinereus; assembly: GCA_011751065.1. Taxonomy (NCBI): domain Eukaryota; kingdom Metazoa; phylum Chordata; class Mammalia; order Chiroptera; family Vespertilionidae; genus Lasiurus; species Lasiurus cinereus. Next base: position 14,588,747 of record JAAGEH010000016.1, on the reverse strand, counting down.
GGGAGGCATAAGGAATCAATCAGGGCATCCTGTAAAGGTGATGAACTTGCACTGGCCATCCCCAGTAATGGGAACCAGTCAGCCCTAAGCCGGCTGGGACCGAAAGCCAAGGTGACAGCTATTAAGCAATTGCGTGCAGAACAAAATGGCAAAGGGGCCAGGTAATCAATTCAATTTCGATGGGCAACCCAAGCAACTGCAGCGTCTGTCGCAGCTGATTAGAGAGGGCCCGGCTGGAGCTTTCAATGCGAGCCCATCACAGATCAGAAACAGGCCCGGGATGAAAAGGGAAAGAACTGTCTCCTGAGAAGCAGGCGTTGAAGGACTCTGTTTTATGTGACCGTGTTCTTCCTTCTCTCCTTGAAGAAAGAGTAGAAAAAAAGCAAGCAGTTGGGAGATTAGATAGTTTTCTTTTCAGCCATTTATCATTATGAAAGAAAGTAGACAGGGCAGGGGCAGAAAACTCTCCAGTGGGATTTCTGCAAAGTCTCACTAAGAAGGCCCAGGTTTACACTCTGCAGCTCCAATGGCCCCCGCTGATTACCACAGCCTGACGGGGCCTGCAGAGCGTCCAGAGTCCCTCTTCCCTAACAAGGGCAAACAGGCCCCGTGCTCTGAGGATCACAGACATTCTCCTGCAGAAACCCCAAACCACCAAATTGTATCATTTGTGATAATTAAAGTCTGAGTTGGAATAATGGGGAGAGGAAAAGATGAGACAGAGTCATGCCAAGTGCCAGTGGGTTAGGCCCCGATTGGAGGCCCCATTTGCCTGGGCCCTGCTGTGTCTGCCCCAGGTCAGCACTGGCCTGTCTGATGGTGGACCCGAGCAGCCAGCTGGTTCTCTGGTGCAGAAGGTGAGGGAGGCAGAGCAAGGGGCACCCACAGGCACAGAAGCAGAGAGAGACCAGCGATGGGGCTGTGGAGCGGAAGGGAGAGGCTTGTGAGCAGATGGCAAAGGGTGCAGAACCAGGAGGGAGAGGGCCACCTTGGCACCGAGAGTGAGAATGAACCTCTGGGGCAGGAGGCTTGGGGCTGGGGCAGGGCTGGTGGAGAGGGAGGAAGGGGAATTTAGAAGAGCAATGGATGCCATTATTAGGTCATTTTAGAAGAAGAATTACAAATGGTTGATTAACTTGAACAAAATTAACCTCACTAATAATCTATATATCACTTTTGTCTAACAAATTAACAAACATTTAAGAAAAGATACGGGGAGTCTCTCTCAATCATTGCTGAACTTGCTAGTCTTTCTGGAAAAAGCAATTTGGTAGCTTGGACAAAGGCTCTAAACGTGTTCATATCCCACCCTACCTGGTTTGGTTCAGTGGAAGGAGTGTCGGCCTGCGGACTAAAGGGTTTGATTCTAGTCAAGGGTTTGATTTGCTGGGGTTGCGGGCTCAATCCCCAGTGGAGTGCATGCAGGAGGCAGCTGATTAATGATTCTCTCTCTTCATTGATGTTTCCATCTCTCTCTCCCTCTCCCTTCCTCTTTCTGAAATCAATCAATATATATAATTTATATATGTATATACATAAAAGTGTTCATATCCCAAAGAAAATCACCAGCAATGTGAACATAGCTTAATGCTCTATAATCTTCATTGTGGTATTATTTTGAATAACTCCAAATTGGCAGGAAGTAAATTGTGGTTAAGTAATTGATGATATACTCATATTCTGGAATATGATATAATCGCTGAAATTATGTTTACAAAGTGCATTTAATGGCATGGGGAATTGATTTAAAACTAAGTGAAAAAAGAGAATCATAATATAGAGTATGAACTCAACAATATTTGAAAAGAAAAAAAATTGTTGTAGCCAAACAATAAGTCATTAAATAGCAATCAACAAGAGATTGAAATATGTAAGTGCATATATCCATTATATATTATGTAAAAAATTTTCTGAGTAATATGTATAGTCTCTCATTGATGTAAAATACAAAGCAAAAACCTCTGAATGTGTGTGCAAATATATTTATTTGTGTGGTGTATATGTGTGATGTGTGAGTCTATATGTATGTAAATGATGTGAGCCTGTACCATGTATTTGTGTGTGTGTGACTGTTATTGTGAGTCTGTGTGTGTGTGTGTGTTGGGGGCACAGAGAAGATGTAGGAGGAATTGTTTCTGATAGTTCACTCATACATCTGTTTTGTTTGACTTATTACAATATGCCTTTATTACTTCTGTAGCTAAAAGAATTAATTAGAGGAAAAAGGAAAAGAAGTTGTGAATATAGAAGTGTCTGAAATAAAAGAAGAAAGAGTGGAAGAAACAGTGCCTAAATGCTATGGCAGCAACTCTGGGAAGTGGTGGCTGCTGCCCATCAAGTGGAGGAGACTGCCTTCTGGGCCCCCTCGCCCTCCTCACCCTACTGCCCTAATATTTCCTCCTGACACTCAGGTGCTCCCTCTCAAGATGCCTCCTCTTCCTCTGCTAATGCTGCTGGTGTTCAAGGCCTGGGGCTTTAGCCTTCCCGTCCCACTAGCTACTCTCCCAGGGTGATGCCGTATCTTCCCTCAGCTCCTCGTTTCCCTCTTGAGAGTGTCTCCTGGAGATGTCAGGATCTCCAGCGCACCCTGTTCGAACCTGAACCCATCATCCCCTCCCAGCCTTCCTTTGCGTTCTGTCTGGCGAATGGCAACACCAACCAGTGTCCCATTGCTCAAATCAGACACCCGAGCTTCTGCGCTGATTTCTCCTACTCCCTACCTGCCCACCCGCCCACCCCAAATATGTGCCAAATTACACAGAGTCTACCTCCTAAAGAGCACATGTCTGTTCACCTTTCCTCTCTCCTATCAGGCCTGGCAGTGCCTTGGTCCTGGGCTGCCCACTCTCTAGTGTTGGCTGTGTGAGGCTGTGGAGCCTCAGGCTGTTGTGAGCAGCACCCCTGAGCACTTAAGAGTCACTCCTGGGCTTATGGCTGCTCAGCCATGTGGAACCAGGGAACTGCCCCAGGAGGCCGCTGGAGTAAACTGCTGCCTGCATCCATGACTGCTTTGTGCTGGGTGTGGCCTGAGCCCTCCGCTGTGGCTGCCACCACGGGGAGAGTGCTAAGGAAGCAGGGCCCTCTGCGATCCCCCAGAGTGACAAGCAATCTGAGCCCCCCCCCCCCCCTGCCCTATAGGTCTACATCCAGAGCCTGATGCTCATCAGCTCTCTGATGTCTTAGCCAGCTGCTTCCTAGGAGCAAATGAGCTGCAGGAATACCAACTCAGAGTCATTTCCAGCATCTGCTCTCCATGTCCCTACATATCTTTCTCTTTCAGAGATTCCAAATTGTCCCCTCCCGAAAACCCTTCCACGAGACCACTTAGCCTAAGATAAGATAGGACTAGCCTTGTCTCTCTCTTAAGAAGAGAAAAACCAAACCAAAGACAACCCCCTCCCCCAACATGGATCCCTATGTCAAGCATATAGGACAGGTGCATGCTTGGAAATGATGGTGCTCCTTAGTCCTTCATCCCTTCCCAGCTGCACCTCTCTCCCTACCAGGTGCCTGATGAGCCCCTCACCAGCTCACCTCCCCATGAGCTACTGAGCTCCATGAGCTCCTCAGTATGCTCTATTCTGAACCTTCTTTAGATTTGGGTCTAAAGAGTTGGGGGACTCCTCTAACCTAAGTTAGTGAATAATTCATGGCACTTGGAGTTACGATCACCTCCACCACCACAGCTACCCACAACTGGGGCATAAACTTGGGTTATCTGTTGCCCTCTCCCTCACTGAGAGGCAGGCTGATCAGAGGAGGTGCTGTCACTGCATTAGGTCTCATCCTCTCTACCAGGCTGGGATTGTTGGAGCCAAACTAGTTCGCAAGTGGTCCAGGTACCTCTAAAACATCTGCTTAAAGTGCTTTGGGGATGCCCCCAGCCCCACTTGGTGTGGGCAGCAGAGCCATGCCTCCCCAGTTCCTGGTCACATGTGCTTCCCTGGGAGGACTCGGGCAAGGCTTGTTCTGGAGCCACTTTTCTTCACCACCAAGAATTCCTAGCTGGGGTGCCCGAAGCAAGGGCTGGGTCTGTAAAATGACGTGGCTCCATTAGGAATGATGGAAACTATGTGAGCTGCTTTTAATAGGATCAAATATAGCACAGCACAGCCTTCTCCTTAGACCCCACGTGCTAATGGCCTGGCCCACATGCTCTGTGGCCCAAAGTGAAAGGCCAAGGGCTGCATCTTCAGGGCAGTTGATGAACCTGAATTTACTCCAAACACAGCAGTGAAGAAGGCTCAGGCATTAAGCTCTGGTCTATCACACTGGAGACCCAAATGCAATTTTCTAGCCCAAGAAAATGAGCTTTTGGCTTCTGTTGATATCAATATAGAACAGTGAAAAGTGCTTAGGACTAGATGTTATGAGATGCAGGTCCTAGTCCCAGTCCCATCTCATGCTAGTCCTGTGACTTTGCCCTATTTCTGAGCCTCCTTTCCCTTCTTCCTTACAGGTCCTCATACCCCTGGCAGCACTAAAGGTCTATGATTCCAAGAACAATTCTGCAGTCATGAATTTCTGGTAGTAGGGGGACTCTCTCTGATTCTACAGCAGGACTCTCTCCAAAGTAGGGTAATGAAAGGAACTATTAGAACTTCTTTATTTTAATCATATCCTTTCCAATAACTAAGTCTATACTAATACACTAGTACATACATATATACTGAGTGGCCAGGTCATTATGATCTCTGAACACATAATAATCTGCCCACTCACTGTATATATATATTAGAAGCCTGGTGCATGAATTCATGCATGGGTGGGGTCTGGCCAACCTGGCCAGGGGGAGGGAACATGGGCTGTTGGCTGGCTTGCCTGCTGGTTGAACTCCCGGTTGAGGGGACAATTTGCATATTAGCCTTTTATTACATAGAATATACACTGAGTGGCCAGATTATTATGCATTCAGAGATCATAATAATCTGGCCACTCGATATGTGTTTGTTTGTGTGTGTGTGTGTGTGTGTGTGTGTGTGTGTATAACTTATAAGTAAATTTATAGATATTAAGTAGCATATTGGGAGTCCCAACAAGGAAAGCTTGTTGCTGAAAGGAATTGAAATAATAATTATTATAATAATAAACAGGTATGGGGACTACAGGATGACAGAGAAGTCACATTGAGATTCCCCATGACCTCCTTTCGATGGCTTAGCAGAGCTTTGGATGGAGAAGCACAGTGAGGAAGTGGAAAGAGAATGGGCCTGGCCATCTACCACCCATTAGATGTCTTCCTAATCTCTGGGAGCCTCTGTCTCTCCACATGTTAATTGGGGGTAATAAAATGCTTGATTCAAGTTACCCCCTCCCCCAAGATGAGATGCCAGTCTGCACAGGTTCCATTTCAGATGCTTAAAGGATGTGAGCCTTCTTTTCCTGGGAAATTCCTTTTATTGCTTTTCAGGACTTTATTGCTTCTCCTGTCTCACAGTTAAGCCTCCTTTAACAAATGCCAAAGCCCAGATCTATGTGCAGTTAGGTGTACAATGCCAAGCAGGGACAGGAGGGCCATGCTGGGAAGACTCCTGCTTGGTCTGTCTAACCCCCTGAGCACCTCACATTTTCAGGGGTTTGGGGCTCATCTAGGATTCAAAACATTTAGGAAAGGGTATCCCTCCAACAGAGAAGCCAGTCACCTTCACCAGTGCCTCTAGGAAGGGACTGACTGAGTTTTCCACTCCTTTATCCAAAAGCCACTGCCAAACTCAGTGATAGTGGGAATCGATCTACTGCTGAAAGTCGCAACTCTGCCACTAGCTTCTCAGAGATGCTGGACAAGTCCCTCAGTCTTTCTTGGCTTCAGTTTTCTCATTTATAAAAAGGGATGAGTAATATCTGTGCTGCCAACCTCCAAGGCGTGGATCTTGGGCCAGATGAGATGCTCTGCATCAAAATACTTAGTAAGAAATGAAAGGGATTGCAATTAAAACCGCCTGTTGGCCCAATTAGTACCAGCCCATGCTCATTTTTGCATTTTCATGAAAAAAACAAAACAAATTCCCACCCCAAAATCACTGCTTTTTATAGACTAAAAATGGGGTATGGTTGCCAAGGTATTGAGCAATTCCATCAGCTCTGAGAGGTGGATGATTTAGCATCATCACCTGCCTTATCATTATCCTTGCCCTGCCTGCATCCTCAGCTTTTGAGGAGGTCAATTTCCGGTACACACGGAAAAGCCTGTGGCTGCAGTCGGGAACAATCGGCCACAGTGCTCCTCTCGGGTTGTTGATCCTTTCATTTCCTCCAGCAGACTCCTGCCGTGGACTGAGTTCTATGTTTTACGCTACTCTTTTGAACTGATCATTTACAACAGCCCTAAGCACCAGCCTTTCTCTCACTTTTGCTGTCCAGCTACTACTGATCTGGATGGCAAGATGGCTAATTGGGACACGATCCCAGCCAAATGGCAAGGAAGATTCAAAAATCGGGTTCACTGGACCTTAAATATCCTGCCCACAACTTTACAGCTCCGGCAGCCATGGAGGAAGCATGAGTCATACCCAAGACACGAGGCGGCTGCTTCGGGAAGGCCTCAGCAATGACATTTTTCACGCTTTTAATAAACCGCTGTATTATTAGAACTCACCAAAGCTGAATTTAATGAAAGTTTTAGGCCCTAAGGCCTGCATTTTTCTTTTGTGTTGCAAAATGAAACCAACTGGCCCAATTCAAATTAACCCCAGAAAATGCATAGACTTTAATTATGTTTCTTTCATTCTTTTTCCTTTCTCCCTTTCTCCACCCTCTCATTTTCAAATTTTGCTGGTGATTACACTCTAATTGGGAGAAAAGGAAATAAAGTATGGGAAACATATTCAGATAGCCACAGGATTCTCCACAGACTTCTTTAAGAAAAGTTACTGGTAAGTGATACAAATTCATATGAACATTTTGGAAAAGAGAAATAAAAAGGCAACAGAATACGAAGTCTTCTCAACTGGTACCAGAGACATAATCTGATTTGAAATTCTGTTAGACCTGCTAAGCATCATTTCATAACAGGTAACTCTACACAACACTGGTGACCTCAAACAAACCAGTAATCACTCCAGAAATAATAAGAAGGCAAGTTCTTTATTTTTCAAATTCCTGGGGCTGAGCCCTGGGGGGAGGCGGGTAATGAAATGTGCTGCTGTGCACCTGGCCTTCAACTATGCAGAAGCCTGGACGACCGGAAACAGCTCCACAGCAGCTTCCGTATTTGCAGGAGCTAGTGAAAGACATCTTTTTCCCCCTCACAACTCCGTTCTTAAACAAATGCTTAATCTCCAACCCTCACCCCAATTTGGAGCATATTTACCCAACAGAGTGGGCTTTCAAACTCCTCTTAGTCCTTTATGGAAGAGAAAGGATCAAGCCCCCAGCTCCTAACCTCACGGCCACCTGAGGGAATGCACTCGCAGCTCTTCCCCAAAGCAAGTTAGTAAATCCCCAGAGCATACGCAGGACCCCCCACTTGAGCTGCTGGACTGTAAAGTCACCCAAGAGGATGGCAGGGATTTCAAACGCACTGCCTTCCGCATGAAGAGACAGGAGACAGAGGAGGGCTGGGAAAGTGCCGGGTGCAGAGCTGTCTTTGTCTCAGTCCATTCCTTCTTTCGGGGATCAGCTCAGCTCTGATTCCTGCAGGGAAGTCCCTGCTTGGCATCAAGGCTGGCCTCAGGCATAAGATCCTAATTATTTGAATGGTATTTGTTTTCATAGCTCTTTTTTTTTTTTTTAATGTGTCCAGGTCGATGGCATTTTAATGCCTTATTAAATGGGAAGTTTTACAGCAGTCTGTCTGTTCAGTCTCTGGGCCCATGCCTGTACTTTGTGTGCAGGGATTTTATCTTTCCTGCTGGCTGAAAATATTTTCCGAATTCCCTATAAAAGTTTTTGAGATTTCCTAAGACAAATAGAGTTCCACCAGCTCTAAATGACCTCGATGCTGTCAGAATTACATTCAGACACGTGTGCTTTCCCTTGTTTACACAAAGAACAGCATGTCCCTGTACTGGTTAACTCCACAAGTATGCTGGTGCATAGAAACACAGCTCTAACCGGGATGGCTCCCCAGAACCCCATCTTTTACCGGTTTCTTCCATCCTTGCCAAAGGCCACAGCATCAGTAAAGGCTGTCCTGGATGAGGGCTTACACTGGAGCGGGCAGCAGTGCACAGCTGAGGGGAGCAGCCAGACCTGCAACAGAAACATGGCCTCATGAAGACCACAGAGCCACCTGGAAGAAAACGAGCCGAGCCCTTTCATTTACTTGATAATCTTCAACGTTTATAAAAATATGTTGTGTCAGTTGAAAGCTGAAGGTAGTAAGTAGTGAAATAAAGCACAAGTCAGGCAACTTAGTGTCATGGAAAGAACCTAGAAGAGACTTAAGTTCAAATCTCATTTCCAGCACAATTTATAGCATGTGACTTTGGGCAAACAAAATGGGGACAGTTAACTACATTTATGGGAATCTCTGGGTTTTGGTGAGGGTTGAAATGAAGTAATGTACACAGGACTTCTAGAGCGGTGACTGGCACAGTGACTGTAGATAGCTGCCATTACTATTCCAGGGGGTGCTTAGGACTCAGATGGGCAAAAGCACAAGTCAGGTGTGTGCTCAGGCTTTGTGAAGGGTTCTAGAGGTGGGAGGGGAGAGGCACCTTAGGACAGGAGGCCCACGCTGGGCCACCTACAGCACTAACTGGTGGAACCAGAATTTAAATCCAGATCTCACTTCAGACCTGTGCTGGTTCCACTATTCAGTTTGGGGAAGTTAAATATGGAAAAACCTTATTTTGCTGCCTTCAACACAACCTAAGCCTAAGGCAGCAAAATAAGGTTTATTTTGCTTAGTTGGCATTAACACACACACACACACACACACACACACACACACACACTCAACAAAAAACCCTTCAGGGCCAACTGCTTAGCCACCAAAAAGTTCCCTCTGAATTTCTGTTTCACTAGGTCATTTTCGAGCCTTACTTTCCTGGCGGCATTTCACTAAAAAGGCCACACTTAACATTTAAGAGACAAATGTCCTAGAGATGAATTGATAGGGCTGCGCAGCTCATTCAGAACATTTCCTGTTTATTCCATGTCTGTTGGTATGAAGCATGTCACAACCAAAGATGGAAGGCTGCTTGATGCTTGCAGTTGGAAAGGATAATAACCAGGGGTCATGTTTATGATTCTAGTGTTAAAACCTTTTATTTATTTATTTCCTCACTTGAAGATATTTTTCCATTGGTTTTTAGAGAGAGTGGAAGGGAGGGACGGAGGAAAAGAGAGAGAAAGGGAGAGAAACATCATTGTGAGAGAGACACATCAACTGGTTGTCTCCTGCACGCAAGTGCAAGTGAACTGGGACCTGGGAGCAAAGACTGCAACTCAGGTATGTGCCCTTGACTGGAAATTGAACCCATAAGCTTTTGTTCCATAGGTCCACACTCTGACCACTGAGCAAAACTGGCCAGGGGTATTTATTTCATTTTATTTTTCAATATATTTGTATTGATTTCAGAGAGGAAAGAAGAGGGAGAGAGAGAAATATCAATGGTGAGAGAGAATCATTGATTGGCTGCCTCGTGTATGTCTGTCTTCCAGTGGGGATTGAGCCTGCAACCCAGGCATGTGCCATTGATCTGAATCAAAACTGGAACCCTTCAGTCTGCAGGCCGATGCTCCATCCACTGAGCCAAACCAACTAGAGCTATTTGTTTTTTAATTAAGATGCTCCACTCTCACAGAATCAGTAAAAACTCTCAATTTTAACAAATACGTTCCATTCCTTGAAATTCAATTTGATTTCTTTTCAATTCAGTTTAGACTCTTTTTTTGAAATGGATAATAATTATGTTATCTAAAGTTCTTGGGGAGGGTTTAATTCCACCATTTACTGATGTTTCAAAACAGGTTTTTCCCTTCTACATCTTATAGTTTTGCTTCCTTTGATTTCTGCATGATTTATGTTATAGCTTAACTTGGGCCCTTATACATTAATGATTCAGAAATCAAGAGACAAATCACTTTTCTCTTGAGTATCAATATCTATATTTCTATTGCCTTCTGGGTATTGTTACCTAATATCCTATGGATAACTCAAACTTTTCATATTCAAAATTGAACTCTTTTCCTAACCAGAAAAGCTCTTCCTCCTCCTGCAAGTCCTAAGCAGACGTTGATAATTTACTAATCACCTGGTCACCTAAGCTAGAAACCTTGGGTCAATGCTGTCTCCTTCCTTTTCTTCCCCTTTCCTTTTTGCATATATTGAAATGCAAATGTTTTTGTTACTCAAAAGAGTGAATAGCAAAATTAGAAGTTCTCATGTGCAAGGCGCTACGAGTGACATGCAATAAGGTATGGTTTTCATGTTTGTAGTGGTAAAAAATATTGCTATTAAAAACAATAGCCGAGAAGATCGCAGCATAAGATATACATCTGTACATGCTGTCTCTTGCAACCACACCAAAACTACAACTAAAAGACAAAACAACTATCCCCCGGAACCACAAGAAAGCTGGAGGAGTGGAAGTTCTACAACTAGAAGGAAATAAAAAAGTGCATCCAGACCTGGTGGGACGCGCGGAGGCTCAGAAAGGCAGAGGTACGAAGAAGTGTGAGAATCGGGCTGGCATGCGCTGTTGTTTTCAATTGGGAGAGAGTTACAAGTTCCCGACTCTCTGAACTCCAGTTTCTGGTGAGATTCTGGGGACCCAGATTCATACAGGGAGAAACTGGACTGTCTGCCATCAAGTCAGAAAGGGAGGGTGGCTCTCTCGCAGAGTTGAGCACTGGAATCATTGTTTACTGCGCTGGGCACCGGACACAGGACACTGAACAGAATGCAGCAGAGAGGGCTGACTGGCAGCCATTGCTGTTTGCCATGCCCTGGCCTAGAGACTCCCTGAGACTCCGCCCCACCCAATTTACAAACCCACCCAGCCGTGCACTGACTTTTGCATATAAATGGCCTGCCCTCTGGCAGCTTAACCTAACAAATTGCAGCTGGGTCAGATAACTCCAAAACTTCCAAACTCCAAGCAAAGAGGAGAAATCTGCAGAGCTCCCTGTAGCTCCTGCTGGGTGGCCTCAGACACTAGCTGACTTGCACCTCCTTGGAGATCCAGGAACCAGTGTACCTAGAGGTCAGTGTGAGATGACACCAGATTTCAACTCTTCACATACATAAGTGACACACTCAAGAGGCAGACTCGGTGAACACCAAAGTCCCACTGAAGCAAGTTCTGCCCCATAGGGGTGTCTCCAGCACAGCAGTTCTTCCATTAATAGACACAGCTAATCCTCACAGTCAATTGGCCTGGAGGTCAATTCCTCCCAGAGTACCACCAATAGCAATCAGGGCTTAACTACAACAAGACTGTGAACCCAGCCCACAAAGGGGTGCACCAAGAGTGTCCACCTCAGGTGATTGGGGAGGTGGAGCTACTGGGCCATAAAGGACAGCTAGCACACAAAGCCACTCCATTAACACCGGGAAGCAGCCAAATGAAGAGACCAAGAAACATGTCACGAAGGAAAGAAATGGAGGAAAGCAAACGACTGGACATAGAGTTCAAAACCACATTTATAAGGTTATTCAAGAATCTTCTACAAACCACTAACAAATTTATTGAGAACTCTGAGAAACTTAGTGAGTCCTTCAAAGATCTTAATGAGAATGTAAAAAAAAAGGGGGGGGGAAGAACCAGTCAGAAATTAAGTATGCACTGTCTGAAATAAAGAATATTATACAGAAATCCAACAGCAGATTAGAGGACTCTAAGAATCAAATCAAAGATCTGAAATATGAGGAGGCAAAAAACACCCTAACAGAAAAACAAAAAGAAAAAAGAGTCCAAAAATATGAAGATAGTGTAAGGAGCCCCTGGGACAACTTCAAGTGTACCAACATCAGAATTATGGGGGTGCCAAAAGAAGAGAGAGAGCAAGATACTGAAAACCTATTTGAAAAAATAATGACTGAAAACTTTCCCTACCTGGTGAAAGAGATGGACTTACAAGTCCAGGAAGCATACAGAACACCAAACAAAAAGAATTCAAGGAGGACCACATCAAGACACATCATAATTAAAATGCCAAGGGCAAAAGACAAAGAGAGAATCTTGAAAGCAGCGAGAAAAACAGTTAGTTACCTACAAGGGAGTACCCATACGACTGTCAGCTGATTTCTCAACAGAAACTGTGCAAGCTAGAAGGGAGTGGCAGGAAATATTCAACGTGATGAATAGCAAGGACCTACAACCAAGAGTGCTCTACCAGCAAAGCTATCATTCAGAATTGAAGGTCAGATAAAGAGCTTTACAGATAAGAAAATGCTAAAGGAGTTCCTCACCACCAAACCAGGATTATATGAAATGCTGAAGGGTTTTCTTTAAGAAGAAGAAGAAGAAATAGGTAAAGATAAAAATTATGAACAACAAAGTGATAACAAATACATACCTATCAACAAGTGAATCTAAAAATCAAGTGAATAAAAAAATTCTAATGAACAGAATAAACTGGTGAATATAATAGAATTAGGGGCATAGAAAGGGAATGGACTAACAATTCTCAGGGGAAAGAAGGATTGAGGGGTACAGGAAGAGATTGGACAAAATTCTTACTCCTATGGATGAGGACAGTGGCGGGGGGTAAAGTTATTATGGCGGGGGGGAATCAGGTGGAGGGGAGCTATGGGAGGGAAAAAAAGAGGAACATTTGTAATAAAATGAACAATAAAGATTTATTTAAAAAACCAAAAAAACAATAGCCAAGGACGGTTTGGCTCAGTGGATGGAGTGTCGGCCTGTGGACTGAAAAGTCCCGGGTTTGATTCAGGTCAAGGGTATGTATCCTGATTGCGGGCACATCCCCAGTGGGGGGCGTGCAGGAGGCGGCTGATCGATGTCTCTCTCTCATCGATGTTTCTAACTCTCTATCTCCCTTCCTCTCTGTGGAAAATCAATAAAATATATTTAAAAAAACAATAGCCTACTACTACTATAGGAAAGGTGAAAAATTGATTTTCAGGATAGATAGGAAAATACTTTGATGTAACTTCTTGGCTGGGAAAAGCACAGCCTAGATATGCTAGACAAAGAGAGAACTGAATTTCTCTGTAGAAGAAAGGGAGAAGACTCGGGTTTCAGTAGAGACTCTCTGTGAAAGAGATGGGGTGGGACCACAGGATAGAGATGTCTGGAGACATGAGGAAGGATCATGGAGATAAGAGGACCTAACAAGATGGCAGTAAGCTAGATCTGAAGAAAAGAAAGTTTCTTTTTTTTCTGGGGAAAAATTCCCTGTAATAAAATTCCCTGAAGACTATAAGACTGTGATGCTCACATTCCAAGTCGTTTGCTGTGCTATGTTGTTAGCTCTCCTATGACTCCCATAGAAGTTATATAGCAGCCTTGCATAGATGGGGTTGAAAGAAATGAAGGGTACGGGAATAAAAAGAAATGAAACCTTCTCCACAGCCCCTTCTGGAGCCAGTGTGGCTGGTAACTGCAGTGTGGAGGAAGGACAATTCAAGATTGTATCCCTGAAACCCAATTCCCTTTCCTCAAGGATATCAGAAGAAAGTGATCTTTGAAAGGGGGCTGAAAGACACTTAGGTGGCACTAACAGGTTAGAAAAGGAGATAACACAAGTAAAATCATAACTATGACACAAAGCAATGCAAGACACATGCCATAGAGCTGTATATACAAAGAACTATTGGAGTTCTGATAGGCAAATAGAAACATTGAAAATCACTATATCAAGGGAGGGCCTTGATATTAATGAAAGGAGAATGAAGTAGAAGTATCTGAATGTATATAATAAAAAGCAATGTGCATATCAATGAAAAACAGATAAATGTGCTATGAGTTACTAAAACTATAATTTCTGTAAGAGTAAATTGAGTACATTTTTAAATGCAAAACTTAACACAATGCTTTTTTTTTTTATCAGATGAATGAATGAAGAATTTGTTGAGTAATTCAGAATGGGAACGTGATAAATGAATGAGTCTCAACTGACCAAGCAGGAAAGATTGTAAAATAAAGGAACAAATGGCTAAAAAAAATGATCTGAGATCCTAGGTGACCAGGTGGTTGGTATGTTTACTAAAAAGTAAATATGACTAAAGGAAGAATGAGTAGCACAGATGCTAGGGTATCTCATCACTCTACCAAGATCACAAATCCTGTTGTTAGTCAGGGTGAGGGCAATTGATGAAAAGCTGATTAAGTAGAAAGCTTCTTAATTTGTGATAATGAGCAGAAAAGATGAAATTGGAAACTTTTAACCAAGCTCCTGATTATTCAGATCATAGGTGGCTATTATGAGTAGATTAAAAACTAAGAAATACTTGTGCAGGAGGGTGTGTGTGTGTGTGTGTGTGTGTTTGTGTGTGTGTGTGTGTGTGTGTGTGTGTGTGTGTGTGTGTGAGAGAGAGAGAGAGAGAGAGAGAGAGAGAGAGAGAGAGAGAGAGAGAGAATATATGGATGAAAGTCTATGTGGCATTTGTGAGTGAAACTTTGTGATTGACAACATAAAAATCAGAATGCCTAGTTGTCCTTTGTCCTAAGTGATCCTCCCTAAGATTCTGGGCCTGTGAAAATAATATTGGCTTTTCATTTGACATATATAGGGAGCATGATCAGTAAGTTGAGTTGGGATGGTTAAGCACATGGTATTAATATTCCTGAGTATTTAAAGAAAAGGAAAAAATCAGAAGCTCTTGCCAACAATTATTTTTCTACCACAGTCTTTACATAGGCCAAATGCACAGATGTGAGTCTGGGGAAAGTGGCAGAGGAAAGTTTTTGGCCAAGGGCTAAAGATGTTGACTGTTGTTAAAGGACTATGCTTCCTCACTTGTTGAGAGCTCTGTATCATCTTATTGATTCTCACAAGGGAGAAAGACAGGTGTCTTCATAAACAGACAAGAAGACTTAGGACCAGAGAGTATACACATTGGATAGGATTAGAACTTGGTTCAGGTACCAGGCTTGTTAGCTCCATCTTTCCATACCACATGAACCCTAAGTAAGGGTAAGCAGTCCTTTTTATAATTTCTTACTGATTCTCAGAGACAAAAAACAAACAAACAAAAAAACCCACAAAACACCTTTTTGAGACTCCAATGGCTGTTTGACACTAAGCAGAATTCCCTCCGAACAGGTGAAAGTTATCAACAAAAGCCTGTACTTTTTGAGAGTCTCTAGAGACAGACTCATGCTTTGGAAAAAGAAAAGTGTAAAATAAACTGAATCAACTCCAGATTCGTCCCAACCAATACTGTCCAAGAGGCTCTAGGGGAGCCACTCACTAAGGGTGAACTAAATTCAGCTTATTTTTCCTCCTCAGAGAAACAATTATGTAAGAAAAGAACAAAGACAGCAGTAACGAACTATATTAAAACTTAGCATAAATAATAACAAGAGACAAGTCAGTAATATATTTAGAACACATCAAGTGATAAAAATATAGCACATATAGTTTCTACAAATGACTAAGAAACAAACAACTTTAAAGATAATTGGGTAAGAGACTTGAACATGTGCCTCACAAAAGAACAGATATGATTGACTGATAAAAACATGAAAGATGCTTAACCTTATTGGAAATCAGAGAAACAAATAATCAGAAAAAGATAACATTTCACATTCACTAATTGCCAAAAGTTAAAGTGTCCAATAAAACCAAGAATTAGAAAGAATATGGGGTAACTGGGAACAAACACACACTGTTGGTGGCTGGAAAACAATTTGACGTTATTTGGGATATTGAAGATGTGCAAACTCAAAGACTCAGCAGAAATAAATTCTCAGAGGTCCAAAGCAGAACTGTGCAATAGCAAAACATTGGGGCCAATGAAAAAATCAGTCAAAAGGACAGTGGTTAAATAAAGTTGAATGAAGTCAAACAATGAACTATTATATAGCAGTGAAAATGAAGTTAGCCATGCATATCGACATGGGTGAATACTGCAAGTGTATTGAATGAAAGAAGTTGCAGAATAATACAAACAGTATGATACCATCTTTATAAAGCTCAAATAAAAAACTGAGCAGCATAGTTTAAGGATATGTACTCACATAAGTGAGCAACATGCTAAAGAAAAGTTAAGGGACAATAAACAGAGCATTCAGGAAAGAGGGAGCAGAATTTAAAATGGGGAAGGAGCATGCAGAGGTCCCTGGTGTTATGGGGATGTGTTCTTATTCTTAGCCTGTGTTTTGATACATAAGTGTTTATCTTATTCTTCTGCTTTATATATACTTTATATGCATTCTTTTGAATGTATAATTTAAAAATTTGAAGGAAATAATAGTATTAAAGGCCTAGAAATGCATTTGTTTTCATAGGAACCTTACTAACTTCCCCTCCCTAATCAGTTAGTATTCATCAAACACTTTTCCTTTGCCTTAATGACTCCCTTTGGAATGGAATTTACAGTGGATAAAAGGATTAAACAGCAGAGGTAAAATTGTTAACTGTTGGTAGATCTGCAGTTTGCTTTTGACATTTAAAAAGTAAAAGTTAAACTTCGGGTTTGACTGATCCCTAAATGTTCCAGGAACATTTTGGTAGTGCCTCCATTAATGAAAAATATTTTTTTCTGAAAATGCCTTTGCTGATAGAAAGAAACCTTATTTCTAGAGATAGAAATCATGTTGGCGGTGTGGGGTTGGGGCTCAGAGCCATGGATTCCTCTGCTTGTTCCCAAACCAGGCGCCACAGCCAGACATGGCCTTTCCCCCCAGAGATAAGCCTTGGCTCCCCAAGTCTCCTGGACTGTTTGGGAACCAGGGGCAACCTTCTGCCTGGGGATGGAGAGGTCCTAGATGCTGGCTGCCCAGCTCCTGCTCTGCCCTTCCTTCAGCTGGGGCATATGCCCGAGTTACTGTCATTGCTCCTTTTCCTCAGCTGTCAATTCTCCGATTTCTCAAATTTGGGATTTATCATGCTACTCTTGGGAGGTAATTTTTCAATTTTATATTTTGAATGTCTTTCCTAGAGTTAGTGGCCAGTGAGAGGTATTATGGGAAGAGTAGAATGAGTGGAGATATCTAAGTGAAGAGGTTAAAAGAATTTTTATTATTAATTACTATAAATACTTTCATGTCTCTGAGTTACCAGTAAGTTGCTACCAATAAAGTCAGTCTATTATATGTCAGGCTGTTTTGACTTATACTATGTTTTTGTTTGTACCAAATCTAAATGGAAAGTAAAATTGAGGTTTAAATACTATTGTTCAAGGTCACACAAGTTGGAAAAATCTGACTTCAACCATCTACAAAGCTGCCTCCACTTGGAAATTCAAGCGTCTTTTAGGGTGAGAACAGCTCCAGTCCCTGGTGGTGAGTGGCAGTCACGGTCACTCGACATGTTACTCAGAATAGCGGTAACACTGAACTCCACTCACTTTCACTGCCCTAGTTCCACTTGTAGGAAATCCATATTTTTGATGGAACAATATTATGAAAGATGCTTAACCTTACTGGGAATCAGAGAAAGAATTACAGTTTCTGCAAATTTACAGAGGCAGGATTTTGCTGCAATGTACACCAACCACTTTACCACATGAAGTTTTGGGATGTTTATAGAAGTACCCCAAATGTATCAAACTAGAAATGTCTCCATTTTTTGAGCACACAGCTTAAGAACTGCTAAGGGACTGGATGCCAAACTTCAGGCAAGAGTGAAGTTTTATAACTTGAGCTGTAAGCCTATGAAATTAGAGGTTTAAAATGGAAATGTTGACACAATCTTTGCACTTCATAGAACACTGAATGCTGGTCGGGGCAGAGCTCTCTTCTTGCTGCTGCTGGCCACTGCTGTGCTAGGAAACTTCCTGTCTAGCTTTCTCCACTTTGGGGCCTCTTGTTCCTCTCAGATCTCCCCAGGCCTCCCTCTGGCCCAGCTAGAAAAAGCAGCTCAGATATAGGCCCATCTGGAGATGTTCAGTGTGAGGCCTGGACTGGCTGCGGAGCCTAACTGGTTTCAAAGCTTTCTAGTGCTGCCCTGGACTGCTATCGAACTATCATCTTTCCAGGGCCAGCCACCGCCATCTGTGAATCCTTCCCATGATGCAGAAGGGCACCATTCTGGAGTTATCTGGGCTCTCCTTTGGATTGACCTATAGCTTCTGGCTAGTGCTGCTTTTGCATCCTCCCAAAAGCAAACCTTTCAGAATCTTTTCCCTTCATGGCAGGCGGAGTGACAGGTATTGAAGGCTGCCTGAAAGGTACCTCAAATCACCATGGCTTTAAGAATGATGACTTTGTCAGACTGCCTGGATTCAAATCCTCACAGTACCTACTCACAGGTTGTTTTGAAGATTAAGTGAGATAATATACACAAAGTGGGTGAGGGTAGTCCTCTTTTCCCCTTGAGCCAGAGGCAAGGTCAACACTAAGAGGACTGGCTCTGGGAGGATTGCACTAGAGGGAAACCAAGGAAGAGAAGAATGGAAACAGATAACTTCAAAATAAAATGTTATTTGCATGGTGCTTTATAGTTTACTAGAGGCCCAGTACATGAATTCATGCACAGGTGGGGTCTGGCAGGCCAGGAGAAGGGGACAATGGAAGGTTGGCTGGCCAGCTCTGCCCCCGATTGGGATGGGGAAGGCTGATTGGGGCCGGGGCTGGCCAAAGGGGTCAGGGGAGGTTGCCCGCCAGCCCCACCCCCAATTGGGGGGAGGGGAGGTGCAAATCAAAGGTAGGGCCGACTGGGAGGAGGAGCCATGGGAGGTTGGCTGACCTGCTCTGCCCCCCCTTCCCTGCATTGCATGTCATAGGGACCGGTGGGTCTGTTTGCTCTGGTTGCTTAGGGTTTTATATATATATAGATGGTCTCAGAATTTAATCAGATTATCCATATAAGGTAGGTTATCTCCATTTTACAGACTGAGGTTCAGAGAGGTTAAGTGACTTGGCCAACATTATATAGCTAGTAAGTGAAAAGCCAGAGCTTGAACCATGTCCTGATATTAAGTTTGGAGCTTTTTTTCTTTCCTTTTTATTCCTCACTATTCCATGGCTTGCATGAAACTAGAAAGAATGGCTGGTGGAGACCCCATCATGTTATGTTAAAAAACTGATTTCATAGCTTTAAAAAGACTCACTTTTTAAAGAAAGCTTAACTCATTTATGACTGAGAATCCCAGAAAAGTACTTTGGAATATGTACAAACCAGGTTCAAAAGAACATAGAAGTTTTTAAATGGAATCAAATCGAGTTGTCTAATTTAATTCTTCTTTCTTTTATACCTTCCCCAATTTTTAGCTTTAGTAATTTTCTTTTCCTCAGCGATAGTGTTATAAAACTTTTTGGTCCATCATCTGAATTTCACTAGGAAACAATAAAGTGAAAAACATAAAAACCAAGAAAAAATAGCTACGAAATTTTTCATAATTCAGGAAAATATGCTTCGATATTTGATGTCCACATAGATATGGGCCTGAAATAATTAAACAACAAAATTCCAGTTTGCTATGGTCAGATAAAAGGATATGGTGTAACACAGGAACTATTATTACCCCTGCACAGTGGAGAAGACTTCTCAGGTTGTTCCAACCTCAAAACTGTGTTCTTCCTTAAAAAAAGAAACAGAGACAGAGAGATGGAGAGAATGTAAACAAGGGAGTGAAAGCAGGAGGCATCAAAGCTGGACAAGACAGAAAGTGTATAGTTGTGGCATGCGTTTTGCAGGGTGCACAGTGAGAGAGAGAGAAAAAAAAGAACCTTCCTAAGTTACACCTTTAAATGGTTCTGTCAGAGGCAGATGGGGAACAGTTTTTCTAGTGCTATGAAATACAGTCCCAAAGACTGTAATTAAAGACAATTTTAAGCAACTGTAGACGGAGAAGCTGAAAACTCTCTGCAATCAGTTAAAAGCATTTGAACAAGGTAGAAAAAAACAGTGAGGACTATTAAGACAGCGTGGGACCCAGAAGATGGGCAGATGGTGCACTACCAGGCAATGAACAGGACCAGGAAAGCCACCCCACCAGTGCTTAATGTCAGAATTGTATTATTTATTACCATGGATGTGTTTACAGATTTATGCTTAAGTTAACTATTTGATAAAAAATAGTTCATTCTAGAATATATATTTAGCCCAGCCAGTGTGGCTCACTGGTTGAGCATTGACCTATGAACCAGGAGGTCACAGTCCAATTCCTGGTCAGGGCACATGCCTGGGGTTGCGGGCTCAATCCACAGTGTGGGTCATGCGAGGGGCAGCTGATCAATGATTCTCTCTCATCATTGATGTTTCTGTCTTCCTTTTCCTCTCCCTACCTCTCTGAAATCAATAAAAATATATTTAGAATATATATTCAGTCACCATCAAAAGATCTTTTCAAAAGTTTTTATGAAGTCCAAACAGACAAAACCCTTAACTCTTGATGATACTTGAAATAACTGGATTCCAGCTTACCAATATATCAAAATTTTATCAACAATTGGCCAATAAGATAAACAGCTCAGGATAGTGGCTGATAAAGGATAAGCACAATTACAACTGTGTGTATTATATTACCAATGTTTATATTATTGATTTTTATGCTCTAATGGTAATTGCCTTATCATCTTGGCATTTTTCTTCCTTTTTACTTGTATGGGTGGAAAATTATAGTCAGATTTCCTCTCAGCTTCTCATGGTCTCAGTCTTCTATGGTATCAGCACTACCACTATCTAAACAAATTCCAAAATGTATACCATGAGAGAACTTATATCTCACCTAAGATAGTAACTCAATCATCCAGAAACACAGTAAAAAAAAATCAGGAAGAAAATAAAAATGAAGGGCAAAGTAAAGAAAGAGAATAAAACTTCATGTATCACCTACTATGTGTTTAGGACTCCACCATATAGTTTACATAAATTTCTTCATTTAATCATTGTCATTCTATATCTTAGATTTTAGATTTTCTCCATTTTAGAGGTGATAAATCTGAGGGCCAGAGATTAAGTAACTTGTCCAAGGTCACACAGCTAAGAAGTAGAGGAGTTAAGATTTAGACTGATATTTGTCTAACTCCCAAACTCCTGTTCTTTCCACTGTACCACACTATTTTCTGAAAAGTTCTCTGGATAACCAACACTTGTGTTTCAAAGTTTGAATCCAAAGTATGTGGTCATCTATTTTATTCACATACATAGTCTAAAACCCTCATGTGGAACTTGATTGCTCTTATATGTATTTAAGTCATGGTTCCTTGGTTTCTAAATCCAGAGCAGATTAGAAAAGAGAAGCAAATTAAAAGATGGGAGTAGAGTTTCAGTGAACAAATACAATGATTACAGTGAAAAGAGATAAATGACAGTTTGATGGAATACAGAAAACCTATTAAAAAGCAGATATAAGAATAAAAATATAAATATGAATAAAAGCTTCACCTTAAGTGATGCTCATACGAAACTGCTCTCATTTAAATAGTACCTACTAAGTGTCAAACTTTGTGCTAGATGCAATGATTTTAAAACTCAGAGCATTTCCACTTTTATTTGTTCACAATGGGGCTCTGTATAAATTTTAATTTGTAAAAAGAATTTTGGGTGAAATTCTTAAAAACCACTGCATTGTATCATTTAATCTTCAAATCATAACTGTTACATTTGATTCTACCATCCCTTTTATAGATGAGAAATTGGAACTCAAAAGCTTGCCCAAGGTCACACAGCTATTAAAGGAGCCAGTATTCAAGCACAGGTCCGCTGCCTTCAGAGCCTGTGTTTTTTCCACTGTCATGCTGCCTCCACATTCATCGGCATGACTCTGAGTCATTAAAAGAAGATTAACTTAAAAAGTTTAAAAAGCCAGGGAAATTGCATTGGTTAAACTAATGGAAAAGTGTACTTACATGGCAAGCAGCCAGTTACCTGGAAAACTTAGCTCTCCAGAAGGAGCAGATACACAATAACCTAGGGCTATTCCATAATCAGGATCCTTATACCTTTCCCAACTTTATCTTTACATTAGTGCAATTTTGTAATTTTCATGTTTCCTGCAGATAATCTTATGTAGTCATTTCAGTGGACATTTTCAAAAAAAGTCCAATTCAGAAAAGATCATGAGAACTGTACACTTTTCAGTTAGGGTGTGTGTTTTCCTGCCTCCTTGGCAATTACTTTATCAAACTCATTAGTAGCGTTCGTATAAACACATAAATATAATTTATGAATTATTATTAATCAAAATATATTCTTTGTGAATAATAATGTGAGCCGTATATCTTTAATGCTATCTTTCTAATGATGTTGTTGGAGGGAAAAGGAGTGCTTATAAATCATTCCTCAAATCCCCTAAAGGTTGAAAGGTAAGTAGTAACTAGTCATCTTCAGAACTCATTGGATTTACAAGTTTATCCTTGAAGAGGTTCATGACTGGAAGGAAGCCTCATTAATCTTAATCATATCAATCTGAGTACCCCGTAAAGTCAGGTCCGAAATGGCTGCTATCAGAGACAGTCAGAGCAGACTTCAGACAAGAATGCACTCACTTCTTAGACACACATACCCAGGCCAGATAACAGCCGGGGATTTAGGCGAGGCTCACTGGAGACACAAATAGTCTCAATAATGACAATAGCTAGAGATCCCAGAGCCAAACATACAGCTAATAAAACCACTGAGCTGCAGGATCAGACCAGAGTTAACCAGAGTCATCCAGAGCATTACTTGCCCTATTAAAAAAAAAAAAAAAGGCTACAGAAGCCTTGTGCACCACAAATGGCCAATTTGGAGCTCCAATGGGTAAACTATGATTGTCCTAGGACCGTGGTCGGCAAACTACGGCTCGCCAGCCACATGCTGCTCTTTGGCCCCTTGAGTGTGGCTCTTCTACAAAATACCATAGCCTGGGTGAGTCTATTTTGAAGAAGTGGCATTAGAAGAAGTTTAAAAAATTTGGCTCTCAAAAGAAATTTCAATCTTTGTACTGTTGATATTTGGCTCTGTTGACTAATGAGTTTGGCGACCATTGCCCTAGGAGATAGGGCTGATATCTTTAGGGTCAGGAAGAACTCTACTCTGAGTCTTCCATTTAGATGTGGGAGATCAACAGAAGATGATGAAGAAAAAAAGGGAGAGAGAAAAGAAGAATCATGTAATAAAATCAGTAGCTTGCATTTATTGGAGGGTCTAAACTCTAAAAGTTTAGATGGACCTGACCAGAGAAGGAAAAAAGAGCCATTTATCACCCAGTGTTGGGAACATAACCAGTCAGGTTACTATGTTTAAATGTTTTTAACCTTGTGAAATCTACAAATTTGCCAAGAACTCCAGGATAGATATTCTCTTCTCCCTCTTTCTCATTAGCCCAAGTAGCTTGGTCACTTACTCTATCAAATTTCTCCTAGATGTAAACTCTTTAGGAACAAGAAAATCATATCTTATTCATCTTTGTTTCCCCTACAAAACCTGGCACAAAACATACAGCAGACTCTCCATAGACGTTTGTGGCTTTTAACCATCCTCTCCATTTCCCTTCCTCCCACTCATTGTCATCATTGACTATTCCTTTTGGTCCTATTTTTTTTTAATGTAAAGAAGCACAGGCCTTGAAATTGAAAATGGAATATCTTGTGATATAGAAGATCCCAACACATGAGATGTTATGTGATTTGATTCTAGCCCGTCTTGATTCTGTGAGCTTTCAGATTTGTACCTCACTTAACTATTATTTTTTTAAAAATTATTTTTCAATTATAGTTTACATTTAACATTTTTTAATTAATTTCAGGTGTACAGCATAGTGGTTGGAAAATCATATATTTTTCAAAGTGTTCCCCCTGATATTTCCAGTCCCACCTGGCACTATAATACAGTTATTACAATATTGATTATATTCCCTGTGCTGTACCTTACATCCCAATGACTATTTTGTAACTAGCAATTTGTACTTCTTAATCTTTCATCCTTTTCATTCAAATCTTCACCCTGCCTCTCCTCTGGCAACTGTCAGAATGTTCTCTGTATCTGTAGGTCTGTTTCTATGTTATTGGTTCATTTATATTTAAGCTTCCTCTTTTTTCTTTTTAAACATTTGGAGAATTTTTACTTGATGCTTCTTTGTTTGGCTTTATAATCACAGGAGTAAGTTCTCTAATGAAAATACTCTCTGTCACTGATGCACTTTTTAACAGCTTTGTCGAGATATAATACACAAAGCATATAATTCACTTATTTAAAGAATGCAAATCAATGATTTAAAACATATTCACAAATTGTGGAACTATTACCATATTTACTTTCGGAATATTTTCATCGGCTCAAAAATAAACCCTGTATCCTTTGTCTATCTCCCCTTCATCCCCCACACACTCTAGCCATAGGCAAGCTCTAACTGCTTTCTGTCTCTATATATTTGCCTCTTCTGGACCCTTCATATAAATGCAGTCATACCAAGTACACTCTTGTGACTGGCTTCTTTCCTTTAGCATAATGTTTTCAAGTTTCATTTCTACTGTAGTATGTATCAGTACTTCATCCCTTTTATGGCCAAATAATATCTCATTGTATGCATATATTATTTTAATTTAACCATTCATCAGTTAATAGACATCTGGGTTGTTTCCATCTTTTGGCTATTATGGATAACATTATTATAAATATTTGAGTACAAGTTTTTGTATGGACATATGTTTTCATTTCTCTTGGGTATATACCTAGTAGTAGAATTGCTGGGTCATATAATAACATATGGTTTGAGAAACTTTCAGTTTGCACTATTTACACTTCACCAGCAGTGTACCAGGGCTGTGATTTATCCACATAGCTCACTAATCCAACACTTGTTATTATCTGACTTTTTAAATTCTAGCTATCCTCGTGGAGGTAAGTAGTATCCCACTGAAGTTTTGATTTGCATTTCTCGGATGGCTAATGATGTTGATCATCTTTTCAAGTGCATACTGGCCATTTGTACAGATTCAATTCCATCTCTGTCAAAATAGAATAATGTATCCATAATTACTGGCATATGACAGACCTTCAATATGAGGTGTTTTGTGTTTTAATGATAATAGTTGTTGATTTTTTTTTCTATGGTCTAGGTGAAAGGTCTGATGGATTCATCCTGGCAGCAGAGAGGCAAGTTCTCTGCAGCTGCTTTAGAATCCTCGCCTTTCTCAGTGGTTCAGGCCTAACATACCCAACAGGCTGAGTTCATCTCACACACAAACGTCTCTGTTTGGCTTTGCTCTCCCAAGCCACTAACTGATGTTAGGATCCCAGGTGCATAATATACTAGAAATGAGATATTTCATGGTAGAATCAATCTGCCATCAGACTTTTTTACATAGTGATGTTTACTATTTATACTTGATGCCTATTGTCCTCCTTGGAGATAATGATGTTTCATAATTGTTTTCATTATGCTTACTTAGGCGGAACTTCTCTCCTAGAGGGTATGCAATCAATTTTTCTAAGATATGGATAAACAGCCAAAAAAAAATTGCAACTCAGAGAAATATTGGGAATACAAGGTCCTAATCCAGAAAGAGAAAATAAATAAACAAATAACCTCTCAATTTAATAGTTCATTATTGTTGTTGTTGTTGTTTTTTGAGAGAGAGTAGAAGGGAGGGGGAGAGACATAGAAACATGGATGTGAGAGAGACACATCGACTAGTTGCCTCCCACACACACCTGACCAGGGCTGGGGATCGAGCTTGCAACAAAGGTACCTGCCCTTGACAGGAATTGAACCAGGGACTCTCAGAATCGAACCAGGACTCTTCAGTCCGCAGGCCGAAGCTCTATCCACTGAGCCAAACAAGCTAGGGCTCATCTTAATAGTTTTAACAGCAAAATTTGTATGACCTCCTTATCTTTAGTCAATCCAGCTGAGAACAAGGAAAAGGTTGAAACCCAGCAAAAAGACGGAATTCCTGATCAGCACCCTATACTGTATGTAGATGCAATGTCTACCATGAAATACCACACATATGTATATAGGAGGAGCTAAACCTGACAATAGAACTTTGAGCACCAGATCCAGAGATCTCATAAATATGAGAGGAAAAAAAAGGAAAGATAGTCATCATCTGATGCTTGCTGAGATTATCCAGATACTGACAAGAGAAAAATCAACTCAAGTTTGAACAGTAATTGCAGTTTATACCTCTTGAATAAAATACCTGAAAACCCCTAGTGTGGGATTCTATGGTAGAGAATGGATAGGGGAGTGGTAGCGATTACTCTACACATTTAAAATATATTTTTCTAAAAAAAACCTGGTTCTCAGATGTGCCACAAAATATGAATTTGCCACAACCCTAATTTGGGTGGTGAAGAGGGAATAGAAAGAAGCTGGAGAACAAGTTATCCTCCAACACTCTTTCCAAATATTAAGTCTGTTAACAATGCCAGCATCTCAATTATTCCAAGTTTTGCTAATACAGGAACACAATCTAGTATAATTTATTCCTGGACAAGAATTTGGCAGGAATCTACCAGGTGCCCATCCCACATCCCAGAGAACAGCAAATTCACTAGATGAACTGGCAGCCCTTCCAAATCTCTCCGCTGGGTCAGGCCTCCAAACGTGTAGCAGCCACAATGCTTTCCTTGGACCAGCCTCCGAACTTTTATTAGCTTTTTGCTGTTTTTCTAGGTTAAACCCATTGGAAATTGGATTCCCTTTAAAAAGAAGTTTATTTTGGTTGAGAACACAGAGTATGTGTAATAATCAAGTCAGGTAATCTCTGGGGATTTGGATTAAGAATTCTCTCTCCATAATGCATTGTATTTAGCTTTTATTTTATTATTACTTTTTAAATCCTCACTTGCAGATATGTTTTTACTGGTTCAGAGAGAGAAAGAGAGAGAGAAACATTGATGTGAGAGAAACATGGTCTGGTTGCCTGCCGTATGTGCCCTGACCAGGGATAAAACCCGCTGCAACCTAGATGTGTGCCCTAACCTGGAATCAAACCCACAACCTTTTGGTATATGGGATGACACTTCAACCAACTGAGTCACGCAGGGCAACTTTTATTTTTGGTGAAAGGCTAGTCTAAGAAATTGTACAGAAAAATAAGCAACAATAAATTTGGAAGAACAGAAACACGATGTCTGACTTAATGATTCAGTAACTCTAGAGCATTCTGGCTTTGTTCTTTTTGCTTGTTTTAAGTTGACAGGTGTTTCCAGAAAAATGAGTCATATTGTTTAAGGCCAGTGTTGGAAGCCAATAAAAAAAAGGCTGAACTTTTTGGCTCTTAGATTCACTGTGATTTTTTATTTTTCTCTCTACTACATTAAATATGCATTCCTTAACGAGTACTTAGAGTCCTGGGATGGATGTAAAATGTCAACACTGAACTAAGATCACAAAATTCCTGAAATCATAGCAATCATATTGCAAAGGAGCAAACTGAAGATGCAAATCAAAAATAATAATTTAAATATACTCTCAGCTTTTCGGGTAATTCTAAAAACTCAACTATTGCTCCCAATAGAGGGTAATGGTCCTTCCCTCCCCTTCTACATCTCTGAAGAGCTCAAAGCACTTTCCAGCCATGACTTCTTAATTCTCCCAGTAACTAACAGTCACGAGAGGAGAGCACGAATTATTCTCTCACTGTTACATATTGAGGAAAATGTGGCTTAGAAAAGAGATTATGTTTGAGTTGTAGAGGATGTCAAGTAGAAGAGTCTGTGTGTCTCACATGTCTCCTGACTTGCAAAGGCAAAGTCCTTAGAATGTGAAAGTGGGAGAAAACTTAGATGCCACCTGGTACAAGGGTTTCCAATGTTTTGGATGCTATCAATATGCAAGTAAAATTTCAAAACAATTCTAAGAATTAACTACAATTTTCCCCCCAAAAAGGACATTTGAAAAACAAAAGCCGTCATCTCATGAAATATTATAACACTCTGAGACCAAAAAAAATTGATAACACCTGGTGTAAAGGGAAAAGAAATTTTAAACTCTGAGAAAAAAATTGAATTTGGCATAATAAAATTAGAATAAGAAGTGGAGTTGAAGATGGTAGGTATCTAAGTTATGAATTAGTCAGGTAGAACAACCTCAAAATAAAGTATAGCCTTTCTCAATAAAGGACCTTTTCAACTTTATATCAACACATGCATGCAAACACACTATATATGCCTAATTTTTATCATCAAAGATCAGTATCAATACAAGGGAAGCTATAGAAATTTAGTCTATATCTTCATTTTACTGACGAGAAAATTAAAACCTGAAAAAGAAAGTAGGGCTGCTAGATGAAATACAGGACAGTTAAATTTGAATTCCATGCAATATTTAAAATATACTTATATTAATTATTTATTGTTTATCTGAACTACAAATTTAATAGGGTGTCCTGTATTATTTTTACTTGCTAAATCTGGCAGCCCTAAAAGGAAGAGAGTTCTTCTTATTTGGCTTGAAGTAACTGTTGCTTAATGGTGGAATTAGGAGAAATCAGTTCTGACTCCAGTTAAGTTTAAAAAAAACAAAACACTGTGCTATCTTTACTACATCAGAGTCCTGCTCTTATTCAACACAATCCATCAATCATACTAATTCACAGTATGAACGAACACCTACCTTCTTCAACCCCCACCTTTAATTCTAATTTGATTATTCCAAAGTCTGTTACCTCATTCTTTATTTTTTTTTAATTTAATAAATCTTTATTTTTCAGATTATTACAATTGTTCCTCTTTTCCCCCCATAGCTCCCTTTGCCTGGTTCCCAACCCACCCTCTGCACTTACCTCTCCCCCATTGTCCTCATCCATAGGTGTATGATTTTTGTCCAGGCTCTTCTCACATCCACTACACCCCTTTTCCCCTGAGAATTGTCAGTCCACTTCCTTTCTATGCCCGTGATTATATTCACCAGTTTATTCTGCTCATCAGATTTTTAATTTACTTGATTTTTAGATTCACTTGTTCATAGATATGTATTTGTTGGTCATAATTTTTATCTTTACCTTTTTCTTCTTCTTCCTCTTCTTAAAGGGTACCTTTCAGCTGGTTTCATATAATACTGGTTTTATGTTGATGAACTCCTTTAGCTTTTTCTTACCTGTGAAGCTCTTTATCTGACCTTCAATTATGAATGATAGCTTTGCTGGCTAGAGTAATCTTGGTTGTAGATTCTTGCTATTCATCACTTTGAATATTTCTTGCCACTCCCTTCTGGCCTGCATCGTTTCTGTTAAGAAATCAGCTGACAATCGTATGGGTGCTCTCTTGTAGGTAATTAACTGATTTTCACTTGCTGCTTTTAATATTCTCTCTTTGTCTTTTGCTCTTGGCATTTTAATTATGATGTATCTTGGTGTGGTCCTCTTTGAATTCCTTTTGTTTGAGGTTCTGGACTTGTAAGTCTATTTCTTTCACCAGGTGGGGAAAGTTTTTCATCATTGTTTCTTCAAATAGGTTTTTAGTATCTTGCTCTCTCTCTTCTTCTGGCACCCCATAATTCTGATGTTGGTACACTTGAAGTTGTCCCAGTGGCTCCTTACACTATCTTCAAATTTTTAAATTCTTTTTGATTTTTGCTTTTTCAGTTGAGTGTTTTCTGCTTCTTTGTATTTCAAATCTTTGACTTGATTCTTGTGTTCCTCTAGTCTGTGTTAGGTCTCTGTATAATATTTTTTTATTTCAGTCAGTGTCTGTTTAATTTCTAGTTGGTCCTTTTCCCACATCTTCAAGGATCTCGCTAAATTTATAAGCCTTTTCTAGGAAATTCTTGAAAAACCTTATAACTGTGGTTTTGAACTCTATATCCAGTCCTTTGTTTTCCTCCATTTCTTTAGTTTGTGACCTATTTGTTTGTCTCTGCATTTTCACTGCTTCCCTGAGTTGGTAGAGTAGCTTTGTGTGCTAGGTGTCCTACATTGCCCAGTGGCTCAGCCTCCCCAGTTACCTGAGGTGGACACTCTTGGTGCACTCCTTTATGGACTGCGTGTACAGCCTTGTTGTAGTTAAGTCTTGATTGTTGTTAGTATCACTGGGGGAAACTGACCTCCAGGCCAACTGGCTGTGAGGATCAGCTGTGTCTATGCCAGGAGAACTTCTGTGCTGGAGTCAGCCTCATGAGACAAGACTTGCAAAATAGTAAAAGCCTCTGTGCTGAGCTTGGGTGGAGCAGAAGTCTCAGGGCTGAGCAGACAGCCTTTGCTTTCTGTTAGACTTGATCTATGAGGCCTCTGGGTCTCAGTGTCCCTCAATAATCGCTGCAGTCCTCTCTGTGGGTGCTTGCCTCCAGACCTCTGCCTTTCGCGGCTCCCCTGAGTTTCCATGCGCTCCTCCCTTTTTCCAACAGTCCAGACTCTCCCCATATGAGTCTGAGACCCCAGGGTCTTGCCCAGAACTGGGTTCAGTGCAGTTGAAACTGAGGTTCAGTGTAGTAGGGAGTTTCCATCTCCCTCCTGCTAGAGAAAGCCAGCCACCCTTCCTCTCTGTGCACATGTCTCTGTACCTCAGCTTTTTGCAGCTCCTCTGAGTTTCTGTGTGCCCCTCTCTTTCCTTCTAGTTGTAGAATTACACTCAGCCAACTTTCCTGTGGTTCTGGATGGTGTCCGTTTTGTCTTTTAGTTGTAGTTTTGATATTATTGTGCGAGGCAGCAGTTTAGGTATTTACCTATGCCGCCATCTTGGTTTCTTGTTACCTCATTCTTTAAATCCCAAAGTTTCTTCTCCCTCTATACCTGCAGTTCTCAAATTTTTTGGTGTCAAGACTCTTAATTCTTAAAAATAATTGAGGAACCCAAAGAATTATTATGTATGTGAGTTATGTCTATCAGTGTTTACTGTACTAGAAACTAGAATTGAGAAAAATTATTTTAAAATATAAACTATTACATGTTTATATGAATAATATTTAACTTAAAAACTATTATTTTCCTAAACAAAAAAATAGCAGGAAGAGTGGTAATGCTTTATATCTTTGCAAATCTCTTTAATATCTGGTTTAATAGAAGACAGCAAGGGACTTTGGTATCTGCTTCTGCATATGACTTGTTTTGAAACTATTTAGTTGAAGTATATGAATAAAAAGCAGCCTCATACAGACATATAGTGAAAAAAGGGAGAAGTGTTTTAAATAATCTTTGAGATAAATGTAGCTATTTTTCTTTGATGATACATAAAAAATTAACAAGTATTAGTTTCTTATATATTAGTTGCAAGGAAGAATCTGAGATCTTATCAATAAACTTCTTTGTTAGGTTAAAACCATTGGTCTTATGCACTATGAGTGAATAACTTACCAATGAATGATTCTTTACCATTATGCATTGGTAATTTGGAAAATATTTATTGATTAAATAGAACTTCCAAATGTTGGCACATTTCATTATACAATATTTCAAAAATCACACTTGTTAATATCACTACTGAAATGATAAAAAAAAAGTCCTAAAGTTTTCCAAAATTCTATTTTTACTTGGAAACTGGACTTTAATCATTGACAATAAATATGATATTAGTTGTTGGCTCCCTTTTTTCTCATTGAGAAAATGCCTTCCAAATCTGAGTAACCATAACTTGTCTGTCAGTAATTTTTTCAAGTAAACATAAAGTTTTGTGAAAAGCAGCATCTAGCTCAACTTGCAACTCAAACAACTGCACAATAATTTTCTCTGAGACAGCCATCTTACTTTGGTACACAGCAAAAGTGCTTTAGCTACTGTTTGTTACACAGACCATTAAAATGGTCCTGTACTCAACAGTTGAGATGAAATAAAATTAGTATTTTTTCCTGCTTCATCAATGATATTCTCAAATGAAACTGAATGTTTGTATTTGTTGCTGTTGTGTTTTGTTTTTCTCGTTACTGTGAGTGTGTGTTGATGAAGAATACAATGACTACTATTACAAGTTTATAACAACAGTTTTATCTATCACTGCTTTTGAATCATCAGTCCAAATGTCAACATAGTGAAAAAGGCAAATAATGGTTTAGTATTGTTTAAAAAATACTTTTACCTTATGGACCCCTACAAGGGGTCCCTTCCAGGGTCTCTCCAATTCACTATTCTATACCACCTTTGCTCTAACATACTTACAGCCAATTGAAATGTTTAACAAGAAACTTGTTAAGTCCAAACATCATTAAGAGGGTCAAGTACATAAACTGCACAAGTAATTTTCCTGCTTCATTATGAAAAGATAACTGTGGCCTACATGGAGGACACTAAACTATGAACTTCTCCCCAACACATGTTGTTCCTTGGGCCTAGAATGTTCCTTGGCCCTTCCCTATCCCTAACTACCACATGTTCAGCTGAGGCATTACCAAATCCTCTAAAATTGTGATCCCATAGCATTGTGCTTGCCATCAAGGGGAAGAGTTAGGATGAAGGTGGGGAGAGAATAACATTGTTAGGAGCCTACTATATTTCATTCATCATGCAGGATATTTAATGTTTAAAAAACTTTGCAAAATAGGAGAGAAACCAAGATGGTGGGTGGCATAGGTGAACACTTAAACTGTTGCTTTGCACAACAATTTCAAAACTACAATTAAAAGACAGAACGGACATCATCCAGAACCACAGGAAAGCTGGCTGAGTGGAAATGTTACAACTAGAAGGAAAGAGGGAAAGAAAATAAAGGGGCTCACAGAAACTCAGAGGAGTTGCAAAAAGCTGAGGTATGGAGACACGCGTGTGAAGAGGACAGGCAGTAGAGTGCCTAGCTGGCTTTCTCCAGCGGGAGGGAGACAGAAATTCCCAACTGCACTGAACCCGTTTCAGGTGAACTCATACAGGGGGAGTCTGGATTGTTGTGAAAAGGGAGGAATGCCTGAAAACTTAGGGGAGCCATGAAAGGCAGAGGTCTGAAGGCGTACGCGTGAGTATACCCAGAGATTGTGCCGCTGGCTTTTTCTAGTGGGAGGAAGATCGAACCTCCCAACTGCGCTGAACTCCAGTTCCGACTGTACTGAACGCCAGTTTTGAGTGAGACCCTGGGGACCCAGACTCATATGGGTCCCTGGAATGCATGGAAACCCAGGGGAGCAGCGAAAGGCAGAGGGCTTGAGGCCTACATGTGTGCGTGCAGACAGGGCTGCAGCGATTACCAAGGAACACAGACTCAGAGGCCTCATAGGGCAGGGCTGATGGGAAGCCAAAGCTGTCTGCTAAGCCCTGAGTCTCCCCCCCATCCAAATTGAGCACAGAAGCTTTTGCAGTTTTGCAAGTCTTGTCTCATAAGGCTGACTCTAGCACGGAAATTCTCCTGGCACAGACACAGTTGATCCTCACAGACTTAACTACAACAACACTATACACACAGTCCACAAAGGGGTGCACCAAGCATGTCCACCTCAGGTAAATGGGAGGCTGAGCCACTGGGCAATATAGGACACCTAGCACACAAAGCTACTCTACCAACTCAGGGAAACAGCAAAAATGACAAAGGAACAGATCATAAACAAAAGAAATGGAGGGAAACAAATGACTGGATATAGAGTTCAAAAACACAGTTATAAGGTTTTTCAAGAATTTCTTAGAAAAGGTCGGTAAATTTAACGACACCCTCGAGGATATGAAAAAGGACCAACTAGAAATTAAACATACACTGACTGAAATAAAAAATATTATAGAGAGACCCAACAGCAGACTAGAGGAACACAAGAATCAAGTTAAAGATTTGAAATATAAAGAAGTCAAAAATACTCAACTGGAAAACCAAAAAGAAAAAGAATCCAAAAATTTGAAGACAGTATAAGAAGTCTCTGGGACAACTTCAAGCGTACCAAAATCAGAATTATGGGGGTGCCAGAAGAAGAGAGAGAGCAAGATACTGAAAACCTATGTAAAGAAATAATGACAGAAAACTTCCCCCACTGGTGAAAGAAATAGACTTACAAGTCCATGAAGCACACAGAACCCCAAACAAAAGGAATCCCAAGAGGACCACACCAAAACACATAATTAAAATGCCAAGAGCAAAAGACAAAGAGAGAATATTAAAAGCAGCAAGTGAAAATCAGTTAATTACCTACAGGGGAGCACCCATACGATTGTCAGCTGATTTCTTAACAGAAACTATGCAGGCCAGAAGGGAGTGGCAAGAAATATTCAAAGTGATGAATAGCAAGAACCTACAACCAAGATTACTCTAGCCAACAAAGCTATCATTCATAATTGAAGGTCATATAAAGAGCTTCACAGATAAGAAAAAGCTAAAAGAGGTCATCAATACCAAACCAGTATTATATGAAATGCTGAATGGTAGAAGAAGAAGAAAGAAGAAGGAGAAGAAGAAGAAGAAGAAGAAGAAGAAGAAGAAGAAGAAGAAGAAGGAGATAAAGATAAAAATTATGACCAACAAATACATATCTATGAACAAGTGAATCTAAAAATTAAGTGAAAAAAAATCTGATGAGCAGAATACACTGGTGAATATAATAGAATCAGGGGCATAGAAAGGGAGTGGACTGACAATTCTCAGGGGGAAAGGGGTGTGGGAGGTGTAAAAAGAACCTGGACAAAAATCATACACCTATGGATGAGGACAATGGGGGAGAGGTAAGAGCAGAGGGTGGGCTGGGAATCAGGTGGAGGGGAGCTATGGGGGAAAAAAGAACAATTGTAATAATCTGAACAATAAACGTTTATTAAATTAAAAAAAAAAGCTTTGCAAAATAATTTTACAGATGAGAAAACCAAAGTGTAGAGAGGTTGAATGATGTAGCTGTTAAGAGGAAGAACTATCTGAATCCAAATCTTGATCATGGCTTAAGTTTTTTTTACTGCTTAGAGAAATTCAATTTAGTTAAAAAAAAAATTCCCATCTTATCATCTATGAAAAGGTTTAAGTCAGTAATCTCATTCCTTTTAGCATTAAAATTTTTAAATTTGTTTCTTGGCTGAAAACCAGAGAGGGCAGAAGAAAGGCTGAAATAGAAATGGGATAGGGGAGGAACAGAAGCAGGAAAGATATATCCAGTCCATTTGCTGAAATCATCAGATGTAGAAATCAATATTCAAAGTAAAGTCACACTATTAGAAAAGCCAGGAGTAACTATGCTTTCAAAACCCAAGGGCATAATTTTGAAAAACAAAGTAGTGAAATCTGTCCCAATAAAAATCAAGATATATTATAAAGTGATAGTAATTAAGACACAAAGAGTATAAATTACAAATAAAAGATTAATAAATTTGATTATTTTAAATATTAAAATTTTGGTTTATCAAATGACCCCTGATAGAAAAGATGAACAGGCTAGATACCAATTTGAAAAAGAGATATAATACATAGAACCAACAAAGAATAAGTGTTCAGGATATATAAAGAATTTCTACAAATCTATTAAAAAGAAAAATAACTCCCCTGTCTCCCTAAAAGAGAATAGAAGATGAAACATGAATGGCCAATAAATGTATAGATATTAAACCTCCCTAAGTAAATCAGGGAAATGAGATATTTCATACCTATATTAACAAAAATTAAAAAGTGTTATAATACTAAGTGCAGATGAGATAGTGACAGAGAACCTGTTGAGAAAAAGCAAATTTCCTAAGAATACACACAGTATGCTAACATTTATATATAAAGTTTTTAAAATGGACATTACTACTATGTATAGTTTAGGGACACATACATGGGTATTAAAAATATACAGAAATGCCTGGAAATGATAAACACCAAATTCCCTCCTCTAGGGGACTGGAAGGAGAATGCAGGGAGAGAGGCACACAGTAGGCTTCGATTTTATTGCTAATGTTTCATTTCTTAAGTTAGGCAATAAGTAGAGGTGTGGGTTGCATAATTGTTTTACATGGCTTTGTATATGACATAATACATTTCTAAAAGCCCAAGGTCAAATATCTAAAAAGTCATTCTTTAGGTATACCAATGACATAAATATATTCTCTAGGTGGCCAATAACTTTTTTCCTGTATTCAGAATATTGGATTTTAAGAATTGAATTGCATTCAAGAATAGCATTAGGCAAAATAGCACAAAACCTCATTCTCACTAGTTAAGTTTCACATTATGTGCCTTCTGGATTAAAATAATGCAAGGCGGAATCCAGCTTACGTCATGTGAGCTCAGGGGAAGAAAAAATAACGATACCTGGAAAATAGCAAGGGGAAACAGACCCTGTTTGCACACTGTTTATTTGTTCAGGCTTGTAGCAAGGAGAAAGGGAAACATGAAAATACCTTGGTCATAAATTGTCATGTAAAAGACAACGAGAAACTGTGGAATATTATGAAACTATAAATTACTTCTGCTGAAAGGGTAGAATTTGCAGTATCCCCTTAACCGAGGTTTCACCTCCCCACTTTTGACAGAATAACTCCTGTTCTTTGGAGAAAAACACATGAAATAAATGTAAAACCCGAGAGGGAAATCATCTACTATGTACACCACCTGCCTAATAAAATGAGAATAAATTTGGCTTTTTTGGCTAAGTAGATTTGCTTATGTTTTAACTTAGATAGAGGCATACACCATCTAAATTACACGTTTTTGGTGTTTTTTTTTAAAGCCAACATGAAGGGACAAAAAATAATTTCAGAATGTCTAAATGGTTTGCTTTCAAGGCACACATCATACAATAGAATTCATAATTATAAAATAAGCCACAATCAACTGTTACGTTAACATGGAACCATGTCTATTTATTAATAATGCTAATGAGATTCTGAAACCATCACAGTTTTGGACGCCAGCTCAGTTCTGGGATCTCAAACCTGTAACTGCTGAAGTACAGCACTAAGCAGACACATACTTTTACTCCAGACTTTGCCAGCAGTTAAGTTACTGAGCTAATGGCTGCAGGTACCAAACAATGACTTCTCAAAAATAAACATCTTACTCTTTTAAAACTCTCTTTCTCCCAAATCTTAGAAGGTGGCAGGCCTCATGAAGAGCTACCTGCAAAATCCTTCCTTTGAAGAAATACACAAATGAGTCAATTCCCTGTTAAAGGATTTGCTAAAAACAAAGTTCCAGGAAGCCACGTAAAAATGATTTGTGAGGCTGCTTGATACCTGACATTTTGGAAAAAAACAAAAACAAAAAAAAACCCATTCTTCTATGCTGCATTTCAAAAAAATGCATTTGCAGGCAACTTGACTGCTACTTAAGGCTAAACGCTGGTCTCAGATGTATAATTGAGGCATCTATTCAATCTGGAGTTTACGATAGCCAAGATTTAAGCCATAAAAATAGAGTCAAAACGGAGAACTTCAGAGTCAGAGCCAGATCCCTATCCTGACTCTTCCAGCACCTTTCACTTATGAGTAGTCACTGCCAAATAGAGCAGTGGGAGTTGCATGCGTCCTTCTCCACTAGCCAAGGTGACTCACTCCAATGGAAGTTCGCAATACTGGGAAGCTGCTGGTTTTTGCAGTTGTGTTTGGTATGATATGAAGCTAGACTTAAAAAAAAAACAAAAAACAAAAAAACACCCAGGGTATTGCTTTGGCTCAATTCCATTCATTATACTGGATGATAAAAGCAAATATATATTTTCCAAAATTCTGCATTCTGTACAAGAGAAAGGATGGCCCATATTTGGGATCTAGGATCAAACTAGAATCTCTTTTTGGTACCAATTAGTTTTTATTTTTATTATTGGGAAGAAAAATTACAAGAAAAGTAATTCAACAAGAATTTGCCATGAATAATAATAGCCACAAGCCCGACCAGCGTGGCTCAGTGCTTGAGCATCAACCTATGAACCAGGATCACAGTTCGATTCCTGGTCAGGGTTGTGGGCTCGATCCCCAATGTGGGGCGTGCAGAAGGCAGCCAACCAATGATTCTCTCTCATCTCTCCCTCTCCCTTCCTCTCTGAAATCAATAAAAAATATATTTTAAAATGTAATAATAGACATGATTTTTTGAGGGATAAGTCAGCCACTCTTAGTGCTTTCAGACCCTGAATTTCAGAATCCTCTTAACATACCTAATAATATAACTACTATCTCATTTTATAAATGAGAAAACTGAGGCCCCCGGCATTAAGTAATCTGAACCAGGTCACAAATTTACTTGGTAGCAAATTTGGAATTTGAATACACATCTAGTCAAACATTAAACCCCTTTCACTACACTGTAATGCTTCTTCAGAGTTATTTTGTACATGAACTACTAAAAATGCTGTGAGATCAAAACACCTGGATATGTTAAAACACATTATGTTTCCTGAGTAATGTGCTCCAGCGGTAGGCACCGAAACCTCCATTCTGTACTGGGAATAAAGTATGAAGCAGTTAGTTATTTCGTTTAGCATTGCACTGTAAGGAAGAGCTGTGGTCTTGACTTGACCCTTTGACTTTACTGCTCTAAGAAAGTTATAAAATACTTATACGACTCCTCTTATTCTACCGCTGTGTTTGATCTGACAGCAATAGTTTACAAAACCTCCTTTGTTTCCAAACAATGTTAAATAATATATTGAAGGGAGAAAATTAGTCCCCCACCCCAAAGTCATGTACAAATAAGTTGGCTAAAAAAAAAAAAAAAAAGTATGAGCTCCTTTTGGAATTAATTCATTGAAAGACCATTACAGTATCTATATCCCTTTCCATCAACCTTGCCATCTGGAATTTATTTTTTAGGCACTCATTGCTTCTCACAGGTTCAATGTTACCCATTTCACACCATTTAACTATTGAAAGCACTTGAAATTCCGGACCCTAGAAGCAGAGCCTGTGTCTTGCCCCGTGATGTAGCTAATGTGTCAGACTTGTAAAATAGCTCTTAGTGGCGGGCCTCCATTTAGAGAAAGACGGAAACTAGCTTTAAATACTTAGAGCTTTAATATCTAGTCCATTATACTGAAGCAGGGTCTTGTAAAGAGTCAATTATGGGATACTTCTGATTTGATCCACATGCAAGGGAAATCCGCTTCTTTGCCTTTAAATCCCTGTTATAAGTGTCTTGTTTAAATAATTAGTGACACTTTTTCTTTGATCAAATTGATTCATATTGTTATTCTTCTATGCTAATTTAAAACTTAATCCATGTAAAAGTCTAAGACAGATTTTAATCTCTCATGGAGAAAGCTTTCCCCAAAAATGGAGTTTTCCAGAAAAAATTTTAATTTTTAAAACATAATTGATTGAAAATAGTTATTTTTCTATAAGGGATTTGTGAATCAATCACAAGCCAAGATGGTAATGTTATTTTTTGTATGTGATCTATTGCATATACAAACACACATATATAATATATAATACATGCTTAATAGCATTTTTAAGCAACTAATATTACTGAGACCTCTAAAGGCAATCAAGTGTCATCTCATTTTATGGCTTGAGGCTAAAATGTTTATGTGTATTTGCAAAATACTGCCAAAGGGTTAATATCCCTAATATTAATTTAGTCACAAAGAATTGATAAGTTTATGTAAAAACAGAATGCCAGACTTTACTTATCAAATTCATATTTTTTAAAATTACAATTGGTCAGGGCACTAGGAAACTGGTACTCTCATGTGCTACTGGAAGGTATTAAGTAATAGTTTTACTGAAAGCATTTGGAAATACTTATCAAAGACCTAGAAAATGCACATGATGTTTAATCCAGCAACAACACTTCTAGCAATTTAGGAATCTAGTCTCAGGAAATAATCACAATAAGAATTTTGTTATAGAACACTAAGAAATATTGGGGAAATTAAAAGTACAACAGAAGATTGATTAAATACATTTTACTTACCATTGTGCCCCTAGTATTTATTGAACAAATGAAGGAATGTATATCCATTTAAAAGGAATAGTGCACATCAATATTTTTATGTTAGGGCAGATGATTAGAATACAAAATACCATTTTTATTTTTTAAATGCATATATATGAATAAAAAAATTGGCAGGAATATATAAAAAAATTAAGAGGTTTTTTTTTTTGAGGGGGATTTACAGGTTAATCTTTATTTTCCTTCTCTGAATTTTTTATAATAAACATAATTGCTTTTATAAGAGTGTCATTGCAAACATTTATGTAAATTATAAATTATTTATACAAGAAACAGTCTCATTAATTTTATAAAAATATGTAGATAAATATTGAGTAGTTCTTCCTTTTACTATCCCCAATTCTACTCCTTTTCCAAGATGTAACTAAAATTAAGAGTTTGATGTATCCTTCTTATAAATGAGATTGCATTTCACTAATCCACAGAACCAGTCTACTTAGCTCCATGAATATTTATATTTCTCTCTTGTTTTTTGCTGTTATAAACAATACTTCAATAAACATCTTCATACATATTTCACCATATACAGGTATAAATAATAATCTAGGATAAGAAGAAACTGAAGTGATAAGTTGCTGAGAATGGTTAATGAGAACTTAAAATCACCTTCCAAATTCCATTCATCAGTGGTGGATAGTACCTCTTTTTTTTATAGTCAATCAGATGAGCAAAAAGATCATATTTCATTGTTGCTTTTCCTGATTACTCGTGCATTTGAACATCATTTCAAATCTTAATTGGTCATTTTTATTTTTCTGATAATTGCCCTGTTTATTCTTGGTCTATGATTTCTTTAATTGCTTTGTACTACTCTTCATATTTTGAATGTTCCCATTATTTATTACATATATTGCAAATATTTTCTCCCTGCCATTTTCCTTCCCTTTTTCATAAAACATTGAGGTAAAATTTACATATGGTGAGAATACAGTTCAATTTTATAAAAGCTTACTTTTGTGTCATTTTTAAAAACGATGTTTTCAGTTGTACAGAATTTTTTATTTACTGTCAATCTATTTCCTGGCTTCTAAAATTTTCATCATGCTTAGGAAGGACTTCAACAGGCCAAATTTAGAATAATCTTTTATATTTTTTGTGATATTTTATAGATTTAGCTTTTTAATCTATTTAGAATTTAGTTTTGTATTTTATGTAAGATGATATGCTTTAGTTTTACTTTACTAAATTGACAGTAATTGACTTAGTAGTATTTTCTCACCCATTTGAAATACCATTTTTATCATAAACTAAGTTTCTTTGGATGAATTGTTTCTGAGCTCTGTTTGTTCCCTTAATCTAATCATCTATTCTTACACAACTGTCACATTGTCTTAATTATCATAGATTTACAGTTATGTTTTCATATCTGGTGAGGCTATACCCTCCTCACATATCAAATAGTTCCTTTATAGTCTCATTCAGTATCTCTTCAATAAATAATTGATAATCAGCTGGTCAGTTTCCATGGAAAATACTTAGTGAATGGGATTTTGATTGGGATTGCATTAAACTTCTGGGCAATTTGAGGGTAACTGACATCTTTACCATGTTGGGTCTGGCAATCCAAGATTAAACTGAGATATTGTTTCATTGTCTCTTGGCATCTAGCCTTAGTAATGAAACATACAACACTTACTTGATATCTATTTCTTTGTAGATTATTTGTTTTCCCTCACCTTATCCTTGGTATTCTGATGTAGGCTCTTTCAACTGAAAGCTTCTATTTTCCTCTAGATCTAGAAAACTTTCTTCTATTATTTCTTGGATTATTCCCTCTTATCTTTTGCATTCTCTTTCAGAGATTCTTCAATATGTGTAATCTGATTTATCTTTCCTTCTTTTTAACATATGTTTTCTCACATTTTATAATTTTAACCAAGTTTTGTTTTTATTGATTTCAGAGAGGAAGGGAGAGGGAGAGAAACAGAAACATCAGAGATGAGGGAGAATTATCAATTGGCTGCCTCCTGCATCCCTCCTCCTGGGGAGCCAGCCTGAAACCTGGACATTTGCCCTTATGGGGAATCAAATTGTGACCTCCTGGTGATAAGCTGAAGCTCAACCACTGAACCATACTAGTGGGGCTTATAATTTTGGGGGAAAAGGAAGTAGGGCATAATCAGATCACAATTTTAATCCAATCTCTCTATGCATTATGAAGAAAATTTTAAAATAAATTTCAAATTATGTTTTGAAGTGCTGTTCAGAAATTGCGTGTGCCATCAATCAGAACAAGTGGTAATCTGAAGGAGCAATACAACAACATAGCATACATATCAAATCGCCTAAATGTCAACATATGTGTAACTTCATCGATTGGAAAAAATCCAAATTATCAATCGGTACACCTAGAAAGTCCTGAGTATCCCAACTGAAAAAAGGCACAAGTTTATAGTCTGGCATAGTTTTTCAACCTTGGTACTATTTACTTATTTATTTACATTTCTAACCTATTAATCAAGTATTCCATAAAAGGCAGTACCACATGGTGGTTGAATGTTGACTCCAAAAGTCAGATCATATGGGTTTGAATTCTGGGTCCATTTTATTTGGGTCATATTGGGCAAGTTATTTTAATTTCCATGTGACTTAGTTTTCTATCTATAAAATGAGGATAATAACAGTACCTTTCTCACAGGGTTGTTGTATTAAATAATACTTGCAGAGCACTTAGCACTCAATAAATTATAAATGTTCTCAATAAATGTTACTTCTTATTCCATATGTTACCATCAGCCTGAGGTTTTTCAACACATGCTTTATAGATTTTTTTTCTCTTTATTAATTCTTGTTTGGAATGATCTTGGAGACAATGACTGTTGACAATTATGAGAAGCTAAAGATATCATTCTTCAGAGACTCCCCCTTCTTGGTATTTTGACCAACTTCAAATAGGTCTTACCAAGAAAAGGAATCAGTAGCAAATGACAAAGTATCAATAGCAAATTTAAAAAATACTTAAGATAATAGTTAAAATAAAATTAAAACTAGAAGATAAGTGACAGCATTGAACTTAAGTGAAAAACTGAGAAATAAGCACTGAATCGATAAAGACTTTAAATGTTTTAAAGAAAGGACATACCTTCTTGTCAAATTTGTATGGGGAGAAATTAACATAGGGAAAGGAATTTAGATTTACTTTGGACATAATTATACTATTCTGCAGTATTATTTTTGTCATCAGTTGCTCTTCCGACATCCCCTTTTCTATCACCCTCACGAGGCAAGCAGAAGCATCTGAAGAGTTTGAAAAGGGGGACTAGCAGCGCTCCCGCAATGTGCTCACGTGGAAGCATTTCCCTGTGGCTCTGTGTTTACAGGATTTTATTTGTGCAGAAACACTGAGTGATAGTGGCTCAGCTGCGGGCAGAGCTTGAGGTTCTTTTGCTCTTCTTCACTCTGGCAGCTGTGTTCCTTCCTTTGTTTCAGAGACAGAGAACAGGTCCGAAATGTGGTTTTGCAAGCCTTGGCAACCTAGAGATTTCTATCCTCTAAATGGATGAGGGGGGAATCTTGAGTTTGCTTAATATTATTGGTGAAAATTTTCTTCCATTTCCACCCAGCAAAAGCAGCCAACTTCCCAAGTAAGACAAAGGCTGAGTGTCTCAGGCTGTCATTGTTGGCATCTGGTAGAGTCCTGGTCTGAAGAGTGATGTCTATGAAGAGCCCAAACCTTTCCCCTGGATCTTGCCCAGAATCATGGTCAGAGTCTTCCTGCTCACGCAGATGACTTCAGAACTCATGGGATATACAATCCATGCACCAGCAGGTCTAGGACAATTTCATTGTACTTTCTCATCTTGTTGGGATTCTCACAGGCCATGGGTCCCAGGCCTCTCATTGACATGTGACTGGATCCTGGGCTCTTTCTGTCAACAGGAAAAACACATTCTTCAGAGACTCCCCCTTCTAGAACCTCAGTTTCCAAGAGATCCTGGAAAAGAAAGACATCGCTGATATCCTTTTCTTCTTGGTCTGGGAGGTGGAAATGGAAAGGGGCTAGTCCAGGATTCTTCT
The DNA here is from genome assembly GCA_011751065.1 of Lasiurus cinereus. NCBI lineage: Eukaryota > Metazoa > Chordata > Mammalia > Chiroptera > Vespertilionidae > Lasiurus > Lasiurus cinereus. The sequence continues at coordinate 14,545,028 of JAAGEH010000016.1, read as the reverse complement.
GTTTGGCCCATGGATTTGAACTCATTCGCTGAGCACCAGAGCTGGGGCAGCAGCTCGAAAGGCACAGGGACATATGAGGAAGAACTGAACTGTCTGGTTTCAGGTTGAGAGCTGGAGGGGTAGCTTTCTCCCAGACAGAAGTGCTCGCAGAAGCTATTGTTCTTTTGCTGAGCCCTTTCCCCTCAGAGCTAGTAGGCAGGCACAAAATCGGAGTCTCCATCAATCTCAACCTTGGTACTATTGACATTTCTGAATGAATAATTCTTTGTTGTGGGAGGCTGCCCTGGCTATTATAGGATGTTTAGCAGCATCTCTGGCTTCTACCCACTATGGCTTCTACCCCTCTGTGACAATCAAAACATCTCTAAACATTATCAAATGTTCCCTGATGGGCAAAATTGCCCCTCTCCCCCCAAAGCCCTGATCTAGTAGAAGAAATATCTAATCTAATATTGGAAATATGTTCCTGGAAAAGTATATACAATATGGTACTGACACAAAGAGGGTAATAGTTAACTTTGCCTGGGGTTCAGGAAAGGTTTTAAGAAGCAGAAGACACTAGGCCTGGATTGTGAAGAAAGAATTAAGTACTTAACAGGCAAACAGGGGGAGACAAAATAATTAATAGTAATATTAGCATCTAAAACAGAAAGGTTTAAATAGTTTGGTGTCTATGTAGAATTCTAGTTCAGTGTAGATGAGAACATAGATTTGACGGCTGTGGTGAAGGGAGAAGGAAGCAATAACGCTTAAGAGGTAGTTAGAGACAAGGTTATAAAAGAACTTGCAGGCTATGCTAAGAAAAGTTGGGCTTTATTGAGTTATGATGGAAAATCACTGAAAGTATTAAGCAGGGGAATAGCATTTTAGAAAGGTATTTTTTTTTTAAATAAGCAGGGAATGGTTCAGAAGGAGATAATATTGGAAATAGATTAGGTAGAAGATAATTACAATAGTTAAGGGCCTAAACTAGGGCCATGGGGGCTAAAAAGATGGGAAATGACACTGTCAATATATGGGAAGTATAACTTATACGCTTTAGTGATTGCTTAGCTATGGAGAATAAGAAATTGAGAGGAGTTAGGACAATGTCAGATATCCCACTATTGAGTTAACTCATTATTGTGGCATTACACAAAATTGTAAAATTTTAAGTCAAGATCAGATAAGGACTAAATTTTTTTCATTTATTAATGATTTATTAATAGACAACTGTATCCATAAAATGACTAAGTTCTACAAATACCATGAAGGCCAAATAATTTAAGGATGGGATAATTTTTCAACATCTTTGTTGAAGAACTATGGTGCTGAGGACCTCTACTGTTGAGAATATGAATAGCTTCAACATTAGGATTAAACATTCAATAAAACGTTACCCAGGCATCGGCAATCTACAGCTTACCCAGAGTTTAGACATTATTTTCAGATGCAGATGGCTAGTTATGTTACTAGAGCTTAAACAGAAATGTTAATAGAGTAGAATCCAGGTCTCCTGCCATCTCCTTGAATACTTCTTTGAGAAACAATTACACAGCAAATTTAATGTTTATGCAATTTAAATTCATTGATGCTAAGAGTTGGAATAAGCTATATTCCAAATTCTCCCAGTCTATGCCCAAGTCCTTTTAGAAAGGGAAGAGAGTGTTTGTTTGTTTTTGTGGGGGGGAGGGTAGTAGGATAATATCATGTAAGGAAAAATATCCGGTAAGTAAATTACATCTAGAAAATTTTTACTTTAGAAAATTAATTTTCATTTGTAATGCTAACAGCAAGACACGCATGAAAAACACACATGGTGTCAAAATAAGCCAAAGGAAAATCGTTAGGGCAAAAATAAAAAGGACCCTAAGTCTATTTTATAGAAAAGATTCCTTTATTAACTTTTGGTCGAGAATATGTTTATATACTTTCAGAAAACAACTCCAAGACCAAGTGGACTCCTGCAACAGAGAGGAATTGACAGGTCTGCTCCAACCACAAAGACAAGAGGAGAAACAGTCCAGAGATGGAAGATGCTGACGATGCCTTACCAGGCTAGCAGTCAGCAGCTGTGCGTCGCTACAGGATGCCTAGGACCAAACCAGAAAGGGTTGGACCTGCATTAATACAATTTGTCCACCATCCAGATACCATTGCTGATGTGTACACATAAGGAACTGTTTGACATTGAAACTGGGACTCAGAACTATTGGACATTGAAATTGGGACTCAAACATTTTTTGTTCTTATAGGTTTATTTTTAGCCTGCAGAGGCAAGATGTTTTTAAAGAAAAGAATCAGGGGTCTGGGGGAAGAGGGGAACAAGATACAGAGGCAAAGAAGCAATGAACAGACTGTCATACTACAGGGAGAAGGCAGAGAAGGTTGGGGGGCGGGCTGTAAGAGATCAACCAAAGGACTTGTATGCATAACCAATGGATATAAGACATTGGGGTGGGGAGAGTGGCAGGTGAGGGCATGTACTGGGGGGTAGGAAAGGCAGGGAAGAGGTCAATGTGGGGGGGAAAGGGAGATATTATGTACTACTATTTGTAATACTTTAAATAATAAAAAAGAAAAGAAAAAAGAGCTCCATATGAAATGGAGGGCTTAGAAATGCAAACTGGTCAATAGAAATATTCCCTTTTCCAGATAATTTTTCCTTTACGTAACCTGCCCAAATGCTGATATGTTGACTGAAAGCACCAGATTTTCCTACAATTGACTCCGCCACAAAGTCTGAATCCAAAAGATGTTTGAGTTGGTCAAGCAACTGAGTGTAGGACACACATTTCCCTCGGGTTACCTTACAGTTATCTCAAAAGATTTTTAAATACTTCAATTATTTTTAAAATGTTGTTTGTTTGCTTGTTGTTTTTGTTGTTGTTGTTTGTTTGTTTGGTGAGAAGCTTTTCTCAAATGTCACAAGCTATAGGGTTAGGGAAGATTTCTTTGGTGATTATATTTAGTATACACATGAGTATGGCTCTTTATATCGAGAGCTTTCCCTTTAGGGGGCCTTAGTTCCATTGTTTCCATGATATTCATTGATAGCTATTAAACTGACCCAAGGGTTTCCTTATGTATAGTTTGGCTAATAAATATTAGACATAATAGTGTTTGAATTTGGGCTCTGCCATTTATTAGTTTATTGTTCAAGTTACTTAACCTCTCTGACTCTCAAATTTTTCCTGTGTTAAAATGGGGGTTTGATGAGGTTTGAATAAGTTAGCATTTATGAAAAATAAATGACAGAGACCAGCACAAAATTATTGCTGAAATATCTAAATTTTCCTTCTCTTCCTTTTCCTTTCCTTTATAAAGAGCACAATAAATAATCACTTCAAAGTGAGTTATTTAACTGTGTATAAAACATGCCTCGGTGGAGTTCTTAATCAACATCATGTTTTCAAGCCAAATGTGAGGCAAACCAAGTTCTTCCCTTTATCAGACTGTGTTTTTAGCACAAGAAAGGCAGTCAAAAGAAACTAGGTGTTAGAGGGTTTGGTTGTATGCATATAGTACCAAAGGCATAATCCTTTTTGTATAAGAAACCAATAGAATTACAAAAGAGTTTTTAGTCAGCATCTATGGTCACATGTGAACATGTCATTTGGTACAGGGGTTGATGAGGGAGAAAAGCCTATGGAAGTTCCAAACAAACAAACAAACAAACAAACAAAAGCCCCAAATGCAGAGGAGGCTCACACTATCACTGGCACCATGTAAGCAAGTTCCCAACAGGCAACGTGCACATTTAGTCACTCTATACAAAGAAAGCTTAATAGCTCTCATGCCTCAGCTTGAGGACTCATAATTAGGTCATCCCTTCACAATTCTTTGTTTGTTAAAAGGGAATGTCCAAACCATATGCAGAGAACCATATGCTAAAATACAAATTCAAGTTAGTGCATCAATGTATTTTTACATAGCCAAGAGATTTTGCTGTTTTCAATGCTTGGGGTGAAATGTGAAAGCTAATGGCTCCTATTCATTTTGAAAATGAAGAGGGAGCAGCAGTCGGTTGAAGGAATAATGGGTTAGCAATCAGGAGATCAAGGGTCTAACCCTGGCTTCTGTCATTGCCTATCAGTGGGACCTAGGACAAGTCCCCTACATAGAGTGCTTCTGTTTCCCCATCAGAATGTTCTAAATAACAATTCTGGCATGCACCTCAAAGGAAAAAGATAATAAGCATAGAATACTTGGCAATCTTCCTTAAGACCGTGTGACATAAATCCCAGTCATTACTACCACTAATAAGCTAGGATGATAGTACCTGCAGGGAGGTAATCATCACCCTGTAGAGAGAGTAAGCTATTAATCACCTCCAATCCCTCAAGTTGTGTGTCAAGTCAAGGACAAGTGAGAGATATGCCTATTATAGTACTGGTGTCAGAAGGATTTTCTATAAGCCTCAAGCCTTCACTGTGAACATTTTGCTTCTCAGAAAAAAAGATTCTGAATTCAAAGTAACCTCATTGCTATGAGAAAGTATGATCTTGACTAGTTTCTCTCTCTTGAGGCTTTCAATCTTGGCAGCAGCGCTGTGCTTCTCACTGAAGCTGAAGTACTTACACCGGATTGCATTGTCAACATAAGCAGGAGGAAAGGTGCTTACATCAGCTGAGAAACCCATTTCCAACTTAGGGTTAGAAAATGTCTTTCTAAATCCAAATTGTATCTTTTATCTTAGACTTCCCCTCTAACTAATGCGGTCACGGCAGATCAAATGCTTAGGCTGATAAATGTGTAAGGGATTCACTCATTGACAAAGCCCAGAATCCAAAGGTGATTAGTCGTCTAAAGAGGGAAGATGCGCACCAGACAACCATGTTTGTCACTTTGCCACTTAATCACATTAATCCCTCCACAAGACTTCATCTGCATGGCAGGAAATTAAACACTGGCAAAAATAAAACCAAAGCTCCCAAATCAGTCCAGACACCTGTTTCACAAAAGTAAGTGTGATAAGATTGTCTGTGGGTAGCAATTTTTTTTTCTGTAAACAGTCTTACGATTTTTTTTTGACACAAATAATTTAGGATTCATTTTCATAAAGGTGCTTTTTCTATAATGTAGGTAAGTGTTATATTCCAGGAAAAAGCAGACCAGATTCTAATTGAAAGCCAAGAGTATCCTCTAAGTGTGGTTACTAAATCAATAGATTTCCTATTTCAAAAGGAGATTTCTTCTAACTGTGCCAAAATTACTGAAAGTGACCTTTGTTTCTGCACATACACTTAACCTAGTTGATTCTGATCAATTTTCCCTCATGATCCTTACATTGTTTAAATAAACTCTTTATAAGGCACACTCTAATCTTTTAAAGTCCTAGTATGGAGAGAATTATTTAAAGGTGTTTTTAAAAAAATCCAAATTAAATATATTTAAAGACTTCAAATTTTATCTTAAAAAAAAAACACAAACCACACAGCCAGTCTTGTACCATTATTTGATAATTATTTTTCTCCTATGTTCCATTTTTAGTTAAAACCACAGACATAAAACCATGTGCAAATCAGTTCAACATTTGAGAAAATATTAGTGAAACAGTACAGTAGAAAATAGTTTCTTCTGAAAAAAATCTACCGTTTATAGGCAGTGCTAATTAAATTTTTTAATTTAAAAGTAATTTAAAATGGAAAATATTTCATCGGAGTTAACTTTAAACAGAATTTAGTTTCCCTTTAATAGTGCAAATGTACAGAAATCCCAGAGATGTTCAAATACATTAGGCACCTATAGAGCAATAACATCCAAGCGAAAACAGCTCAGAAAAGATCCATGAAGGTTTTCGTGACTGCTGGAGAGTCAGCTCAGAGTACCACAACTTTCAAAGCACACCAGTGTAGGGAGTAAAACATTCAAACACAAAATGAGCACTCAGCAAGAGCTGCAAAGGACGCTTTTACCTAATTAAAAGCTTAAAATCACAGAACTTCAGAGCACTGCCGTTTCAGCTTAACTTTGCCAAAATAATCAAGCAGAATGAAGCAAAACAAATAGGGGAACAACAAGCCTACCACTCTGGTTTTGATTTGCTGCCCATTACAGTTGAGCAGCGTGGCCTGCTGGGGCTAGACTGCTTTCAAACATCTTCCAAATGCCCTATAATGACACCTAATTTTACATTTAACTCTTGGAGGAAAAAGTTGTTTTCCTTGTGATAGTATTTGTCCTATGTGAACATTATCAAACTGTTTGTTCTAATCCGTTGGAAAGAATCATAAAGTTCATCTGAAATGAAGGCTTTTCCTAGTTAGGAAGGTGACTGAAAAGATTTAGTTCTTTAGCCTGTCTTTAAATCTTCTAAATGAAAGATGATTTACAATTAAGCTATGAAAATGTGAACACTCTCAAGTCTGGAAAGTTTCAGTCTGAATTGAGGTATCTTAAATCAATGCAAAGACTCACAGAACCAAATCTTACCCAAATCAGCCTCTATGCTCAAATCTTAATAAATTATAAAGGGTTTACACACTATGTCTAATTCAGCTAGTTTCAGCTGAGACACTACCAGTATTTCCCTATAATGTGCCATGAAAAAATAACAGGGCTTATATTTATAGACAAAATGGCATAAAGTACTAGGAGTTGTCACACAAAGATCATTTTCCTTGAGAAAAATATGATTATACTTCTAATGATTTGAGAAAGCAGATTAGAAAAATAAGGTGTGCTAGGCTCTTCAGACCTCTCCAGATTTAGTTGCAAATTAAGGTGAATTTTTACAAATGGAATTCTTGAATTGTTCAAATTGTTGACCAGTTTAGGATTATCAACTTTGGGGACCTCATTAGCATAAACTCCTTGCTTTCTCTTCTCTGTACTTTCAACATCCTGCCCTTCTTCAGAGATCTTATTTCTATTCAACAAACAATACAAGAAGTAGAAAGACCATGGTTAGAATCCTGGATTTGGAGCCAAGATATATACATTAGGCAAATTTCTTTTCAATGAAGCTCATTTTCCTCATCTGAAAAACAATGAATTAGACCAAGTATCTCTAAGAATTCATTCCAGGTTAGAACTGAATTCTCAGCAAAAGAAGAGTACCTACATATCACATCACCCAGGTCTCTCAGCAGACCTTTGGGTAAATGCTGTAAAACTCCCCAACTAACTGATTATTAAAACAAGAACTAAAGACCAAGAAACTAGACTAGGGGTGGGGGGAAAAAAATCTAGAAGTAGAGGAAATTGAGTAGAAAAAGTTGCTGTGCACAGGATAGGTATGCATAAGTTCCACTTCAGACAGTAGAAGGAGAAAAATAGAATATAGATCCTGAAATAAGACTATGTAAAGAATGAGATTTACAAAATTGTGTCAGAAATGACACTTCCCAAAAATGAATAGATAGAATTTTTCAATTACATGTATTACAGTGACATTGGTTAATACAATTATATAGTTTCAAGTGTATACGTAGTTCTATGACACATCATCTGAATATTGCATTGTGCACCCACCACCCAAAGTCAAATCTTCTTCCATCACTATATATTTAACTCTCTTTCTAAAAAATGAGGGTACTCACACTTTTTTGTCTTAGACAAAAAAAGACAATGTAGATAGTGGCTAAAACACTGAGCTAGGACTCAGAAGATTCTATGGCAGTTTAGACTCTGCCATTTATTAAGAATACTTCACCTATCTAGACATCGTTTTATTTATTTGTAAGAGGAAGGAGTGGGACTAGATCTTGAAGGTCCCTTAGAGATCCTAAATTGTATAAATTGACATGATTAAACAAAAGTATTCTTAATTAAAGTTAGCTGAGAATCTAAGAAAGACCTTAAAAGTTGACATTAGCCCAGCCAGTGTGGCTCAGTGGTTGAGCGTCGACCTATGAACCAGGTCACGGTTCAATTCCTGGTCAGGGCACATGCCAGGTTGTGGGCTCGATCCCTAGTGTAGGATGTGCAGGAGGCAGCCAATCAATGATTCTCTCTCATCATTGATATTTCTCTTTCTCCCTCCCTCCCCCTCTGTACCCCCTTCCTGTCTGAAATCAATAAAAAATATTTTTTTTTAAAGTTGAGATTAATAATAATATCCACTTCATAAATTTTGGAAAATTTAATGAAACAGTGATTGTGGAAGTGTTTTGTAGGCTGCAAAATGCTAAAAAAAAAAAAAGGTTGGTAACGAATATTTTTATTTATTAACATTTTAGAAAAGTGAGGAGTTAATATTGATAAAATTCTGGCAATGCAAAAGTAGGTAGTTGATACATACTTTCTGAGCAAATAATGGATTCAAAGTAATATGTCTAATCTCAGTACAACTGATAAATAAGTTTGCAGATATAAGGGAGGGGAGAAAGCTTATATAAATATTATGGAGAATGTGGGGAAATAGGAAGCCTATAATATATCACACCAGAAATTATATAGCAATATACATATATTTAAGGGTTGGACTCTTAGTTAACTCAAATCACATTTAAACACTCTCACTACTATTTTTAAACAGCATGAGGAATATAATGGAGCTAAGTTTCTTCCCTATGGCTCTAGCACATTAACTTACTTATTTCCATTTTTCCCCTGTACATTCTTTTAGCTCCCTTCCAGAGAGGTTGCATATATTTCACTCACTTTTCTGCTTCATTTGACTGCTTGCTAATTAGCCAGGTTGAAATATCTTTTCAAACCCATCCTCACCGTGAGTTAATCAACCGAAATAGTCACTTTTGAGTGCTGCAATATAAGGCATACTTTCCCTGACACGTTCCCAGATCCTACTGATGTGGGTCCAGAATTGGGACTGGAAATTCAATCAGAATCATGCTTTCCCATGGAATTTGACCTTATATTATTTTTAACACATACAGTCCAGCAAAAACAAACAGCTCTGAAAAGGGACTTCATATTAAGCACATAGCAGGCTGTGAGGTAAACATCCCAGATTATGCCAAGTGTGCTATGGTCTCTCACGTAACATTTCTGATGTTGGAAGGTATAAGCCTATCCATCAGAATACGGCTGAGCTATACTAAAGCAGGTAGTCTGATCTAGGGATCCTTTGGAGAAGATGGTTCTAGAGAGATGGGGAAAACACTGGGCTCCTTTTCTCCAGTCCTTTTGCATTTCTCATGTTCCACAAAGATCAAATAAATTTTATAAAAAGGAAATTAAAAGGTAAAAACCAGCACTAAAATGAAATCACTCTATTTTGTCACATAACCCCACCAAAGCCAGGGTGTTTGGAGCTCCCCATTTCAGCAGTGGATTTCATGTTTTAAAAGTATGGCCATTTCATACGCAATAATAAGAGAATATAATGCTGGTATTTCTTTTCTAGGAAGTAATGAATTAGATAATAATAAACTGGACACTGCTTCTTAAATCATGATTGAATTTTTCATTGATTTCCTTTACTTACAACATATGTGTAAACACGTGTACTATATGTGTGATTCTATCTTTAAATACATGCCTATTAAGGAGGCAAGCACGATACTTCTAGTGCCAATTCTGCAAGTCCGCATGTAACACTTCCTTTTGCTGCCAAATGGAATAAATCCATTTTGTTTAAAACATATAGTTTCAGATAAATGCAGTGCAAGTGGGAAAATTTATGTGACAAAATTCACCTGCAGGGAACACACAAAAACTATATTTATAATAATCAATATTTTAGAGGCAGCATAGCATTGTGGGTAAGCATGCTGGCTATGGAGGCAGACTGCTGTGCTTGAATTCATGTGCTACCGCCTACTACTGCACAATCTTTCTTTGCCTTGATTGTCTTATCTTCAGTGAAGATTACAATAGCAACTAGGATTAAATTAATATGTGTAAATTGCACTATGCACAACACATACTAGTGCTCCCAAATGGTAGTTGTTATTACTTGCATAATTCTGTGCTTTAAAAGTGTCCTCACTGCATCTCACTGGGTCCTCCTAATAACCTTGCTCCTCTGATGCAGCATAGTGTTGTTAAAAGTATGGATTCTGGAATCAGACTGCTTAGGCTAGAAGTCTAGCTTCCCCACTTACTAACTATGCAAAGTGGTTAAATTTCTTTTCTAAAGCTTCAATTTTCTTATCGGCAAATAGGAATGATAATAGTATCCACCTCAAAACATTATGTGTACATATCCAAAGTACTTAGAAGAATATCTGTAACATAGCAGATAGCTAATAAACATTAGCAATTATTATCTTCATTTTAAAGATGTAAAAAACGATTTCAAAGAGGCAACTGATTTGCCTAAGGGCAATTACCTACAAAGTAATAGTTATAAATAAGAAAAAAACCCACCTACTAAACTCTTATAAACTACTAAGAATATGAGAAGCAGAGATGGAGAGGTTTGTCCTTAGGCAACATCTATTGGATACTGACAAAACTTGGAAAAAAGTGAGACTTGTAAAAACATTTTATAGTAGTGATACTATCAAAGCATGTTAATATAGCACCAATTTTATAATTTTGCTTTTTTTATTATTTTTCTAATTGTTGACAGTTTACCTGGTATCACACATATCTTGAGTCCTACATATACTATATTAATATACGTTTATGTCATTTCCTCAACTGTAAGTTCCCTGAAGACCGTAACTTTTTCTTATATTTATCTAACAGTATTTAGTTCATTCCTGAATATGTAGTATACATACTATGAATACTTGATTAGTGAACCTTTCTTATGTTAATATAGTGTGATCTTATAAGGAAAGTACAATTCTTACTATAATAAAGCCTAATATCAGTGAGTGACATGGCTAATAACAGAAGTGATTAATTCGTCTAAATATGAGAAATTCTAAAAGTAAAACATAGTCTCAGAATGGCCAATAATTAAATTTCCAAATTACTTTTATGTAACTTTTTTTAAAAAACAAAAACCAATAATAATATCAAGAATTTCCAGAAAAGGAAGCTATACCTTTAAGAAAAGTTGCTGCAACATAACTGGAAAGAAAAGCTTTTCAGAGACATGATCAAAGGATTACCATGTTCAACTTAAAGAGCAACTTACACACCTGCTGAAATATTAGTTTTCTATTAATGTTTACAGGGCACTAGACTCCTTAGTATTTTTCTTACAGCTCTTTCTATGGGATGGAAAGTTGACAAAAGGTTATTTCTCTGTACCTTTTGAAAACTCTACTTTTATCTGGGAGCTGAAACTTCTTTTGTCCTTCTCTTTTGTTCTACTGTACACATTGGTGGATTTTAATTGAAGTGACTCATCATTGATGCAACTTGTGAAAAGTTCAACACAACTGGCAATTAAACGAAGGCATTTTGGAAAACATTACAACTTTTGTGTTAATGGGTGTAACCCAAAAGATGGGCCTAGTGAATATTCCCTTTTATGTATTATGACTCCACCACATTAGAACCAGATAATAAACACTAAATACACTTTAAAGTGCAAGGTATTATCAAGCAGAAATCATTGATCTTGTACCTAAATGTTAACAATGACCAAACAATATTACCTATGAATAAAAGAGTACTGTATTCTATATAAATTGTAAATTGTTTGAGCTCATTCAAAAAATATTTTCAATTTGCCTTGAACTTCTTTTCACTGCAAACAGTTATTACTAGGAACTATTGTCTCTATGAAATCCAACAATGAAAATGAAGCAAAAACAAGCTAAAAATACCTTAACAAACACCTATTTTTTTTTATAGAGCTGGAAAGTTGAATATTTTAGAGATAAAAGAAGTTTCAAATACCCTAGATTAACATAAACATTGACTTCTTTATCTGGTTTTTAACCATGTTGCTCTCCAAGATAAGAAACTGCATGCTAATTAACACAGTTTTCATTTCAAGTGAAAATTCAAAGAAGCAGCACACATGGAAAGATATTACAAAGTTATGGTGACTAATTCTACCAGAAAACTACTAGGTATCTTTGTTTTAAGTGTTTTATGTGCATTTTTGTTACTCAAGGCCAATTTTTTTAGATGGCTGAGCTCTTAGTGGGAAACATTCCCTGCCTACCTCTATCTTCATTTAAAAAAAATTTTTTTTACTTTCAAACTCAATCAATACTCACTGAAAAGAAGCCAGAAAGAAATATTGCAAATGTGCAAGTCATTACCATAAGCATTGAAAAGAGAATGCTTTTACAAGTTCATTTTAGCTCATTTATCTCCTCTGTGTTTACCTAACCAACCACACCTATGTTGACATAATGATTCACAGAGAAAAATAAAAACCCATATTTAAGCATAAAGATCAACAACGAAAAATACCACCCAGGAAAATACTGTCATTGAGTCAAATCATGAGTAACTCAGAAAGAGTATAAATGAATTGTCAACTTAATGGCTCAGGTGCCAGAGGATACTAATGGAGCCAAACCTCTTGTCCATTTTTGAGTTCTTATAGCTAACAACGTGAGCATAAAAGAAGAGGCAGAGTGGGAGAGGAGAGGATCAAGGACTTGCATCAGACTCCAGCCCAAATGCCTTTCCTGCGTCAAAGGAGAGGTTGCCTCTGTCATGTGCACAAGATATGAAAAGTAGCTAGACTAGAGTGAAATGTACGGGTACCTGAATAATGTATAAAACCATCAAACAGCGAAGTTCTTCCCCTGACAAAATTAGTGTCTCGAATATGGTTGAAGTTTAAGTATACAATTGTTGCAAGTTCTCATTTAAAAATGTAAATGTCACTCCAATAAATTTAATAACATTTTTTTAAAAAGAGCCATGTGTAGATATTAAATATGATTATGATCTAGCCCATACTTTTGACTTTATATGGTTATCTACATAGTTTTATTCCCAAATTATCTGAATATTTTGAATCTACTTGCATTTCTCAATAGTGTTAATTTTTAAAAATATATATTTTATTGATTTTTTTATAGAGACGAAGGGAGAGGGATAGAGAGTTAGAAACATCGATGAGACAGAAACATTGATCAGCTGCCTCCTACACACCCCCTACTGGGGATGTGTCCATAACCAAGGTACATGCCCTTGACCAGAATCAAACCTGGGACCCTTCAGTCCACAGGCCAACACTCTATCCACTGAGCCAAACAGGTTAGGGCAATAGTGTTACTTTTTACAAAATGCTTGTGTTATGTATATGGCTAACGTTCCCTAGAAATTAAAATGTAATTAAAGAAAAAATTTCGGGTACTGTACCTTTTTTTTTTTTTTTAATCCTCACTTGAGGATATTTTCCCATTAATTTTTAGAGAGAGTGGAAGAGAGAAGGAAAGACAGAAAGAAATATCGATGTGAGAGAAACACATTGATTAGTTGCCTCCTGCATGTGCTCAGACCAGGGCCTGGGCCAGGGAGGGTCCCGGGCTCCTCGGGAGAGGCCTGCAACTGAAGTACATGCCCTTGACCGAAATCAAACCGCAGGCCGATGCTCTATCCAATGAGCCAAACCAGCTATGGCATTACTGTACCTTTTAAATATGATTTTCTTTGAATGCTGTTTTCTTATAGCTTAAATTCTATATTATCATTTGTAACAGAAAAATATATAGAGTACATATATAAGAGTACGTGTTTTGTAAGAATACATGTTTTCAATTCTTGAGTGTATAGGTGGGAATGGAATTGTTGGGTCATATGGTAATTCTACAACTTTCTGAAGAACCACTAAACTGCTTATCATATCAACTATGTCATATAAAATTTATATAAAATAAATTTGTATGATTTTTTTCTTGTTAATCTGCCTTGTTACAGGAGCCCCAGCTGAGAACTTGGAATGATAGGGAAGAAGATATCTTTTCCTCCCCTATAAAGCCATAAAGACAGCACAGGTTTTATGGTCACTAGAGCCCTAACTGTGGCTCTACCATTTTATATTAACATTAGCTATGCACAAGGGTTCCAATTTTTCTATATCCTTAGCAACATTTGTTATTTTCCTTGAAAAAAAGTTATTATAGCCCTGGTGGTTTGGCTCAGTGAATAGAGTGTCAGCCCTGGGACTGAAGGGTCCTAGGTTTAATTCTAGTCAAGGGCATGTACATGTAGGCTCCCCTGTCCCAGTTGGGGCACCTAAGATAGGCAACAATTGATTTGACTCTCTCATGTATGCTTCTTTCCTTCTCTTTGTCTCTCCCCTTCTCTCGGAAAAAACACACAAATTCAATGGAAAAAAATATCCTTGGGTGAGGATTAACAACAAAATTTATAGCCACCCTCATGGATGAGAAGTGACATTTCATTGTGGTTTTTGTTTTACATTTCCCTAATAATAAACGATGTTGAACACCTTTTCATGTGCTTAGTGGCCATTGCCTATTCAAGTCTTTTGCCCATTTTTAAATCGGATTATCTATATTTTTGTTGTTGAGTTGTAACAATTCTTTATATAGTCTGGATACTACACCTTTATCAGATATATGATTTGTAAATATTATCTCCTATTCTTTATATTGTCTTTTCATTATCTTGACAGTGTCCTTTCATATACAAATGTTTAAGCTCAGTGAGGTCCAATTGATCTATTCTTTCTTTTGTTGCCTGGGCTTTTGGTGTCATATCTAAGAATCCATTGCCAAATCCAAGATCATAAAGACTGACACCTAAGTTTTCTCCCAAGAGTTTTATAGTTAACATTTAGGTCTATGATCCATTTTCAGTTAATTTCTATATATGGTTTGAGATAGGAGTCCAACATCATTATTTTGCATGTGGCTATCTAGTTGTCACACTACCATTTGTTGAAGAGATTATATTTTCCTAGTCTTGGCATTATCAAAATTCAGTTGACTGAGGGATTGAGCCCAAAACCTGGGCATGGGTTCTGATAGGAAATCGAACTGTAACCTCCTGGTTCATAGATTGATGCTGAACTACTGAGCCACACTGGCCAGGTCACCATGCTTTCTTAGTAATACAGGCTCATTACTTTCAGTATGAATTTTCCTTCAGAGTACACTGAAATAAATTCAATTGTTAACAATATTTTTATTAATGAGAGAGAGAAGTGAACTTTATTATGAAGGCAATTGGAAGGCAGTTAAAGGTTTTTATTTGAATAAGTGATGTGACTAGTCCTGTCTAGGAGAATAACATAAGTGCTTTGCAGAGTAGTGCTGGTGGTAAGGCTGAAGCAGAATTAGAAAGTTATCTCTGAAGACAGGGACATAGAGAGGAATCTGAATAAACAGGCCTTACTAAGTTTCCCCAGTTTACTGCACTCAGCATATATTAATTTTGTCCTATCACACTTTCCACAACTGTCCACTCTCCATCACATCTAGCATAAAATCACTCAGATTTCATTGCTTCTTTGGGTCCTCATTTCCTTAGGAAGGCTCCCATGTCATATAAAATTTATATAAAATAGATTTGTATGATTTTCTCTTGTTAATCTGCCTTGTTACAGGAGCCCCAGCTGAGAACTTGGAATGGTAGGGAAGAAGATAACTTTTCCTCCCCTATAAAGCCATAAAGACAGCACAGGTTTTATGGTCACTAGAGCCCCAACTGTGGCTCTACCATTTTCCAGCTTGCTATGGGCAAGTTTCTTAATGTTTTTAAATGCTATCCTAACACAGATCTGTTCCTATTAATATCACAGAGTTAATGTGAAGTACTGAGATAACACGAATGCTATTCAATAAAGGTCAGTTTTCTTATTTTCCTTCCCCTCCCAGGTTCTTCACTATAATTTTGATGGCTGAGTTTATCATATAATTAAATCTCCTTGAGATTTAGCATTATTAAACTAATCTTTTTAGGTTGTAGTTAAGGGTTGATGAGAAAATAGTGATCTTGTCTCTTTGCTCTGAGCTCAACACAATTATTTTCTAAATTTTTCGCTTTAGTATTATAGCTAAATGGTACTATTTAATGTAAATTCCATGCTTTGTTTCATGCTACCCCTCTGTTTGGAATACTCTTCTGTGCCTTCCAATTGGCTGGTGTAGCCTATAAGACACAATTGAAATGCCAGGAAGGGTATTCCCCTCTACACCAAGTGAGTTTTGCCTTCTCTGTGTTCCCATATTACCATATTATAGAATGTAGTAAATGCAATGATAAAGCACACTAGGTTATAATTATCTGTTTGTTTATTGGCTTCCTCCTAAACACTACAAAAGGGCAAGAACTGTGTATTATAATAGATTATGTTAGTGTTTCCTCAGTTCTCATCCTGGTTCTAGTACATAACAAACATTTAATAAGTATTTACTGAATAAAGAAAACAAATTATAAAAGCCATCGACCACTCATTCCAAGTATTTGCAAACTATACCCATTTTTCTGTCTTAAATCTATCATGTCCTGCCTATCAGTCTGTCTTTCTCTTCAGAAAAGCAGCTGTAATGGCTCTGAAGAAACTGATTCTATATAATAAAAGTCTAATATGCAAATTGTCCCCTCGACCATGAGTTCCACCAGGAGGTGGGGCCAGCTGGAACTGCCGAGGCCCCTCCCCCTGGCCAGCCCTGCCCTGGCTGGCAGCAGGCAGCTGGGGGAAAAGAGGCCCAAGCCAGCGGCTGGCAGCCACTAAGGACCCTACACATGCACAAATTTCGTGCACTGGGCCTCTAGTCTTCCAATAGAAAACCTGCATTGCAGCTTGCCCCCACCACTGTTAGCTGTGAAAAGTTGGGCAAGTCATTGAAGCTTGTGGCCCTTGTTTCTTCATGTGCAAGATCAAAATAACTGGTTTTGTAACATGGTTTAAATGACATATAATATAAAAGAACCTTACATAGTATCTGTCACATAAAAATTTAAGTTAGAATACAGCTGGATGTGAAAAAGGGTGTTCCATGAAAAATTGGAGTCTTTCATGCAATTAACTAGATTATTGCAAACATCCAGAGAACTCTGTAAAACTGCTTTTATTTTAGGTTCTAATTGTTATCTCTAGCACCAGAATGAACCTGTTAACAAAAATAAAACAAAGTAAAACACCCAACCTCAAAGTCATTGCCAGTCATAAATAACTTGAAAATTATTTAAATGAAGATATATTGCCTCTATAATTGAGTGCTGTCTATAAATCAGGAATGAAAACAAACAAATAAAAGAGCCATTAATGTGAAATGCTGACAAATCTGTGTTTTCAAAGGTCCTATGATTGGTATTTTTAGAAGTTCTAATAAAGTACACATTCATGGTGTCTCCCAAATGCCACAATGAAAGAAACATGCTTAAAGCAGCCTGAATGTAGTGAATTTAGAGGTGGATGCTTGTAGAGTGAAGAAAAACCGTGGCTAATATTTTAGTGAATGAACTATAGTCCACCAGGAACCAAGCGCTCCTAACATCTTTCTCACAAACTCACGGAGTTAGGCTTTAGAAAGAACACGTTAGTGTGATGCTGCCACCTACAGCCAGAATTTTTCATCTGCTTCACTAAAACAATGAAAAAGAACAATTCTAGGCCCAAGGCATACATTTTAGTAATCTTTTAGGTTGCTTAATTAAATAAGAAGGTTCTCTTTAGCTCCAAAAGAATTTTTGGCTGAGGTTTCTTCTGGTTATCAAGGAACCTATTTTAGTTTCCTTCAAGAGATTTCTTATATAGAAGATACTTCCACCTTATACGAGTTTTCCTGAATTTTTACAGCACACATTTCTTTCAAATGATATTATTACTAGAAATATTTTTTAAAATTATGTTTTTATATGCTAATGATTATGAAAACTCACTTTAGAGTGAAGTTATAAACAGTCAGAAATAGGCAGAACATTGGGGGTGCTGATTCCAGACCTTCCCAGCTCTGCTTCCTGACCACCTTATGTGGCTTTTGCCTTTTCCCTCCTGTTTTGACAGCAAGCAGAAGGAAATAAGATGGTAGCAGAGGGCATCTGTCCTTTTCCTAGAGAACAATCCTGCCTTATAGGTAGCATCCCACTAATATGTAAATCACATTTACAAAAGACAGAACAGTCCCAATTTTATAAAGATAAATATCATGCTCTCTATTTCTAGTCTCTACCTTGTTCACAAGTTTGGTTGTTTTCAGCTAAAGTTATTCAATTCAGCTAATTGTACCACATATTTTTATGAATTTTTCTTATGTCTCATTAGGAGCCATCTTATTATCCTCAAGCTAAGTTCACTTCTCATATATCTCAGTGCTTACTTAAATAAAAATAAAAATAAGTGTTCATAATCTCTCTCAAATATCCTAATGTGAGTTAGCTTATTTAGATTCTTACCATGTTTCATTGTATTTAACAGTTCAATGAGTTTCCCAAATGTAGATCAAGGTATCATAAAAATAATGTATAAGTCATATAAAAACATTTATTTGTTGGTATCTTTCCAAAGATTACATACAATTACTTGATGTTAAACAACTACTTTTGGTCATCAGAAGTAGCCATATAACTAGACCATCCTTTACTCTCACTTGGCAGATGAGAAAAATAAGACATGAAAAGGTTAGATGACTTAGTCAAGGTCATTTCAAGTAATAAAGACTTGAAAAAGAAGTTCTTATCATTAAGGTCTGTACTGAGGTCCTAGCAAGAATGTTAGGCCTCTGCTTTTTTACTTCAAATTTCCCATCTGTGAAATAGGTCTCAATTTCTCAAACTGAACAGTCAGAGAATAATTTATGGCAACTCATACAATTCCTAAGAGATAGACTGGAGAAGAAAAATGAGATGCTGCCCAGCCGGTGTAGCTCAGCAACTGAGCATCGACCAAGGTACCAAGAAGTCACTGGTTTGATTCCCGGTTAGGGCACATGCCCAGGTTGCGGGCTCATGTAGGAGGCAGCTGATGATCGATGATGTTTCTCTCTCTCTTTCTGGCTTAAAAAAAATCAATAAAAACATATATTTATTTTAAAAAAAGATGAGATGCTATCTTGGGAAGTTTAAAAGAAAAGGTTTTTATCTAAACTTACAATAATAATGTTTTGTTTTTATATCTTCAGTAGTAAAAGTTACTAAAAAGTCACTCAGTGCAGGAGTAAGTTATTCAGCTTGTTTATAAAATAGTTTAGGAAAGATTACTAGCAAGCTTATTGTAAAGGCTTAAATAGGAAAATATAATTAACTCTTCCACAATCAATCTTATGAAATACCTGTGATAAAACATATATGTCTCAGTTAAAATTATTTATCACTTTGAATTATACCTATGCTTTCTCAAAATACCAGATTTTTTTTCTTCATAGCTTGAAGAGAAAAGACAATTATTATCCCTCTATTGCCTTTATATATTTTTGGTCAAATATTTAAAATAAATTCAGAAACATGAATTCCTCAACCTCTTATTCAGCTTTCATTGTATTGCAAAACCATCAAATATACATATTTTTAATTTTTCTATTTTTTTAAACCAAATACTTGGTAAATGGATTTTTTAAAATGTTTTTATTGATTTCAGAGAGGGAGATAGAGATAGAAAACTCAATGATGAGAAAGAATCATTGATTGGCTGCCTCCTGCACACCCCCACTGGGGATGAAGCCAGAAACCTGAGCATTTGCCCTGATTGGGAATCAAACTGGTGACCTCTTGGCTCATGGGTCGATGGTCAACCACTGAGCCACACCAGTTGGGCTAAATTTCTAATTAAACCAAAAATGTGCCCATAATACAGCCAATTATTTTATTAACTCTGAACAATTAAAAATTTTACAATAGAACAAGGTCTTGAATGAAAAAAGAATCTATACATAATACCAAATCTACTAAATAGGAGCAAGCAATTGATATATTGTCTAGACACTTTCATTTGTTTTTCAAATACAATCTATGATGATG
This sequence comes from Lasiurus cinereus, assembly GCA_011751065.1. NCBI lineage: Eukaryota > Metazoa > Chordata > Mammalia > Chiroptera > Vespertilionidae > Lasiurus > Lasiurus cinereus. The sequence goes on along the minus strand of JAAGEH010000016.1, from coordinate 14,525,345 downwards.
ATTATACAACTGTGTGCATATACTAAAACCACTAAATTATACTTTAAGGGGATTAATTTTATGGTATGTGAATTATGCCTCAATAAAACTTATTTTTTAAAAATATAACCCAAAGTTCTTTTAAAAAAATCCTCCTAAGAAATAATATATGTGTTTTTTCCATGTTAGCATCAGATTTAAGCATATATACAAAAATGAAATAAGCAAAAAAGTGTTCGCAGCAGCTCAGATAAGGCAATGCTATCATTTAGAGGATATGATCTGTGCTATAGGTATGAACCCCAAATTCTTATCTCAATGATTTGTGTAAAATTCCCACTGAAACCAGTGACTATTACACTACAAAGCTTAGGGCATAATTTGGCACATTCTGCCATATTCTTATATTTTTAAAGAATTCTTTGTTATAACTTTCATCTGTTTTTGTTTAACTGACAAAAGGATCAAGCAAAAGTTATGCTCTTGTCATGATATTTCTTTAAAGTAAATCTGGATAGAAACATGAAAGTTAACCCAGTATAGCCATATAGATTTAAATTCACTGAAAGCTTCTGGAAATAAATATAACAGGCACTTTCCATTTGGATTCTGAAAGGAGGAGGAGTTAGAAGGGTCATTCTTTTCTAGAAAAAAATATAGTTTTGATAGCATCAAAGAATCTTAGAGTCAGAAGCACTCTAGAGATAATCTGTTTAAATCCACTGCTCTCCTTGATGAAGAAATAGAGGCACAAAGAGGTTAAGTAATTTGTGCAAGGTCACAGAGTGCATGAGTGAAGAAGTAAAGTAGAGAATTGGCCTCAGTTCCCTAACCATGGCTTTTCCTCCTCTCCTTCATTAGACTGCTGTCATCAAGGGAAAATAAAAACTGTAGGTGTTCCCAGCTAAAAAAAATTATATGTAGAAGAGATTTTGTAATAGATCTCATACTAAAGAAAATTGTACATGGAGAGTTTGGAGGTGGGGGTGAAGGAAAGGATCAAACAGCAATCACATCACTTTCCAAATACCACTGTGCCTCATGAAATCCCAAGAGAGTTTTAAAAATCAGCCACCTGAATGAGCCATGAAATAAATACTGTCACACTCTGCTAGAGAGAATGTAAACTGATACAACCATTCTGGAAAACAATTTCACAATTTCTACCTAAAGCCTTTAAAAAGTTTTTAGTCTAACCTAACAATTCTATACCTGGGAACCAATGATCCTAATATGCTAAGTGTCCAGTCGTCCGGTCGTCCATTCAACCAATCAAAGTGTAATATGCTAATGATATGCTAAGGCTGCTCAACTGCTCACTATGATATGCACTAACCACGAGGGGGCAGACAGTCTACCCATCGACCAGTCGCTATGATGTGCATTGACCACCAGGAGACAGATGCTCCAACCAGTAGGTTAGTTTGCTGCTGGGGTCTGGCCTATCAGAACTGAGCGAGCTGGGGCCGGACATGTCCTGGAGCCCTCCTGTGGTCCCTCCCCAGCTGGCCAACCTCTCGGGTCCCACTCTGGCCCCAATCATGCACTGATGGGGCCCCTCAGCCTGGCCTGCACCCTCTCGCAATCCAGGTTGAGGGACTCCCCTCCAGTGCACAAATTTTGTGCACCAGGCCTCTAGTATAAATATAAACCAAGATCCAGAAATACAGCTTTGCAGAGAAATGTTCATTGTAATATTATTTATCATGATAGGAAGTGATACACATCAATGAGGCAATGGTTAAGAATACCATAAGATACTCATTTGATGATTATCATTATAGCTAATAAAATAAAATTTAGAGTAATTTAACATGAAAACAAAAAAAATTAAAATGTGATATAATGTTAAGCTTAAAGAGTAAAATATAAAATTGTATATATGGTATATTTTAAAAATATAAAAACCTGTACATAGAAAAATATATTGATTGCCTTTGGGTAGTATAAATACAGTGGTACCTCGAGATACAAGTTTAATTCGTTCCATAACCTTGAGGCTTGGGAAACTATGAGACGCTCGAGTCGAGGTAAACTGGTGGGTCGTGTGCAGCCGGCCGATCCACGCGATTACTCCTATCTCAAATGTTGCTCGTATTTCAAAGCAAAAATCGCTCGCTCGACTGCTCGTATCTCAAAAATCTCGTATGTTAGGGCACTCGTATCTCGAGGTACCACTGTATAGGTGGTTTTTCTTATATTATCTAATTTTTAAATAAAATATGTTCCTTTTATAGTTAAAAATTTTTAGTAGATGTTATTATTAAATATAAAATGAGCCAACCAGTCAAAAACCAATTCAGAAATATAATTAGAATCTACCATGGGGATGAAGTATTTATAGCCTTTGGGTTCAGATGCCTTTTCACTACATCACATTACCCAACACCATCATTTCTCATGTTGTGGCCAACTGCTTTCCTCTACAGAATCACGTACGATTAACATCTAACATAATATGTAATTTGTTGAGATTCTGAAGAATACCATTCACTCTAGAGCTTATAAATACTTCATTCCTTTGACTTGCTTGATCAGACTGCACCAATTAGAACCAAATGGCACATGTCTCCAAACTTAGTTCAGGTGCAGAGGATCCTCTTGCTGCTTCCTGAGAGGCTTCTTAATTCAAGTCAGTCCCTCTCTTACTGCACATGGTCAAGTCCTGTTTTCTCTTTGTACTAGGACGACATCCAAACTCACATAAAAGTATGAGGGGCCATAATTCCTCATTTCACAAAATCCCAAGTTAACCAAAGTTCTCACACATTTATCTGGAAGGATACCAAACACTTAAAAGATAATAGCAATGGTCCTTTTAAGGAGAATAGAACATTGTTTCCATCAAGAAAAAGAGCGTCTAATGAACTATTCTGTGAAAATGTTCATTTAAGGAAGACAATTTATTCAAGGAGATTTCAAAATTCCTGATATCACCTTTAAAAAACATTCTCCTTGTTCTTACACTTTGGGATAATAAGGCCAGATAGAAGAACCTTTTATTTCTGGCAGCGTGACTCACGTCCCAATATTTGAAATGAAGAGGATCCTTTCCTGCCTAGATCTCAATAAGACAACCATGAAGGCAAACTGACAACCTGGGTTTCTGCTGTCAGAGATCTGTGCATCAATCAACGAGACTCTGTATGGCATCTGTTTTCAGTGGTCATGTCATTTACCATCAACATCACATCAAACCCATGCTGTAAAAATGGGTTCTTTCCCCCATATTCATAAGCAGATGATCTCTGGTTTCATCCTTAGTTAGGCCTCTCGGGTTGGGAAGAAAACAGTGCAATAGTGTCTCCTGCTGCCTCTGAGCGTGGTGGCCCATGTGCATGGAGGGATGCTTCCTAAGGAGAAAGTATGAAGACTTAATCCTTGGCAGTACAGTACTCAACTTCATTCCAGTGTGTACTTTCTCTACATTCAATTAAACTGTGTTTTGAATTTTGTGTTGCTCAAACTTAAAAATATCATGATCTCTGGTATCAGAACTCTTCTATTATTAAGCAATTATTCACGTTTATTTAATTTTGTATATGTTCATTTCCACACATGCCTACTCAGCACTCCTACTCCCAAGTCGCAAAAGCAATACAAAATAGCTAGTTAAATTTGGAGAACAGTTATATCAACAGAAGGATCCTAATTTTAGACTCCCAAGAGAAAATTACCGGTGTCAGGACATATCCTGATAGTTTCACAGGTTTGGCATAACATTCAGTGGGAAATCACTCTGGATAAGTGCCACAAAAACCCACACAAATACAAGTTGGCTTTTTAGTATTCTTTTAAATCCTTGATGGAGGAAAAATGCATGTCTGGGAGCAATCAGACTCAAGCATATATCTTCTTCTGATGCAATTTTGTGAATCCGAAGTGATAAAAAGAAGTTGTGACTTCTGACATTACTAAATAAATTCCGAGGTACTGTTTGAATCAATCAGGTTATTTCTTCCCCTAAAATAAGTCCAGTATGTTTACACTCCTTACCATATGTTAGATGAATGCATTTAGAAATCTCACGATGAGTTAATTTATTTTTTAAAAAGGTGGTGGCAAGGGGGAGACTCATGTAGAAAAAACTGCAGTGTTGTTCCAACTTTTTTTTTTTTCCTTCCATATTTCCAGGCACTTTTCTAATTTTGAAGATCTGCTCCTGGGGAATGGCTATTTTTTTTTTTTTATTACTTCTGCTTTGGGAAAATTTGACAAGCAGAGCTGCATCCATCTTACATGCTAAGGTAACTGCCTTTGACTGTAAGGGCAGTATATTCCATATGTGTTCAGAGTCAGCCTAGGAAGGGCAATACCTTCCCTGGTCTCAAAGTAACTACTGAAGAAGTTAGGGTGTAAGACAGAATCATGGTGTTTTAATGCCTACTGTTCCTAAGGAGCAAAATAGCCATTTGCTCTAGGACCAACTATAGGTCTAGTTTTCTTTCTCTCTACTCTGATCTAGAATAGTTATTGTCTATTTTGGAACATAACCATGTCCAACATATTTTCCTTCTAAAACAGGACGTAAGGGTATGATGAACATGCTGTGGTTCCTCTAGCCCCAAGGTCAGCAAACCACGGCTCGAGAGCTACATGTGGCTCTTTGGGCACTTGAGTGTGGCTCTTCCACAAAATACTACGGCCTGGGAGAGTCTATTTTGAAGAAGTGGCATTAGAAGAAGCTTAAGTTTAAAAATTTTGGCTCTCAAAAGAAATTTCAATTGTTGTCCTGTTGATACTTGGCTCTGTTGACTAATGAGTTTGCCGACCACTGGACTAACCCTAAGCACATTTATTGAAATGATCTCTTCTTTCTTTGCCTTAGAAATCTCAGGGACAATGCTAGCAGACTTTAAGAAGTGTTATGGAAGCAATTCGTTAATATTTGTGCAGCACTTCAGGAATAAAGTACTAAATATTGTAGCGGGTAGCAACTTAATAAGATAATTAACCAACCATTTCTAACTTGAAACTGTATAAGTATGGGCATGTTTTACTTTTGAATATTCTTTCTTCCTTTTATTGGCTTAAGCTATTACTGAACAGACTGATGACTCAATTTGAGTGATAAAAAGAAAAGAGAGACATTTTAGTTTGAATAAGAATTACCTTACTATTTAGCAGCAGCATTTCCTCTCAGTATACAGAATGTTTTTTCATTTAATATGCCATTTTTTGTGCCTTGAGTAAAAAGACCATTAAAGGTAAACACCTGAGCTAATCTCTAGTTAGAAAAGCATATGATCATTGGCTTTGCTTTACATTTGAACAAGGACAACCAACGCCTCCCAGGGTAGAAAGTGACTACTCATTTCGGTTGTATATAAAGTTAAACCTTCTATTATGTGTCCTATTAATAATTATATGTTTTTGCAGTGTGTACTGTCTCCTGATCTCTGAGCTCATACCAACTATAATCCTCTCTAAACAAATAAAATTAGAGTTCCAATCTACTGGCAAAGACCATTTCCCTCCATCTTTTTCTAGCACTCCAGGACCCAAGCATACAATGAGAATCTAAAACTATTTTAAAGGAACAATTAGAGTCAAATGACAACTAGGACCTACTAGAAACTCATAAAATATTTAAGTTCATTTACCGATACAGATACATATTTTTTTCTGGCAAGATGTAATGTTTAAACCATAAGTCACTCTTAGCATAAAGTATATTGAAGACAGGTAAGCAAAAGATAAGTGAAACAATAATTTCAAATCAATAATAGAAAAAAACCATAAAATCATTAGAAATAAATATTTTTAAAATAAAAATTAGTCTCATTTATCTTGCTGAATATTAGGTTTAAGGCTATCATTACTATATTATTACTCTTAAAAGGTGGTTCATCCCATTTTGTATCCTCAATGCTTAACACAATATGCCAGGAACAATAATGAAGGCACTTAATAAATATGTGACGAGTGAGAGAATGAATAAATGAATGGGCACTGTACTCTAAATATACACTGCAGTTTATATATAAGCTTGTACCTTACTAATGTTTTTACAAACATTTCTGAAACAAAGATATAGGAAGCAAACATAAAGAATCAAGAATCAAAAATCTTTAAGTTGAAATCTCAGACTCATTTGAGAGTGAGGGGGGGTGGGGCATTGAAGAAGTCATTTTAGAAAAAAGGAAAAGGCATAATCCGAGGTAGTTGGAAGGCTTAAGATAGATTGTTAGGTTAAAATTGAACTTTATTGCCAACAATTTTCAACTTTTTTTTTTTAGATAACTTCTAATATTATTTCTCAACTTCATTGAATCCTATACTCTATGTAAATAATTTTTATATGTAAAGGAACATATTATTTCTGTGAAGTATATTAATTTTTAAAGCTATAACCACATGCGGAAAGTATAGGGCAGCTTATCTTCTTGCTGAACGGGAACACATTTGGAGTTCTCATTGACATCAGGGTTAAGAATACCCCCAAGTGTGTTTATTGAGGGCAATACAGAAAATCTTGGCATGTGTTATCAATTTGGGAACAAGTACATGTATCTACTTTGGCATCAGGCAATTTGTTAGACCCAGAGGCAAGATTCTAAGTGATGTACTAACAAGGCAAAAATAAGAAAACCATTTTTAAAAAGCACATAATTAAATTCAGAATAAAAACACTACCCCAAATAGTTTATACATAAAACATACCACCTTGTGGAATAAAAGATAAATGCTTTACTATGTTCTGCCACTTGTGAATGATGTCATCACTATGATTATATGAAGAAGAAACTTCTTAGTTACATATGCTTAGCTACAGATGGTCACCATTCTCTCTCTCTGGTAGCCCTAGTGTTCATAAGTTAGTATAATTTTTGTTCAATTCAATTGCATAAAAACCATACTGCAAAAACACACGTTGCCTTTCTCACTGGTATTGGTGGATGAGCATATTGTTTTATCTTATTACTCTTTTCAGTCTTTGCTAATGTGTTTTTCTATATGATTTATCCTGTTAGGATAGTGATCACAAGCTTTGCCTAGATAACCAGAACAGACTTTTAAAACCTCTTTTCTCTTACTAAGTGGATCAGAAGTTTTAAAAAAAGGCTTATTAAAGCCCTAGCTGGTTTGGCTCAGTGGATAAAGCGTTGTCCTGTGGATTCGATTCCAGTCAAAGGCACATGCCATGGTTACAGGCTCGATCCCCACTAGGGGGCATGCAGGAGGCAGCAACTCAATGAAGTAAAACAGTAGTATCTTTGCTTGAATGCACGAGAGTTTAATAAACCTTTTTTTTCTTATTGACACAGTATTTATTTGTCTTCCTTTTGTCAAACCTGAGCCAACCATTTTCCCCAGGCTGCCTAGGGAGGTATAGAAAAAGCAACATACAGGGCAGACAAGACATAGGAAAAAGAACTATGGAAGGTGGAGACAGCTCCTTCACATGGCAAAGAGGAGGAGAAAGGCCACAATCAGGCAAAAGAGCCCCATGGCCTCTGAGAGGGCAAAGCCCAGAATGGTGTAGGAGAAGAGCTGTTGCTTCAGAGAAGGGTTCCTAACCAATGATGAGGCTCCCAAACACTGTCCCAATTCCAGCCTCAGGGCCTGCCACCCCTACTGTGGCAGCCCTAGCTCCAATGAACTTGGCTGCTGTGTCAATGTCCCTTGAAATGGCACTAGTTTAGAAGCTGCAGCTAGAAATAAGTGAGGTCAGGGAACATGGGCCTGCCAAGCTGCTGAGGCTCTCATCTGTCAGTGTCTCTGGTCATTTCAGCACCACTGCAGACATTGACTGGCTCAGCTGAGAGGCACTCCTGACCAAAGAGGGGTGGAGACAAACTTGGTGCAGGCATACATTTTCAGAGGATGAGGGGAGCTGCTCCCAGTGCAGAGAAGACAGACAGGGGATACATCTTTTTTTAAAATATATTTTTATTAATTTCAGAGAGGAAGGGAGAGGGAGAGACAGAAACATCAATGATGAAAGAAAATCATCCATTGGCTGCCTTATGCATAGAGTCCACAACCCAGGCATAAGCCCTGATTGGGAATCAAACTGCGACCTCTTGGTCCAGAGGTCAATACCCAACCATTGAGCCATGCCAGCCAGGCTAGAGTGAATTTTAAGTGGGCTTTCCAGACAGCAAAATGCATTCTGTTTAGCAACTATATATAACTTATTCAAAACTTATCAATCTCTTACTCAAAACCTATCAATCTCTGTAATTTTTATATTTCATGTCTTAAATATAATGCTAAAGTTTCATTGTGATGAAAATAAAGCTATTTTTTGTACTGCCTAACTGCAATTTTTTAAAAAAAAACACATGCATTTTATTTTGAGATTTGTTTTATTGTATGTATATTTTAAAAACCAGGAAAATGGAAACACTTCTGATTTTTCCATCAGTTATGAAAGCAATGTATTTGCTTCAAGGCAAGAATTCATTATAGGTATTTACTCTATGGCACATATTAATTCTGCCATATTACAGAAGTTTGATGACAGCTATCTTGCAATTTCTAATTGAAGGAACGTTAAGCAATTATACTAAAACCATGTTCAATGTCTGTAAGAATGAAGAAGCCCAGGTATTGGAGAGGAATCTCACTGAAGTTATTAGAATCCAAATTCCAGTTTGTAAAGCTGCCAGCTGCAACCCACTTGTGATATACCATTTGAAGAGGAACAAATGAACTTGATAAAAATGATTTATTTGTAAAAGCAGAAATCTGCTATTTAAATTTCACACTAGTTGATTAAAAAATACGTGTTTGATTTTGGACTATTACTTTGAATTAAGAACAAGCAACCTAAGTAAAAACTCTACAGCATCCTAAAAATATGCAATGTCAGGCACTTATAACTTCCTTCTTCTGAAAAGTTTTTTTTCTAAATATGGAATTAGAATACCATTTGTATCATTTCCTTTGTCTTAAAGAATAAATATAAAAAAGATGTTTCTTGGATTTATATTTGGTAAACAAATGTTCTATGTTTCCATTTAAGTCTTATAAAAAAATGTGAATTCCAATACAGTAGGTTTCTTTGGGACAAAATATACATATTTGCCAGTGAAGGAAAAAAGGAATCACTCTATATAATAAAAAAACTAATATGCAAATTGACCAAACAGCGAACAACCAGGTGCTATGACATGCATTGACCACCAGGGGGCAGATGCTTGACACAGGAACTGCCCCCTGGTACTCAATGTGCTCCACAGGGGAGCACCACTCAGCCAGAAGCGAGGGTCACGACTGGCTGGCGGTGGCGGGAGCCTCTCCCACTTCCATGGCAGTGCTAAGGATGTCCAACTGACGGCTTAGGCCCACTTAAACCTTTGGTCAGACATCTGCCAAGGACTCCCAGACTGAGAGAGGGCACAAGACAGGCTGAGGGACTCCTGCCCCAGTGCATGAATTCTGTGCACTGAGCCTCTAGTCCTTTCATAAAAAAGAGTAAGGTGCAAATTGACCATACCCCCCCTACATCCACCAGCCACGCCCACCAGCCAATTAGAGTGAGTATGCAAATTAACCCAACCAAGATGGCTATGGCCCACAGAGCAGGAGGAAAGGCTTGGGTTGCCCCTAGCGATGGAGAAAGCCAAGCACCCAGGCCTCCACTTAAGGCAACAAAGTTTCAATGGCTGTGCAGCAGAAGGCTTGGCTCTGCTCCAGGATACAAAGTTTCAATTGTAGAAGATAAATAAGTCCCAGATACCAGGGCCTGCTTGGATTGCCAGGGGGGCGGGGCTGACCTGCAAACCACCACAAGCCCCTCTCCCAGGCCACCCCATGCCCCAAGAGAACACCCACCCTGATCCAGGACACCCTTCAGGGCAAACCAGCTGCCCCCCACCCATGCACCAGGCCTCTATCTTATCTAATAAAAGAGTAATATGCAGATTGACCATCACTCCAACACACAAGATGGCTTCCCCTAAGATACTGTCCCCATGTAGATATAAGATGGCCACCACAAGATGGCCAGCAGGGGAGAGCTGTTGGCATGGACCAGGCCTGCAAGGGAGGGCAATTGGGGGTGATCAAGCCTGCAGAGGAGGGCAGTTAGGGGTGACCAGTATGGCAGAAAAGAGAAGTTGGGGGTGACCAGGCCTGCAGGGAAGGTTGGTTCGGGGAGACCCAGGCCTGCAGGGGAGGGCAGTTAGGGGTGACCAGGCCTACAGGGTAGGGCAGTTAGGGGCAAAAAAGCTAGCAGGGGAACAGTTAGGCATCAATTAGGCTGGCAGAGGAGTGGTTAGGGGGTGATCAGGCTGGCAGGCAGAAGCAGTTAGGGGCAATCAGGAAGGCAGGCAGCTGGATTAGGATCGGGCCTAAACGAGCAGTCAGACATCCCTCAAGGGGTCCCATATTGGAGAGGAATCAGGCTGGGCTGAAGAACATCCCCCTTTTACCCCCCATGCATGAATTTCGTGCACCGGGCCTCTAGTCTATATATAAAAGTCTAAGCAACAGTTCAACCATTAGCTATGATGTACACTGACCACCAGGAGGCAGACATTCCGACTGGTAGGTTAGCTTGCTGCTGGGTCCAGCTGATCAGGACTGGGCGAGATGGGACGGACACGCCCTGGCACCCTCCCACGGTCCCTCCCTGGCCCCAATTGTGCACCTGTGGGGTCCCTCAACCTGACCTATGCCCTATCGCAATCTGGGATGCCTCAGGGGATATCAGAGTCACAGGCCAAACCAAGGGACCCCCCTAGTGCATGAATCCATGCAATAGGCCTCTAGTGTTAAGTAATATGACTTACTAAACTTGATTTGGACAAGCCTATGTCATCATTTCCTTCTCCTCTTCTTCCTTTTTCACCTTGTTCTTATTCTGGTAGCTGTTGATGCCTGGCCATAGTGAGCTCAGTGATTGAATACCAATCTAGGGACCAGGAGATCACGGTTCAATTCCCAGTCAAGATATATGCCCAGGTTGTGGACTAGATCCCCAATTGGGCAGAAGGCAGCTGTTCAATGATTCTCTCTCGTCATTGATGTTTCTATCTTTCTCTCCCTCTCCCTTCCTCTCTGAAATCAGTAAAGATATATATATATATATATATATAGAGAGAGAGAGAGAGAGAGAGATAATTAAATTAAAAACAAATAATTTTCTATTTCTTGACTTCTAAGAGCTGAGAAATAATTTGCATTATCATCTTTTGAGAAATTAAATTTTAGTCATGGAATTTCAATTGGAACCAAAATTACATGACTCATAAATATATTTCATTTACACCTACTGACAGTAAATTGGTTCATAGTGGCAATAGAGTAACTCTGAAGAGACATAAATTTTATGTTTCAAAATGGAACAAGTTTTCTAATTGTAATGAAGAAGAGAATACAATTAGTCCCAATTGCCAAATGAGACACGGTGCCAGAAATCTCAAGAACAGAAAAAGAGATTGCATGAATGCCAGGGAAAGAATGCTTTCCAGAGACTCTAAGACTCCCCATGGGAAATAAGTCCCTTAGCTCCTTAAATTTCCATATCTATACTTTTCATCAATACCAAGAATTTCCTCAATTTTCAAATTTCTGGTTTGGTATTTTAGTTTCCTATTAAAATCCCTCTGAAATTTCCTCCTCAGTTTAGAAAGCCTGAATTTATCGAGGTCTTATGATTTTGTTTTCTAATAGCATCAAGTTTTCCCCTTTAATATAACCAATGAAAAAGAATATAAACAAGGACTGGACAGGGGCCACTGTCATCCAAAGATATTTCAACCTTTTAACAAATGTCTTGCTTATTGTCTCCTGGATCTCTGTCTAAGAAAATACCCACTTTTATATCCTGGTAACTTGCTGAGTCTGTGAAATGACTGTTTCCCCCTATCCTGAGAATGATTCCACTGAAATCCAGAATCTCACCACAAGATGAGGTTTCTCAGTACGTCACACTTTCAAGACCATCATGAATGCATCACTTTCCAGAGAAAGCAACAGCAAAGCAATGTGGGAAATGACATCAGGTTTGTATCTCTTCCAACTTATATTACTGAATTTCTGAATTGGCTTTTTAGCTATTGTACGTAGGCATTCATATTGTCTCTGCCAAATTGCTTAACTATAAAGATTTTTAAAACAGCCTGACCGTTGTGGATCAGTGGTTGAGCATCGATCTATGAACCATAATGTCACAGTTCGATTCCTGGTCAGGGTATATGCCCAGATTGCAGACTCAATTCCTAATGTAGGACATAGAGGAGGCAGCCGATCAATGATTCTCTCTCATCACTGAGGTTTCTCTCTCTCTCCCCCTCCCCTTTCCTCTCTAAAATCAATAAAAATGTATTTTAGAAAGATTTTTAAAACAAAAATGAAGAATAAATATTCATTCTCCAAGGAGAATACATGCATAGTCTTCTCCAAAGCCATCAAAGATAAAGACATTTTTATCTCTTGCCTTCAGAAACTGGGGTTAGGAGTCAAAACATCATGTGATTTTAGCATCTAATTAAAACTGGTGTTTTTACCTACAAAAGCTCTCTTTCATTATTCTCACTTGGTTTGAAAGATGATGCTTTATAACCAACCAAAAATATGAAAGATTCAAGTACTAAGCAATTTCATATTCAGTATATTGTAGTATGTGGTGGTGGCTTCAGCAACCTATTGGCTCCTATCCACCAGAACTCAAAATGGAAAATGTACCTAATGAAGAAGGCTTATACATAACTTCTGGGAAACCTCTCTAGATTTAATTTTTAACAATTTAACCCTATTATTCATTTCATATAAGTGGTCCCAAAGAGATCTCTGTTAAGTGGCCAGCTTTAATTCATATACCTCAGGGATTCACGGCATTATAAATGGAAAGGCTGGCCCTGGTATTAAAATAGCAGCCTGCTTGATTACAGGCAGGCATGATACCGTAGTTTGAAATTAACCAAAGTTAACAGAGCTATCTATTCTATCTCCTGCTTAGTTAGCTACCTGAAAAGTCATTCTAGCTGCATCTGGTCAAATATATCAGCTAAATTAGATTTAATACATTGTTCAATACCAACTCCTTTAGTAGTATTAGACAAATTGTCTATACATCTCATCTTCTCTAAATGTATAAATGTATTATGTTCTTGCATTGTGTGATGAAGTACTAAACTCCTGCTTTTGTTGCCACTACCCAAGGACTTAAGGTTTCTTCCTATGTTCATGGCTTGGGAAGGTAGCCTTTTCTTTCTCCTGTACTACTCCTCATTTTAAATTGTCCAAAGCAGCACACCCTCAAAATACTTATCTTCCTTGAATTGAAAAAAGTCCTTTACTATTCATTGAAATTATTAAAAGAAAAGTAAGACTAGGTTAACATTATAGTAGGTAAAGTATCTTCATAATCTAGCTTTTTGTAGCACAGGGAATTTACCTAGTAAAAGATCTTGTTTCTGTGTACCTTTATGCGGTTACATGGCCTACTTCATCACACAGTCTAATATAGATCCTTTCCTGGTCAATGAAAATGAGATAATATTAGTCCAACCATTCTTTTTGTCACACAAAAAAAAGAACTTATGAATTTTCTAAAGACCCCCGGAGTTAGGCTTTTATGCTTTGACTTATGATCTTACCTCTACAGTTATATATTAAAAACCTACTTTTATCTTTAAAAAATAGTCAATAAAAACATTTAGAATAGTACCTAGTACATAATTCTATATTAACATATATTCTTATTAATATATTTTTATTCTAACTCTTTTGTAAGTCTTCCCTATTCTCACCTGGCCTCTTCTCCCTGTACAAGAGGAGAATATATGCATAGTCTTCTCCAAAGCCATCAAAGATAAAGATAGTTTCTTCTCTTGCCTTCAGAAACTGGGGTTAGGAGTCAAAACATCATGTGATTTTAGCATCTTATTAAAACTGGTTTTTTATCTACAAAAGCTTTCTCTCTTTCATTATTCTCACTTGGTTTGAAAGATGATGCTTTATAATCATATATTCTGGGGGGGGACTTATTTTCCTATTTAACTTAACTGTTTATATTTCCCTCTCCTTCAATAAACAGTAAACTACTTGAGAGCAAGAACCATGGATTTTCTTTGTATTGGCCTCTCCAGTGCCTAGCATATTGCTTTTCAGACATTACATCTTTTTTAAAGACGTTATTTTATTTAATTATAATAATGTCTTTCAATACCAGTGGGAAGTTATCAACCAGTGTAGGCTTTTTTTCTTAGATCTGCCTACAAATACAGATAGATACCAAATCAGTTTCTTTATGCAGACAAGTTGAAACTGCAATAAGATTAAGCAAGTGGCAGGGTCAAATGGTAGGGACCAGAAAAAGGTCATTACGAAACAACAAAATGTACAAACAATGGGATTAACAATAGAATTAATTTAGACTAAAACCCAGTAAAGTAACAGATTGAGACAAGATTAGGGACAAGGAGCCCTAACCAGTTTAGCTCAGTGGATAAGGCATCGGCTCTCAGACTGAAGGGTCCTAAGTTCGATTCTGATCAAGGGCATATACCTTGCTTGTGGGCTCAATCCCCAGTAGGGGCACGCAGAAGGCAGCTAATGGATATTTCCCTGTAAAAATCAATTATATATATATATTTAAAAGATTAGGGACTAGGATGGAATATTTTTATTGATTTCAGAGAGAGAGAGAGAGAGAGAGAGAGAGAGAGAGAGAGAGAGAGAGAAGGAAAGAGAGAAACATCAATGATGAGAGAGAATCACTGATTGGCTGCCTCCTTCCCACCCCACACTGGGGATCGAGTCTGCAACTTGAGCATGTGCCCCAACCGGGAATCAAACTGTGACCTCCTGGTTCATAGGTCGAAGCTCAATCACTGAGCCACGCTGGCTGGGTAGGACAATAGAACTAAGTAAGTGAATAGGGCATTTATAGGTGGGAAAGAGAAACTGCAATCCAAAGAAAGCATCTGAAAGGACTTCCAACTGTTTTATTAATAGGCAATTATAGGATAGGAGATTAAAAAAAAACAAACCTACAGAGTCTTAACTATAAAAGATATTGTTCTATAATATTAGTTCTGCCCACAAGATATTTGTTAAAGGATCTCAGCGTGTTTAATTAGAGGGATCCCTTTTTACCCAGATTCATCTTCATAATTGTATATTCCACAACTATGTCCAGATAGTAATGCTATTTCTTCAAAAAGGATCAAAGATATAATTACTTAAAAACCAATTCCAGGTGAAAGTGGTTTGGCTCGGTGGGTGTTTCTAACTCTCTCTCTCTCTCTCCCTTCCTCTCTGTAAAAAATCAGTAAAATATATATTTTTCAAAAAGACCAATTCCAATTTTCTAAAGACACAGGAATTTCTATATGGCAGTTGTTCTCTAAAAGTCATACTAGCTGGGCTTCTGACTAGAGGAACAATACTATTCCCACTCATGCTTACTAAGTGGAATATCTGATGCATAAATGTCTGGGTGTTATTTGGTTTCAGATAGCAGGTCCCCGTTTAAAAACTATTCCTTTTTATTGAGTATGCCTAAGAAATATACATGGTTCAAACCTCAAATTTCACAGCGTTGCTTACTTGAATCAGTGAAGGATGAAAAAGAAGGGAGGGAGGATAATGTGTAGGAAGGAAAAAGGTTTAATATTGAGTTTGGTGAGGCAGAGAAGAAAAAGGGAAACACTAAACTTAAAGGTCATAGAGAAGCTAAAGCTATTCATTTTCATGATAGGAGAACAAAAGAAAATATTTTTTTCGTCTTTAAGAGGATTAAAGGGGACTTAAGTATAGATAGTTAAAAGTAGTTGGTCTCCAACCCATTAATATGTGGGACTGCAAGTTTATTTATTCGCTCATTTTTCCCCCCATTTGTAGAAGGATGTCCCCTGACAATTTAAATTCTTTTTTCAGTCAAGAGAGTCTGTAAGAGCTCAGGACCTTGGGTAAAGAGGCCTTTTGTGTTTCTATCATTTAGACCCTCTTAACTCTTGAAGAAGGTTAACCAGACATTTGTGTTTTTAAGGTCTGTAGGCTCAAGAATGACACCTCCTTCATATCTGATGTTTCTTTGACTATCCCAAATTCAATCTCCTTCCCTAATATCTCTTTCATATTTTTTTTTTGTTTGGTGGGGGGTGGATATTTCTTTTACTAAGTTTTGTGCGGTCTTGAGGACTATAAAGTACTGAGCAAAAGAGGAAAAGAAAAAAAAACAAGACATAGACAATAGTGTGGTGACTATGTGGTGAGAAGGGTGGAAGTGTAAGAAGGTATATGAGGAATGAATGGTGATGGAAAAAAATAATAATAAAATAAATAAAATGAAATAAAATAAAGGGAAAAAATAGCAATACCAAAAAATAGTTTGTAAATAAAAAAACCTAAAAGAATATACAGCAAAATATTAACAATCGCTTTGTCTGAGAGGGAGACAAAAATTCTATAGGTAGAATTTCCAGTTTTGAGAATTTTTTATTTATTTTTATAAGAAATGTATATTTTAAGTATTAAAAGTCAGTAAAAAGTTTCCATTGTGAAAAAAAACTTGTTCTAATATCATTCAATAAAAATTTTATGAAATTATTAGTAAAACCCATCTTAACCTAGGTTTTAAAATATTCTAACTGGTTCACTGAAAGCATTTAGAAAGTGTTTTTTTTCTATTGAAAGATCAAAAACAATTTTCTTAAATTGTGATTTGTAAACATTTACAAGCAATGGTTCTTAACCAAACAGTTTTGAGCATGAAAAGTACAAGATGTTGGACTTGTATAACCAGCTCTGAGTAAAATACATCTATCATCACTTTGTGAGATGACTTCCCACTAAACAAACACCTGGGGTAAGAAAATTAATGGATAAACCAATATTGCAAGCCTGGGCTACATTCATATATATTGGATTAGTTTTCATTCACATCATTACTTCTTGTTGAAAAGTATTCCATTTAAAATAGTTTAAGAATTCTCTTTTCCCAATATATTGTCACATTTAAATATACATTAAAATACTCTGGATAATGTTACACAAAAGCTACAAACCCTGTAATTATTTTTGAAAAGATATTGTATAATAATCACCTGTGCTATATATATGTACATGAAAGCAAAGCACTATGAGGAACACCAGTTATTAGAATAATGTGTCTCAAAATGAATCTTCAAATTTAAAAAAATTCACATCAGGGAAAGTTGGCAAGATCAAGGCATGATTAAAGATAATAATAAGTTACATATCAAATATGAATTGCATCACTTCTCTGCACCAAATTTTATCACTGCTGCCTATGACAACTTAAACAAAAAACCCAAACACATTATAAATCATGCACCCTCACACACACTCTCTTAAGCAAAAACACCTACCAGGTATACAGTCAAATTAAAACTGTAGGAGAGATTTATTAGCTTGTAGATGTTCCTAATTATTTGAAAAACGTGTCTTATGTTCAATAGCAACATCTTTCAAGAGCACATTTCAATCTTAGGAAAGGGGATCAAATCACCATAAACGTGATCATAGAAAGTGTTTATTAGATCAACATTTCAAGGCAATGCAAATTTTTGGCAGTATTGTGGGTTATTTCTATAGTTCTCAGCCTTTGTCTCTATCTAGAAAGCTTGCTATGTATAGGAGATACAATAATGTAGAAAGTATACTGGAGCAGGGGCAACATAGAGGGAAAGGAGGTAAGATTTATTGCCTTCAATTATTTTTGTTAAAAATGTTCCTCAGGGCACAGGCACATAATATATTGTACTTTCCATTACTTAGTGCAAATGTAAAACATATCTAAAAAACACATTTCATCTTTATAACATATTAAAATAACAAGTAGGATGTCATGACGTTAATTTGACAGATGGACTGTCATTTAGCAATGTTGTACGACATTAGTTAACAGCAAATTAATATCATCATACCCAATTTTTCTTAACATCTAGAAGCTATCAGATTGAAAAAAATTTCCTAGTAAGGTATCTTTGAATTAGTTACTAATCTAATGAGGCAAAATAGTTAACTAAAAATATGCAAATGTAATCCACATATAGTTTAAAAATAGCTACTTTCAAATGAATTAAAAATAAATGGTAAAATAATCTAAAAACTCTGATCTTAGCCACTATCCCCCAACTTTATCCTTCACTAAGGCAGCGATTTTTTTTTTGACAAGTTCACATGTACGTTATTAATTGACTCATAAAAATTTTCAGCATATTGTACTAGGTTTATTATAACTGCCTTTACTATATATTAAAACCAGTATCTTTTCATCAACACCAGCTGTTAAGCAAACTCAAGTGACATAGTAGATTAATGATTAGTCAATAGAAAAGAAAGCAAAAATAGAGTGGCATAAATTTAATTTCATTACACTTTGGCATCTGAAGCCACAATTTATGCCCCACTGACCAGAAATGACTTCTCTATTGTGAAACAGTCTTGATGTATACAATTTTAGTAGCATTGACATTCACCAAATGAATGTTAATTTTAAAGTCTTCATATTAAATATTAATGTTTTCTGAAATAATTTTAATAGTATGGAAATAACATGAGAAAATTATTTGTTGCAAATTTATCCCCATTGATAACATAAGTGTTTCTGTAGGTACTTCCTGTTAATATTTTTTTCATTTTCTAATGTACAAAGGAGAGGAGAGAGAAAGGAGAACTTCCAGCCTAATATCTGGGCTGGAGTCAAAACACCAGCTTAACTTTAGCTGGCTCTTGGAGCAGAAACAGGAAAGATTGCAAAAACATGGTTTTAAACCTTCAACAGCTACATTCTAGAAAAACATAAAAGAATGATGTTATAGATTAAAATAGACCTGCTTCTCAGTAAAAGGAATTGTGATCATCATAATTTATCAAAAAAGTTATAATTCCCTAATGGAAAAAAAGAAGACCTGATTTCAGGAATGACTGTATCAAACTTAAAGAAGGAATTTGCATGCTCTTTATTTAAAACTTGAAAATTTTACCTCCTTTGAGAAACTAAATCATTCCATACCATTATGTATATTAATTCAGCCACTCCCATTGGATTTTACATTCTTTGAAAATAGAGACCATATCTTAAATTTCCCCCTTTTTTTTATCACATAGTATTAAGCACAGAATATGTACTCAATAAATACTTGATTGTGAAAGTTTAGCAATGTTTATCTGTTACAAAAATACTAGATGCACTTTTAACCCCAACTCCAATTTTATTAGATAAGTGTGCCTTCCTTTTCTGCTTATGACTTATTCTGAGTCTCACTTTTCCTTCATTTCATCTATTTATTACTCCCGATCTTTCCTTCTTCTTTTTCCTCCCCCTCCCAGGATACATATGTATTCAGAAGTACACATACACATATACACAGACACAATACTAAATATATAACATTCTTATAAGATTATATATAAAATGTTATAATCTTATGTAATTGATTAATCATGAATATACTTTGTTCCTATCATACTGCTTTAAAAGAAATCTAGAAAACTAAATAAAGTTTTAAGTTATCTTAAATTGATTTTTCCCACCAAAATCACTGATCCTCTCTTCTAATGGTTGGTTTTTATCATCTCGGAACATAGCAATGATTTCACTCAAACATTCCCTACTTAAAATATTTAATTTTATTACATGGTAAATGTGTTTTGCTACATTTACTGATTTCCTTGGAAGAAAGTGATAGTAGTTTCAGAAAAAAGAGGATTTAAAAAAATAATTATTGATTTCTCATGGTGGTGTTAGTAGTTTTATCTTACCTTTAATAATGCTCAGTCATTTCTACATTATAAATCCTCATATCTTCTGTGATTTATGATTATTTTAGGATAAAGAAGATAAATTATTATGGTAATTGATACACAGACCTGGAACTTAGTTAAGAAACCTAAATTCAGTTCCCTTCCTTCTAAAAATAAAAGCAGTATAGTTGCTCAGTTTCCGTGTCTATTAGATTTGAATACCGTTGCTCATTATTCATATGGGAATCTATTGTGTTGATTGGAAGTGATATCAACAAAAGGGCAAATAAGAACTAGTAATGCAATCATTATTATACTATGCTATCATTTGAACATCAAAATATTTCACAGAAAATTATATTTAGTAATTTGAATCACATCATTGATAAACATGTTGAGGCATATGGAAAGTTGGTATTCAGATTTGAGTTTCTGGCACTAACAGTGGGTGGCTGTAGTTGATCTTTAGCAAATGGCAAAGACATGGATATCATAAATACAAGCTGAATTATGATAAATAATAACAATTTTCAGTGGGTATAAATTACACATTTCATGTCCCCTAAATGGTGTTTGGCATTTACTTTGTGAAGTTTAAGGTTTCTTAAAATATAAAACTGAACTCAGAATCCAAGATGGCGGCATAGGTAAACACCTACACTGCTGCCTCACACAACAATTGCAAAACTACAACTAAAAGACAGAATGGGCATCATCCAGAAGCACAGGAAAGCTGGCTGAGTGGAAATTCTACAACTAGAAGGAAAGAGAGGGGCTCACAGAGATCCAGAGGAGCTGCAAAAAGCTGAGGTGCGTAGACACGCGCGTGGAGAGAGCGGGTGCTGGAGAACCTGGCTGGCTTTCTCTGGCGGGAGGGAAACGGAGACTCACAACGGCATTGAACCCCCTTATCCTACGACACTAAACCCCAGGTCCAGCCAAAACTCTTACGGGAGGATTTTGGACTGTGAAAAGGGAGAAGTGCATGGAAATTTAGGGGAGTTGCAAGAGATCAGAAGTCTGGTGACGCACATGGCATTGCGCACAGAGGACCAGCTGCTGATTGTGCCACTGGCTTTCGCGAGTGGGCGGAAGACTGACCCTCCCAACTGTGCCACTTCTAACTCCACTAAACCCCAGTTTCAGGCGAAACCCTGGGGACCCAGACTCATATGGTCCCGGAGCACAGGCCAGCCGGAAAGGCAGCAGTCTAGAGGCACTGCGAGAGAGTGCAGGCGTGCAAGGGACTGCTTCAGCAATTATCCAGTCACGTGAGACTCAGGGGCTGTGGAGGGCGGGGCCAACCGGAAGGCAAGGTGGTTCCTTAAGCCCTGAGACTCCACCCATCCCAAGCTCAATAGAGAGGCTTCTGCAGTTTTGCAAGTCTGGTATCATAAGGCTGAATCCAACACAGAAGTTCTCCCGGCATAGTGAAAATGCCGAGACAAGGGAAGGGATCACAAACAAAAGAAATAGAGGAAAACAAACGACTGGATATAGAGTTCAAAACCATGCTTATAAGGTTTTTCAAGAATATCCTAGAAAAGATGGATAAATTTAGCAAGACCCAAGGGGAGATGAAAAAGATCCAACTAGAGATGGAAAAGAACCAACTAAAATTTAAACATACACTGACTGAATTAAAAAAATATACAGAGACCTACCAGCAGACTAGAGGAAGACAAGAATCAAGTCAAAAATTTGAAATATAAAGAATCAGAAAACACTCAACTGGAAAAGCAAGAAGAGAAAAGAATCCAAAAATGTGAAGATAATGTAAGGAGCCTCTAGGACAGCTTCAAGCGTACCAACATCAGACTTATGGGGGTGCCAGAAGAAGTAAGAGAGCAAGATACTGAAAACCTATTTCAAGAAATAATGACTGAAAACTTCCCACATCTGGTAAAAGAAATGGACTTACAAGTCCAGGAAACACATAGAACCCCAGATAAAAGGAATCTAAAGAAGACTACACCGAGACACATCATAATTAAAATACTAAGAGCAAAAGACAAAGAGAGAATATTAAAAGCAGCAAGAGAAAAACAGTTCATTACCTACAAAGGAGACAGACATACGACTGTCAGCTGATTTCTCAACAGATACGATGCAGGCCAGACGAGAGTGGCAAGAAATATTCAATGTGATGAATAGCAAGAACCTACAACCAAGAATAATCTATCCAGCAAAGTTATCATTCAGAATTGAAGGGCAGATAAAGAGCTTCACAGATAAGAAAAAGCTAAAGGAGTCCATCAACTCCAAACCAGTATTATATGGAATGCTGAAAGGTACTCTTTTAGAAGAGGAAGAAGAAAAAGGTAAAAGATAAAAAATTATGAACACCAAATACGTATCTATCAACAAATGAATCTGAAAATTAAGGGAATTGAAGATTTGATCAACAGAATAAACTGGTGAATATAATAGAATTGGGAGCATGAAAGGGAGTGGACTGATAATTTTCAGGGGGAAAGGGGTGAGTGGTGTACAGGGAGAGAGTGGACAAAAATCATACACCTATGGATGAGGTCAACGGGAGGGAGGGAAGGGTAGAGGGAAGGGTGGGAGTCGGGTGGAGGGGAGATATGGAGGGGAAAAAAGAGAAACAAATGTAATAATCTGAATAATAAAGATTTAATAATAATAAAAAAACTGAACTCAATGTTATTTTCATGATCCTTTAAATATCCATAATAACTGGTTATTTATTTGACATAGAATCACCTACTTCAAATGTAAATGTAGAATTTAAAACATTGCAACTCCCACTCACTCTACATGTGAAATTCCATCAGAATTATCTTTTGAAATATCTACTTAGTTATTCTTTTTATCTCAATGATAGGTATTTGTAATTATAATCATTATAATAGGCAATTGTTGTATAATTAAAAACTATATCTATCTTTGTCCCTGGTCCATGGTACAAAGCTTCAAAATCCTTGTAATTTCCTGAGTTACAGGAGTGTCATTTTTATGCTAATGGGATGTCTCTAAACTGTGCCCTAAATAGCTTCAGGATGAGGGCTAGTCATCAGAAAGACCAATCACATTATTAAAGTGTTGGAACTTTGGGCCAGCCCAACCTTCAGGGCAAGGAAGAAGGCTGGAGAGCTCAATCCCAGGGTCTTATGATTTAATCAATCATGCCTGTGTAACAAAACTGTCTGGACACCCAGGCCCAGAGCCGCCTCCTGATAGGTGAACCTTTCAAAATATTGGTGGCACACCCTGACTCCCCAGGGACAGATGCTCATGCACTCAGGACCCTTCCAGACCTTGCTCTATGTATCTTTCATCTGACTGTTCATTTGAATCCATCCTATATAAAAAAGCCTGATATACAAATTGTCCCCTTGGGCAGTTGTTCCACTGTTTGCTATGACGTATGCTGACCACCAATGGGCAGCACTGAACATGGTGGGCATTGGTGATGTGGCACTGGCAGCAGATGACAGTGGAGGCGCTGTGGGCCCCAATAGGCCACTGTGAGAGCAGGACAGCAGCAGGATGGTGGAGCAGATGAGTGAGTGGCGCTAGGCCAAGGCAGGTGTCAGTGGGGGCCCAGTCGCCTCACAGATGGTGACCAGTGGCGGCGGTAGGGGCAGAGCCACCATCTGGATCCCAGGCACTGAGGGAGCTGGGTGGGGGCCTCAGCCCCAATCAATCACCCCCCAGGCAGGATGGTAAAGCAGGTGAGGAGGCAGTGCCAAGCCAAGGTGGAGTGCCAGTCAGGGCTGTTGGGCTGTGAGGCTGGGAGCGTGAGTTGAGGATTAATCTCTGCAGGCTACCCCGAGGGACCCCCCCCCCAGTGCACAAATTCATGCACCAGGCCTCTATTATAACTAGAGACCGGGCCTCTATTATAACTAGAGGGCCGGTGCATGAAATTCGTGCATGGGGAGGTGTCACTCAGCCTGCCTGCACCCTCTCCAATCTGGGACCCCTCGGGGGATATCCAACTGCCGGTTTAACCAGCAGTCAGACATCCCTCTTGCAATCCTGGACCACAGACTCTAACCGCTCACCTGCCTGCCTGCTTGATCACCCCTAACCACTCTGCCTGATGGCCTGCTCACCCCCAACTGCCCCTCCCACCAGCCTTCTCACCCCCAACTGACCCCTTGCTATCCTGATTGTCCCCAACTTCTCCCCCTCCCCATCGGCCTGCTTGCTCCCAACTGCCCCCCCTGCCGACCTGATCACCCCCAACTGCCCTCTCCTCCTGGCCTGATCACCCGTAACTGCCTCTACCTCAGTCCCGCCACCATGGCTTTGTCCGGAAGGACATCCAGAAGGTCTCCCAATCTCATTAGCATATTACCCTTTTATTAGTATAAATGGCCATTTTAGATATAGCACTTTCCTGAGTTCTGTGAGTTACTTTAGTAAATTATTGAATCTGAAAAGGTTGTGGGAAATCCTGCCTGAATTTGTAGTAACCAGATGTTAGTGTGGGTGTTTTAGTAACACCCAAAACTTGTGACTGGCATTTGAAGTAGGGGCACTCTTGTTAAGGACTCTGACCTAAACCTGAACTGAACTGAATTGTAGGACACCCAATTGGTGTCAGAGAATTGGTGTGAACATAACAACCAACACTTTTATCTTAGAAATTGTAAACTTTTGTATTTATTTCTCCTCTGCCCTCTCAATATGTAACCAAAAAATTTAAATAGCCTTTAAAGAAAATGTCAGTGATGTCATAACCATTACTTGACTTGCTTTTTCTAAATATTTGCATCTTAAATAACAACAAAAAAAATATGTCAATTAAAAAAAAAACCTATTAACACATATGCAGAACACACAGAGGATGAAAATAAAATCAATATAGTGTGTGTGTGTAGAGGTCAAAACTAAAGTCCAATAGACTTTGATTTAATGACAAAGAGCTAAAATGCCAAAACCCCAGCCGAAATGGCTCAATGGATAGAGCGTTGGCCTGTGGACTGAAAGGTCCCAGGTTTGATTCCGGTCAAGGGCATGTATCCTGGTTACGGGCACATCCCCAGTAAGGGGCGTGCAGGAGGCGGCTGATCAATTTCTCTCTCTCATCGATGTTTCTAACACTCTATCTCTCTCCCTTTCTCTCTGTAGAAAATCAATAAAATATATTTTTAAAAAATAAAAATAAAAAATAAAATGCCTAAATCCCAAAACACTAGCAATTTAAAAATACAAAATATGTTGCACTGGAACTGTTTCATGAAAGTCTTTGCAAAAATGTTTTGTGAACTATACAATATTATGTAATTTAAAAATAATTTATATAAAACCCTAATAAAAAGTATTCTGTTAATTTTTGTTTTGCAATAAAAGATGCACTGCCATGAAAAATACTGAATTACAAATTAAGAGAGTCCTTATATACAAGACTATACTGAATTAAAATAATCTTTGTAAACATTGGTGAATGCCACGTGTTTTAAAGAATTATCAATTTTAGAGACTGATGAGAAACAGATGATGTACACAGTAAAGGTGCCACAAGGGCTAAGTAAAAGTCCTGGCCACTATTTTTACCAACATTTAATAGTCAATAACTCTAAAAACATCTGCTAAATTTACTTACTAGAAACTGAAGGATGTAGAGAGTTATTTATAAAGAAGAAATACTAAAGATTAAGGGGGTAAGTGTCCATTTCTTTATGATAAAATGCATTTTACAATTAAAATAATTCATCTGGTGATAAAATCTGAAAAATACATTTTCCAGCACACTTTATCCACTTATCATAGTATAGGAAAATACATAGATTTCAATTTGGTGATTTAACCTATAGCTTTAAATCTTTAATAAACAAACTTGAAATTCCAAACTTTAATAATGAAAAGGCCATAACTGAAATGATGTCAACCCTGGATATGAATCTCTCACCAACACGATGAAAGCCCCACTTGTAGAGCTCTACTTCTGGTCAGCAGCTGCATTCTTGTTTTAATAAAAGGAGAAAGGGTGCCAGCACACCAATGCAATCCAAGACATGGTTGCTACATAAGCAGGAGGATTAATTGCTTTTCCAGAAAGCTGGAGTAAGCTCTCCTTCCACTGTCTGATCAGGATCAGCTTCCATAAAATGAGTGTAATAAGATAATGTATTACATACGCCAGTAACTCCTACCACCAGTATTCAGCCGAACAAAGCCATCCATATTTATATCGGTCAATAAAAACTTCATTGCTACACATATTTCAGACATCACATTTTAGCTACATCTTTTAGGTGGAGATAAGGTAGGCTGTAAAGAGGCAAAAGTGTTATTCCCTGAAGGATCTGTCCACCTTACCTCTAATATCTTCCATGGCTGCTAATGAGATGAGAAAAAAACACCATGTATAAAGGATTTTGAAAAAATGGCTCTACCAATATAAGGATCTTATTCACAAAAATAAGAACTCGAGATGCTTTAATTAGTACCAAAATGGTCATACTAATCATAATTGGTATGATTTCATGACTGATGAGACTTGGAGTGATCATTTGATTTTACCATATGTAGCCATGAAAGGTTTGTTTAGGTTGTAATGTATCTTGATGACTTTATAGGCTAACATTATCCTTTGGAGGTAAACATAAAGGAAAAAAATTATTTCTAATTATAAGAATAGCACAGAAGGAAGGAAGACAAAGGTCACACTCCAACTAGAAAAAGAACTCTTTTCTCTGGTTCCACAGTCGGGAGCTTATCCACTAAATCATTTGGATTTCCAGACTGCAATCTAAATATACCTTCTTATGGCAATGTAGAGGCCCAATGCATGAAATTCATGCAAAGGGCTTGGCCATCAAAGCCCCTCACAGCCTTAGCCAGCCAGAGCGGCCCTCGCTTTGTCTGGAAGGTCATCTGGATGGTCATTCTGCTGTTTAGTCTAATTAGCATATTATCTCTTTATTATATAGGATATAGGACAAAGATCTCTCCAAAATCCATCAATCATTTTATAAACTCTTAGAGAGCCTAAAACCCATAGTTTATGTTTACTTCATAGATACAAAAGTTCTGAGACTATTTTTGAAATTCTGGCCCATTTATGAAAATGACACAATGTACTATATTAGCAACTGAAGTCTTCCTATGATAGCTTCAGGTACAATAATATGTAGAATAATATTATTTTCAAAGTAAGCTATCAGCTGCTTAAAATGTTTTAATAACATCAGCCAAGCATTTTCTAAATTCTTAATAAAATTATTTTTTGTTGTAGCCCTTACCTACTCTGAGGAAACACATACAATACTATCATCCTCTATTATGATGTCCCTGATGATTTCCAAATGTTTCTTTGCTATGCAGCAGAAGTATATGATTTCTGACCCAGATGCTTTAAAAAGCAATTCTAACAAAGAAACTTAATCTGAGCTGAACTTGGCACAGATTCTGCAAACCTATAGGATGATGTTTTGGAAGCTGCTCAAACAAAAGCTGAAACAAAAATATGCATCCACAATCATATATCCCTGGCTGGTAGTAATAAATGAAGGATGCAGACTTTTTCCATAAGTATGGCTGAATAGAAGTTAATGCTTATAAAATACAGTGTAAGTACCAAAACAGTATTTGAGATTGATGCTTCTATTTTTTTTAAAACCAAGACATCCATTTATTTCACAAGAAGGTATAAATCAAAGAAAGAAAGATTATAATTATTCTTTTGAAAGCTATTCAGAAATTTTGGTGGTCTTAAGTAAAAAATTATTTTAATTATAATATTCAACAACATTATAGTATATTATTCCAAAAGCTTTTAACATAGATGAGGGCATTTTGAGCCAATTTATTCCAATGAACATATAATATGTTGGGAACAAAGGTTCTGAAACTATTTTTGAAGTCCCAGAAGAAGAGGAGAGGGAGAGTAAGAGAAGATATTTGAAGAGATAATGCCTAAGAATTTTCCCAAACTCACATATTCAAGATGTGCAAATACCGCCACAAACCATAAACACAAAGAAAAATATACTAGGAGCATCATAGTAAAAGAGCTGAAAACCAAAGATAAAGAGAAAATCTTGGAAGTAGCCAGATGAAAGAAAGTACATATGACATTTCAATTAAAACAACTGAAGTAAGAAGACAAAAGATTATTTTCAAAGTGGTTATTGAAAATAACTCCAACATAAAATTCTATACCCAATTAAAATATCATTCAAAAAATGATTGTAAAAGTTTTCAGACAACTAAATATAAAAATAATTTATCACAAGCAGATAAAAACTAAAAGAAAAATTTCTGTGTAAAATATAAACAATTAAATTTTTGATCTTGTAAGACCTTGTTAAACATACTGATTAGTTCTAGTAGCTTTTTTGTAGATTCTTTATGATTTTCTACATAGGTGATCATATTGTCTGTGAATAAAAAGGTTTACTTATTCCTTTACAGTCCATATATGCTTCATCTCTCACACTCCTCCCGCACCCCGGCCTTCATTGCACTAGCTAGGACATCCAGTACAGGGCAGAATACAAGTGTTTAGAGCATATATTCTTATTTTGTTACTATTCTTAGGTAAAAGTACTTGGTCTTTTACTGTAATTCAAAGTATTTTGCAGGCTGTAATAATAATTATCATTAAATATCTTTTTAAAGTTTTAGATTCACAGAAAATACAGAGATTTCCCATATACTCCCTGCTACACATTTGCCAGAAAGGTACTTTTGTTACCACTGATGAATCTATAACACATCATAATTACTCAAAATCCACAGTTTACCTTTGAGTTCATTCTTGGTGTTGCATTTTTTAGTTTGGACAATTACATAATGACATGTATCTTTCATTAAAATACCAAGAGAGTATTTTTCACTGTCCTAATAATCCTGTGCTCTGCTTATTTATCCTCCATTCTAATCCTGGCAATCACTGACCTTTTTACTGTTGCCACAGTTTTGTTCTTTCCAGAATGTCATATAGTTGGACTCACACAGTATGTATACAGCTTTTTCAGATTGGCTTCTTTTACTTAGTAATGTGCATGTAAGGCTCTTCCACAACTTTGCATGGCTTAATACCTTATTTCTTTTTAGTGCTGAATAATATTCCATTATAATATTTCATTGAGTAGATGTACTAGTTTATTTATCTATTCGCTTACTGAAGAACATAAAGTTTCCTTCAGTATCTTTCTTCATTATCTCTTGATTACTAGTTTTGACAATTACGAATAAAGCTGCTATAAACATCCATGTATAGAATATGTTTACTTTTCTAAAAAACTGCCAAACTGTTGATCCACATTCGTGCCAGCATTTGACACTGTCAGTGTTCCTGATTTTGGTATTCTAACAGGTGAGTCGTGGTATCTCAGTTTAATACACAGTTCCTTGATGACACAGAATGGTAAGCATCTTTTCATATGTCATTTGAAACGTGCATCTTCTTTGGTGCAGTACCTGTTAATACCTTTGGCCCACTGTTTTGTGTTGTGTTTTTGTTGAGTTTTAAGAGTTCTTTGTATATCTTTGATAACAGTTCTTTGTTAGATATGTCTTTTGCAAATATTTTCTCCCAGGTTATGACTTATCTTCTCATTCACTTGACATTGTCTTTCACAGAGCAGAAGTTTTACATTTCAATGAAATCTAGCTTATTATTTCTTTCATGGTGTTGTATCTAAGAAGTCATCGCCGTATCCAAGGTCTTCTAAGTTTTTCTCCTATGCTATTCAAGGAATTTTATACTTCTGGGCTCATTTAGGTCTGCAGTCCATTTTGAATTAATTTTTATAAAAGGTGTAAAGTCTGTGTCTAGATTTATTTATTTTTGCATGTGGATGTCCAGTTGTTCATTTGTTGAAGAATCTTTGTTCCATGATGCTGCTTTTGCTCATTCATTAAAGATCAGTTGATGCCGAAACTGGTTTGGCTCAGTGGATGGAGTGTCAGCCTGTGGACTGAGGGGTTCCCGGTTCAATTCCAGTCAAGGGCATGTACTTTGGTTGCGGGCACATCCCTAGTGGGAGGTGCGTAGGAGGCAGCTGATTGATGCTTCTCCCTCATCGATGTTTCTGGCTCTCTATACCTCTCCCTTCCTCTCTGTAAAAAGTCAATAAAAAGTCAACTGATATGACTAAAGATGTTAACCATTTCTCATGCATTGCAAATGAAATACCATGTTTTTGTTACTATTTTACTCTGGTGTTTTACTTTTTGGTTGTATCAAACTTGTGCATTAAATATAATCATATGCTGTTTGTTTGTTTTTTTAAAAAAAAGTCAACTGATTTTAAAAACCGGTTTGGCTCAGTGGATAGAGTGTCGGCCTGCGGACTGAAAGGTCCCAAGTTCGATTCCAATCAAGGGCATGTATCCTGGTTGTGGGCACATCCCCAGTAGGGGGCGTGCAGGAGGCGCCTGATCGATGTCTCGCTTCCATCGATGTTTCTAATGCTCTATCCCTCTCCCTTCCTCTCTGTAAAAAAATAAATAAAAATATGTTTAAAAAGATCGGTTGACTATATTTATGGGGGGGGGTGGCGCGGAGAGGGGTCTGTTTCTGGAAATTGAACCCACCACCTTTTGGTATATAAATCAACACTCCAATTAACTGAGCTATGAGCCAGTTCCAAGAGGATTTTTTTGTTGTTGTTGTTTTTTGGAATTTCTGTAAACAAAGACAGTTTTATTCCTTCCTAATCTGCCAGCCTTTTATTTCCTTTTCTTGTTTTATTGTATTAGCCAGAACTTGCAGTACAATGTTGAAAAGGCATGGTGAGAAGGGACATCCTTGCTTTTGTGCATGATCTTAGTGGAAAAGGTTTGAGTTCAACAAATATTCTTAATCAAATTGAGGAAGCATCCCTCTCTTTCTAGTCTACTCAGATTTTATCATAAATGGATTTTGTCAAATGTTTTTCTGCATCTATTGATGTTATCAAGTGATTATTTTTTAGCTTTTTGCTATGATAAATTACATTACTTGGTTTTCAAATGTTTGACCATCCTTGCATAGCATAGATAAATCCCACTTAGACATATATGATTATTTTTATGTAACATTGAATTTAATATAAGGATTTTTCCTTAGTGTTCATAAGAGATATTAGTCTATATTTTCTTTTTCTGGTAATGTGTTTTCTTAAATAAATCTTTATTGTTCAGATTACGATTGTTCCTCTTCTTTTTCCCCTATAGCTCTCCTCCACCCAGTTCCCACCCTATCCTCTGCCCTTACCCCTCCCCGCCATTATCCTCATCTATAGGTGTACAATTTTTGTCCAGTCTCTTCCCACACCCCCCACACTCTTTTACCCCCAAGAATTGTCAGTCCACTCTCTTTCTATGCCCCTGGTTCTATTATACTCACCAGTTTGTTCTGTTCATCATACTTTTTATTCATTTTTTAGATTCACTTGTTGACACATATGTATTTGTTGGTCATAATTTTTATCTTTACCTTTTCCTTCTTCTTCCTCTTCTTAAAGAGTACCTTTCGAAAGAGAGAATCCAAGATGGCGGCATAGGTAAACACCTACACTGCTGCCTCGCACAACAATTTCAAACCTACAACTAAAAGACAGAGCGGACATCATCCAAAACCACATAAAAGCTGGCTGAGTGGAAGTTTTACAACTAGAAGGAAAGAGAGGGACTCACAGAGACCCAGAGGAGCTGCAAAAAGCTGAGGTACGGAGACGTGCACATGGAGAGAGTGGGTGCCAGAGAACCTGGCTGGCTTTCTCTGGCGGGAGGGAAACAGAGACTCCCAACAGCATTGAACCCCTTATCCTACGACACTAAACCCCAGATCCAGCCAAAACTCATACGGGGGGAGTTTGGACTGTGAAAAGGGAGAAGTGCACGGAAATTTAGGGGAGTTGCAAAAGATCAGAAGACTGGTGGCACGCATGGCCTTGCGTGTAGAGGACAGACTGCTGATTGTGCCGCTGGCTTTCGAGTGTGGGTGGGAGACAGACCCTCCCAATTGTGCCATTTCTAACTCCACTAAACTCCGGTTTTGGGCAAAACCCTGGGGACCCAGACTCATATGGTCCCAGAGCGCAGGGGAGCTGGAGGGCAGCAATGTAGAGGCACTGCAAGAGAGAGCGTGAGCACACAAGGACCGCTCCACGTGAGACTCAGGGGCCATGGAGGGTGGGGCCAACTGGAAGGCAAGGTAGTCCCTTAAGCCCTGAGACTCCACCCATCCCAAGCTCAACAGAAAGGCTTTTGCGGATTTATAAGTCTGGTATCATAAGGCTGAATCCAACACAGAAGTTCTCCTGGCATAGTGAAAATGCCAAGACAAGGGAAGGGATCACAAACAAAAGAAATGGAGGAAAAGAAACGACTGGATATAGAGTTCAAAACCATGCTTATAAGGTTTTTCAAGAATATCCTAGAAAGTTGGATAAAGTTAGCGAGTCCCAAGAAGAGATGAAAAAGATCCAACTAGAGATGATAAAGGACCAACTAGAATTTAAACGTACAATGACTGAAATAAAAAAATATTATTCAGAGACCTAACAGCAGACTAGAGAAAGGCAAGAATCAAGTAAAAAATTTGAAATATAAAGAATCAGAAAACACTCAACTGGAAAAGCAAGAAGAGAAAAGAATCTAAAAATGTGACGATAATGTAAGGAGCCTCTGGGACAGCTTCAAGCGTACCAACATCAGAAATGTGGGGGTACCAGAGGAAGAGAGAGAGCAAGATACTGAAATCCTATTTAAAGAAATAATGACTGAAAACTTCCCACATCTGGTAAAAGAAATAGACTTACAAGTCCAAGAAGCACACAGAACCCCATATAAAAGGAATCCAAAGAGGACTACACCAAAACACATCATAATTAAAATACCAAGAGCAAAAGACAAAGAGAGAATATTAAAAGCAGCAAGAGAAAAACAGTTCATTATCTACAAGGGAGCACCCATACGACTGTCAGCTGATTTCTCAACACAAACGATGCAGGCCAGACGGGAGTGGCAAAAAATATTCAACGTGATGAACAGCAAGAACCTACAACCAAGAATAATCTATCCAGCAAAGCTATCATTCAGAATTGAAGGGCAGATAAAGAGCTTCACAGGTAAGAAAAAGCTAAAGGAGTTCATCCACTCCAAACCAGTATTATATGAAATGCTGAAATGTACTCTTTAAGAAGAAGAAAAAGGTAAAAGATAAAAAATTATGAACAAAAAACATGTATCTATCAACAAGTGAATCTAAAAATTAAGTGAATTAAAAATTTGATCAACAGAATAAACTGGTGAATATAATAGAATCAGGAGCACAAAAAGGGAGTGGACTGATAATTCTCAGGGGGAAAGGGGTGAGGGGTGTACAGGGAGAGACTGGACAAAAATCATACACCTATGGATGAGATCAACAGGAAGGAGGTAAGGGTAGAGGGAAGGGTGGGAGCTGGATGGAGGGGAGGTATGGAGGGGAAAAAAGAGAAACAAATGTAATAATCTGAATAAAGATTTAATTAAAGAAAAAAAGAATACCTTTCAGTATTTCATATAATACTGGTTTGACGGTGATGAACTCCTTTAGCTTTTTCTTATCTGAGAAGCTCTTTATCTGACCTTCAATTCTGAATGATAGCTTTGCTGGGTAGAGTAATCTTGGTTGTACGTTCTTCCTCTTCATCACTTTGAATATTTCTTGCCACTCCCTTCTGGCCTGCATAGTTTCTGTTGAGAAATCAGCTGACAATCATATGGGTGCTCCCTTGTAGGTAATGAGCTGTATATCTCTTGCTGCTTGTAATATTCTCTCTTTGCCTTTTGCTCTTGGCATTTTAATTATAATGTGTCTTGGTATGGTCCTCTTTGGATTCCTTTATTTCAGGTTCTGTGTGCTTCATGGACTTTTAAGTCTATTTCTTTCACCAGGTGGAGTAAGTTTTCTATCATTATTTCTTCAAATAGGTTTTCAGTATCTAGCTCTCTCTCTTCTTCTGGCACCCCCATAATTCAGATATTGGTACACTTGAAATTTTCCCAGGGGCTCCTTACACTATCTTCATATTTTTTGATTCTTTTTTCTTTTGTATTTCTGGTTGGGTGTTCTTTGCTTCTTTGTATTTCAAATCTTTGACTTGATTCTTGCAATCCTCTAGTCTGCTGTTGGATCTCTGTATATTATTTTTTATTTCAGTCAGTATATGCTTAATTTCTAGTTGGTCCTTTTTCATATCCTTGAGGTTCTCACTAAATTTATCAGTCTTTTCTAGAAAATTCTTTAAAAACTGTATAACTGTGGTTTTGAACTCTATATCCAGTCGTTTGCTTTCCTCCATTTCTGTCATTTGTGACCTGTTTCTTTGTCTCCACATTTTGGCTGCTTCCCTAAGTTGATAGAATGATTTCGTGTGCTTGGTGTCCTGTAGGGCCCAGTGGCTCAGCCTCCCCAGTTACCCAGTTACACCTCTTTGTGGGCTATGTGCACAGTCTTGTTGTATTTAAGGCTTTATTGTTGTTGGTATCACTGGGAAGAATTGACCTCCAGGCCAATTGGCTGTGAGGATCAGTTGTGTGTACAATGGGAGAACTTCTGTGCTGGAGACACCCTTATGGGGCAGGACTTGCTTCAGTGGGGCTTTGGTGCTCACTGAGTCTACCTCCTGAGTGTGTCCCTTATGGATCTGAGGAATTGCATTCTGGATGGTCCCTCTCTGACCCCTGGATACACTGACTCTTGGATCTCCAAGGAGGTGCTAATTTAGCCTCTGCCTGAGGCCACCCAGTAGGGGCTACAGAGAGATCTGCAGACTCCTCTTCTTTGGGTTTTGGAGGTGCCCAGTTGAGGCCCGCTCTGAAGCAATACAAGCTGCTATTCAGCCTTGGGCTGTCTTTTGGATGTTCTGGGTCTCAATGACTCAACTGCAGTTTGGTAGGTAAGTTTAGAATTCAAAGGACCAGACCATTCAAATGCAAAAGCCTCTGCACTCAGTTTGGATGGGGTGGAGTCTCAGGGTGGAGCAAGCAGCTATGGCTTCCTGTCATCCCTGCCCTCAGAGGCCCCTGGGTCTCAGTGTTCCGCAGTAATCACTGCAAGCGCCTCTGACAGAAAGCCACCCTTGAGTTTTGCCTGCTGCCAGACAGTCCAGTTTCTCCCTATATGAATCTGAGTCCCCAGAGTTTGCCTGGAACTGGAGTTCAGAGCAGTCTGGAACTTCTGTCTCCCTCCCAATTGAGAAAGCCAGCTGTGTACTCAGTTGCCAGCTGTGGGCTTGCCTCCATATCTCTGCCTTCCACAGTTCCTCTGGGTCTCAGTGTGCTTTTCTCTTTCCTTCCAGTTGTAGAATTTCCACTCAGCCAGTCTTCCTGGATGATGTCCATTTTGTCTTTTAGTTGTAGTTTTGAAATTGTTGCGCGAGGCAACAGTTCAGGTGTTTACCTATGCTGCCATCTTGGTTTTCTTCTGGTAATGTTTTTATCTGGTTTTGATATTAGAGTAATACTGGCCTTACACAATGAGTTAGGCAGTATTCCCTCTGCTTCTATCCTCTGAAAGAGATTTGGAGAGGTGGCATAATATCTTCTTTATATGTCTGGTAGAATTCACTGGTGAACCCATTGTGGAATAAAATATAACAGTTCCTCAAAAATTTAAAAATAGATTTCTAGGTAGCCCTGGCTGGTGTGACTCAGTCGGTTGAATATCCTCCCATGCACCAAGAGGTCCCTGGTTCAATTCCTAGTCAGGGCACCTGCCCAGGTTGCGGGTTCAGTCCCCAATAGGGGACATGCAGGAGGTAGCCAATCAATGTTTCTCTCTCATCGATACATAACCAAGTATTATTTAGCCTTAAAAATAAAGAAATCCTATTATTTGCAACAACATGGATAAACCTAAGAGAGGACACTAAGCTAAGTGAAATAGGCCAGCCACAAAAAAACAAATATTGCATGATTTCATTTATATTGTGGAATCTAACTCATCGAACCAGAGAATAGAATAATGGTTACCAGGAAAGTGTTGGTGAAAGGATACAAACTTTCAGTTATGAGATAAATAAATTCCAGAGATCTAATGT
This sequence comes from Lasiurus cinereus, assembly GCA_011751065.1. Taxonomy (NCBI): domain Eukaryota; kingdom Metazoa; phylum Chordata; class Mammalia; order Chiroptera; family Vespertilionidae; genus Lasiurus; species Lasiurus cinereus. Next base: position 14,489,697 of record JAAGEH010000016.1, on the reverse strand, counting down.
ACAATATAGAGACTATAGTTAATAACTTATTACATACTTGAAATTTGCGATAGTAGATCTTAACTGTGTCACCACACATAAATCAAGGTTATTATATGAGGGGATTGACACATTAATTAGATTGATTGTGGTAATCATTTCACAATATATAATATATCAAAACATCATGTTGTTTTAATACACCTTTTACTTGTCAATTATACCTCACAAAGCTGGGAAAATCCCAGATGCATTGTAAATCTACATGAGAATAAACAATAAAGGTACTAGAATATTATTTTTTTATGTTTCTAATAAATCTTTATTGTTCATATTATTACAGTTTTTCCTTTTTCCCCCCATAGCTCTCCTCCACCCGATTCCCACCCCACCTTCTGCCCTTACCCTCCGCCCCACTCTCCTCATCTATAGGTGTATGAAAAATTATTTTTTAAGTGAATATTTTCACTCTTAAATAGAAATCATTATTACAGCCTATAATTATTACTTTATTTATAAAATGCATGACATTAACTCATTCTTAATTTTATTTGCAATATATAAACTAGAGAAATTCAGTTTCTTAATAAAATAATAAATATCTTTCCTCTAAAACTCACTGGGTAGAAAACAAGGACAACCATCTAATTCCATCTACTCAAAACTTTTAAACCAGATTAAAATGCTAAATCCACCTTAACCCTTAACTGATGAGGATTTTATTTCTAAGGCTGCAATAATTTCTTTTGTGGCCAACTCTCAGTTCCAGGAGCAGACAGATTATCAGACATTCTGAGACCATTATGAAGCACATTCTGCTTAAATAAATTATAATGAAATTATTAGATTACACATGACAGCCAATACCATGCATCTCATAGCCATTAAATTTACTTAATCACAATAATATTAGATTTGAACAAGAAAGATGTCACACCTATGGAAGATAAAAATCTTAGATGAATATTTTACAAATAAAATTCTGTGGATCAGCAAATATGATTCTAAGAAAATATGTTATAGGGAAAATGTGAATGTATAAACATGGTTTAAAATAATACTTTATGATTATGTTCTGCTTATTTCTATCTAGGGAAAGCTAACATGTAAGTTTAATTAATAATATAATATTTCCCTCTCTGTCTCATTTCATCAATAAAAGTGGATGATAAAATATATCAAGGCAGAAGAGCAATGTTTACAAAACTCTCACTTCCTGCATAGATTCTCAATGGTGCTCTATAACATACACAAGAAGATTTAATAAATATAAATAGCAATCATTACATGCATTCTTCAATATAAAAACCTGTTCTGAACTAAGAAGAATTCATATGAGCTTTTCCTAAGATTGTACTTCATAGTGTATTTGCATAATAAGATCCAATCTGTTAGAAAACAAGTACAGGACAAATTAATAAGGCCTTAATTTGGTCTAATGATGCTTAATACAGTTTTAGCAATCTGCTCAAGACAAAGGTGACCACTCAGACATAGCCAATTATGCATTTGTGTGGCAGATGAAATCTTTAGTGATGAATCTGATTAACATTCAATAATAAACATGCAGGCTGAGAAAAATGACCAAGCACTTCCTGCAAACATCAACTAAGGCTTTGTTAAGATTGAGGTCAACCTGGTATCCCAGAAAGGCGCATTAAGATAAAAAGTTTACCAAATGTGTTAACATGGATTCCTCTTAAAAAATACAAAAACCCTATTACATAAGGTCATCTTTTAACAGCTGATTGTCTGATTGGTTAGGAAAATAATAGGCCAACCTTTTTTATGAGTCATATGTATTTAATTTTTAGAGAAGTTTTAAATCAACTTGGTTTTATCTACAAACACTGGAAACATGGTAAAATCATACCATAGGACAGTTAGCAGTTCCACTGCTTAAGTTTTTCTACCCATGACCCTTTCTGAGTAACTTGAAGTGATTCTGTTTTACTCAAACTTACATTCCTAAAATGCCTTAGATCCAATTGGGCTTGATCATTGTTTCTTATCTAAGTAAGCATGAATTAATAAAGTATGAAAGAGGTTAGAAGTTATATTAATGATGATAAAACAAACTGTATTTTAAAAGTATTTTATGTAAGCTGAAACCGGTTTGGCTCAGTGGATAGAGCGTCGGCCTGTGGACTGAAGGTCCCGGGTTCGATTCCGGTCAAGGGCATGTATCCTGGTTGCGGGCACGTCCCCAGTAGGGGGCATGCAGGAGGCTGCTGATCGATGTCTCTCTCTCATCGATGTTTCCAACTCTCTATCCCTCTCTCTTCCTCTCTGTAAGAAATCAATAAAATATATTTTAAAAAAAAGTATTTTATGTAAGAATAGCATACATATAGAAAAGTATACAAATAATTAGAGCTCACTAAATTTTCACAATGAACATATGCCATTAACCAATAACTGGATTTTTAAAACTAAATATCAAGAAACAGCATCCTGGAAGCCCCTTCAGTCACCAGATCCCTCCAGATCCAGTCCAATAACTTGATTTTATTTTTATATTGATTTCCAAAAGGAAGGAAAATGGAGAGATAGAATCATCAGTGAGAGAGAACCATTGATCAGCTGCCTCCTGCATGCTCCCCATTGGCAGTGGGGGTGGAAGGTGGTGGGGGCGTGGAATCAAGCCCACAACCCCAACACTCAACCACTGAGCCACACCGATTGGGCTAACCTGACTTTAAACAATATAAATTAGTGTGGCCTGCTTATGAATTTGCTCTTTGATTTCATTAACTCATTGATTATTTGGTAAGGAGCATGGTTAGCCTGTACATGTTTTTTTTTTCTAGTTTTCTTCTTAAAATTGATTTCTAGTTTCCTATCATTGTGGTCAGGAATATTGCTTGGTAGGATGTCTTTTTAAATTAATAAATTGTTTTAACATGTGATCTATCCTGAAGAATGTTCCACGTGCACTTGAAAAGTATGTATATTTTGTTTTTGGATAGTGTTCTGTGAACATCTTTTAGGTCCATCTGGTATAATCTGGTAAGGCTAATGTTCCCTTGTTGATTTTCTGTCTGGATGGTCTCTCATTGTTGTATGTGATGTGTTATTCTCCTACTATCATTGTAATACTGTCGATCTCTCCCTTTATGTCTATTAATATTTGCTTTATGTATTTAGGTGCTATGTTGGATGAACAGATACTTAAAAGTGTAATGTTCCTCTTCTTTGATTGATCCCTTTTCCATTATATATTGTCATTCTTTTTCTTTTACATTCTGTACCAAAAAAAAAAAATTTTAAAATATAAGTGCAGTTAACCCTTGAACAATGTGGGGATTAGGGATACAAACTCCCCATAGTTGAAAGCCCACATATAAATTTTGACTACCTAAAAAGTTACGTTGTCCCTCAGTATTCAAAAAAGATTAGTTCCAGGGCTCCCTATGGATACCAAAATACGAAGATGCTCATAATCTTCCCTCTATCTGAAAATCTTAATATATTTCAGAAGTTTTTATAATTTTCTTCACATAAGTTCTAAACATTTTCTAAATTTCAATGGACTTTTCCATCTTGTATGAGAAATTCATATTCCTGGTATACTCATAATAGACTGACACATTCTTAAATACATAAAGTAAAAGTGAAAATATCTTAAATATTAATTATTTCAGTTCTTTCCTCCTTGGATAGAAGTTATCTTAATTATGGCCTTTGTCACAAGTATATATGGTTTTACAAAAAATTAGTAGTTGCCATCTTAAACATAGAGTTATATTCTCATTAAGAAAAATTTGAAGTTATTGTTTTGAAATTCTGATGTCAATGTTAGTGTTTTAAGATTAAAACAGAAATGTACTAAGAGATTTACATAATAAAAAACATGTAGAAAATTGACTCACTGGAAAAACACACAGAAAGAAAACTGACTCACTGGAGAAAATAGCCAATACATTTGAATTGGACAATTATTTAAAACTAGAGACCCGGTGCACAAAATTCATGCATGGGGGGGGGTGGTTGTCTCTCAGCCTGGCTTGCATCCTCTCCAATCTGGGATCCCTTGAGACCCAGTAGGATCAGGCCTAAATGGGCAGTAGGACATCCCTCTCACAATTCAGGACTGCTGGCTCCCACTGTTCGCCTGCCTACCTACCTACCTGATTGTCCCTAACTGCTTCTGCCTGCCAGCCTGATCACCCCCGAACCACTCTTCTGCTAGCCTAATTGATACTTAACTGCTCCCCTATTGCTCCCTAACTGCCCTTCCCTGCAGACCTAGTTGCCCCCAACTTCCCTCCCTTGCAGGCCTGGTCCCTTCCAACTGCCCTCCCCTGCTGGCCTGATAACCCACAACTGCCCTCCCTTGCAGGCCTGGTCCCTCCCAACTGCCCTTCCTTGTTGACCATCTTGTGGTGGCCATCTTGTGTCTACATGGGGGCAGCCATCTTGTGTGTTGGAGTGATGGCAAATTTGCATATTACTCTTTTATTAGATAGAATAGAGGCCTGGTGCTTGAATGAGGGCTAGCTGGTTTGCCCTAAAGAGTGCTCCTGGGGGTTCCCTTGGGGTGTGTGGTGGCCCCGGCAAGGGACCTGTGGTGTTTTGCAGGCCAGCCATGCCCCCTGGCAACCCAAGCAGAGACCCTGATATCTGGGATTTATTTATCTTCTATAATTGAATCTTTATAGCCAAGGCAGGCCAGAGCTGCAGAAGCTTGGCTTCCTCCATTGTCAGGGGCAACTCAAGCCTCCTACTCTCTCCAGCTCTGTGGCTGCTGCCATTTTTGTTGGGATTTATCTTTTAAAATTGAAAATTTGTAGCATTGAGTGGAGGCCTGGGCTGGCCAGAGTGTGCAGAAAGCTTGGCTCCCTCCATTGCTGGGGAAACCCAAGCATCCTGCTTGCTCTGTGGCTGCAAGCATCTTGGTTGGGTTTATTTGCATACTCGCTCCTGATTGGCTGGTGGGCGTGGCTTGTGGGCATATCAGAATGGTGGTTAATTTGCATATTACTCTTTTATTAGATAGGATAACTACTCCAGCTGAGGAGGAAGAGCTGCAGGCAGCCGCAGATCTCACAGCCTCTCAGGGTTTAAAACTTCTATAAAAAGAGGCAGAATTTCCCTTGATCACATTGGTGGTACCCATCTGTTTACTTGTGCAAACTGTGATACAATTCTGACCAACCACTTAGAACTCATCTCCACTCAATTCATAGGTGCCACTGGCAGAACATTTCTTTTTAACAAGGTAGTTAACCTGCAGTACAATGAAGTGCAAGACTGGGTCATGCTTACTGGCCGCCACATGGTTCAAGATTTGAGCTGTAAAAACTGCAATAGCAAACTGAGATGGATCTATGAGTTTGCCACTGAAGACAGCCAGCGTTATAAGGAAGGTTGTGTGATCCTGGAACGTGCTCTAGTTCGAGAGAGTGAGGGTTTTGAGGAGCATGTACCATCTGATAACTCTTGAAGAAAAAAAGAGATAACTTCACCTTTTCCCAGGTCTCCTTCACTGAAAACAAAAATCTACTTACATACACTGTCACCTTAGCACAGAGTCGTATTCATGGACTGCGGAACAAGAGGTTATGAAAATCTAAGATGGAACCTTTTTTTAAAAAATTTTCTATTTTACACCCAACAACTGTATGTAGAGAGAATATTATGCAGATGCTATTAAACTTTTTCCCTACTTTTATATCTTGAGGTAGAATAATCCATTTGCAGCTATGTGTTGGGCTGAGAAAAAAGAAATCTGGGCTATTAGAGTGGGAAAATGTGTCAAGAGCATGGTTTTTAAACTTATTTGGGCTTTATTTTAAAACTTTATTTCACTTGATTTGCTAGCTTCAGAGAAGAGATCCGAATTTGTGACCAGCGCTAAAGGTTCAGTGTTAGTATGGCTTGTGCTGGCCATTGTGCCATAATCTTGTTGGAGATGAACCGTAGCACCAGAACCCATTCTTCCTTATCAGTCTTGACCCAAAGATGCCACAATTCCTAGTTACTTGTCACCATGTAATTGGTGTTGATTGGAAACTTTTCCGAACTGCTTGGCTGTCCTTTCCATGTAATTTAAGCATAATAATGTAAATAAAGTAATAGTTGAAAAAAAATAATTACTGAAATTTTTATTTTTTTTAAATATATTTTATTGATTTTTTACAGAGAGGAAGGGAGAGGGAGAGTTAGAAACACCGATGAGAGAGAGACATCTATCAGCTGCCTCCTGCACGCCCCCTACTGGGGAAGTGCCCGGAACCAAGGTACATGCCCTTGACCAGAATCGAACCTGGGACCTTTCAGTCCACAGGCTCACACTCTATCCACTGAGCCAAACCAGTTTCGGCAATTACTGAAAATTTTAAATGATCAATTCATAAAAAATAGAATTGCTTAATCCTTTCACGAAAAATCAGTAAGCCTGTGTTAATGGTTTCTCAACAGTATCAAGATATCTTCTAAAGAATCTATAAGTTTAAAAAGATAAATTCTAAGGATAACAACTAACAAAATTTCTGAAGCTTTAATGAAATGAGTGAAGAATGATTTATTAAAAAGAGCATTTTTGCCCAGCTGATGGGATCAGTGGTTGAGCGTCAACCTATGAACCAGGAGGTCACAGTTCAATTCCTGGTCAGGGCACATGCCTGGTGGTGGCTCAGTGTGCGGCATGCAGGAAGCAACCAATCAATGATTCTCTCTCAAGATTGACGTTTCTTTCCCTCCCTCTCCCTTCCTCTCTGAAATCAATTAAGAGTGTATATTTTTTTAAAAGAGCATGTTATCCTCACCCAAGGATATATTTTTATTATTAGAGGCCTGGTGCACAAGATTTGTGCACTGGTGGGAAGCGTGGTTTGTGGGGATTGGCCCGCTGTGGGAGCGCCACTCATCCCAGTCAGCCAAGCGGCTGTGGACCCACCCTCTGAGCGGCTGCTCCCTGGTCCCTCACCTTTCATGGAGCCGGAGCACTTGCCTCTCCAGGGGACTTGGTTGGGGCTGGGCCCGGGGACAATAGCACTGAGAGGCACCAAAGTAGGCCTCAGTACTGCAGCGGCCATGAACCAGCCTCCCAGCCTCCAGGGTCAGCTCTGTGAGCCTGGCAGCAGCACTGCACGGCCTGCAGGCATCTGGAGGAAGCAGCAGGGAGCAAGGAGGAACTTGGGGCAAGGAGGTGATCACAGTCTGGGTTACTCCCTATTGGCCCAGGGTTCGAAGTGGGAGCAGACACTCATCCCGGTCAGCTGAGCAGTGCTCCCACTGTGGTAGTGCACTGACTACCAGGGAGCAGCTCTTGCATTGAGCGTCTGTCCTCTGATGGTTAGTTCATGTCATAGCACTGGTCAACCAGTTATTCTGCCATTCAGTTACTGGGATTTTATTATATAGGATTATTACTGATTTTAGAGAGAGGGAGGAAGAGAGAAACATCGATTGGTTGCCTCCCATACATGCCCTGCCCAAGGATTAACCCACAACCTAGGTGTGCTGTTAGGTATGAATGAAAAAAAAAGTAAGTTATCTCTCAGTAACTTAGGTGATGCTTATGTTCAGCTAAAAATTTCCTAACAAATGTAACTGTGTGATATGGATAAATAGGACATGGGCATAATCTATAAAGGAGAAAGTTATATTTGAAAGCTAATTCCCAGCTGTCCCAGCCAAAATAAGGTTATTCTTATCAGACAAGACAATGGAACAAAAACTTGTTACAAAATTTTTATTACATTTCCAATTGGGAAGAGTAAATTTTAAAAAGTAAAATATATAACCCTGCCAGAGCTTTTCAATGTTCCCATACTGCCAATTTTACCTTTCTTGGAAAAAAGACAAGCTCTATTTTTTCCCCACAGAGAAGTATTCATTGTAAGGCATAATTCGCCAGCCCACAAAGGAACAGTACTCTTCCTGTGAGCCTTCAATTAACTGTATGCTTATAAATGGCATTTCCTCTGAATGTGTATTGAAACTCACCTTATAAAATCCCCAACAGTAGAGCAGTTCTTGTTGCTAAGGGACTATGATACTATTTCATGATGCTAAAACAGGAATATTATAGTTTAAATTGTTCATGCGCCTAGCCATCATCAGACAATTTAAATACTAAAAGAGATAAATGTTCTAATCTCAATTTATGTTATTTAATGTTGAGATAATCAATGACCCTGTACTTTTTAAAAACTAAAGACTTTTAAAGTAGTATCAATAATAATAATAAAGCATTATCATCAATATGATTGTTGCATGAGCTCTTGCATGATGCTAGGCACTATTTTATGTAGTTTATAGGAATTAACTCATTTAATCCTTATAACAACCCTATTGGTTAGATATTATTACTTCCCCAGTTTTGCACAAAAGGAAACTAAAGCACAGAAAAGTAACTTGCTCTAGGTCATGGAGCTAATAAAGAGGCAGAAGTAGAATTTGATATCCAACTGGTCTCAGTGTAGTTTACATTCTTACCTGCCACACTATATGACACTAAGAAAAGATTTTTTAAAATCTTACTACATACAGTTATTTACCTAGGATTGGATATATTTTAAAGTAAAGTAACTCATAGTTCTTTAAGAACATACCTAGTCTTATTCATAGAACATATTTGCTGAAAGTACTTCCATACTCTGGTGAAATGATATTTATAACCTAATTGTTTACATCATTAGGATAACTTTGAATCAATAGGTTTAGGGATGTGCACTAGCAGTTTACATTGAGTGGAAATCCGATCCTTATTTTACAAGACTAATCTTTGGATCATGTATATTTAATCCTGATTAGGCTTAATGAGCAGATTAAAAAACACACACAGAGGTAAGACAAATAACAGTGCAAGTTTTTAAAGTGTAATTTCACGTAATGTGGAAACTTAATGTATCTAATTTTGTTATGCAGCCACACCAAGTGGTTTTTTACTTTGGCTTTAATGCCCAATTTACTAAAGCACTACATCTCAGAATAGTTCATCTTTAATAGTATATACTTTATATTTTTTATTAAAAGAGAATGAGCCTTATTAATATATTTATGTGTAGTATAGCAATACTTCATATATCTTCATCATAACAAATTTAGTCATGCATAAGCAAGCTTCACATTAAGTTTCAAAAACAAACATACATAAACTTACCCTTGATTCAGCAATATTTCTAGGGTCACTTATCTCAGCACCAATTAAAGGACATGGGAGTAGAGACTGGTTGATACAATTTCTACACTGTAAGTAGCTGGTTAAAGAACATTCTTTCGTATTCCAGATGGCATTTAAAGATAAACCAGTCTCCATGCCTACAAAAAAATTAAAAAAGGCCTTTCATAAACCCTCAACTACCAGATTCAACATCTCAATTTCACTTATAAAGGTCTAACAGAAAGTGGAGAGGATGTTAAGATTGGGTAATATTTTTGAAAACTATTACTTTAACATATTTAACTTTTACAATCTTTAGTCTAACATAGAAGAGTACAGAAAATAAGTTTAAAAAAGAGTAATAGCTTACATTTATTAATGCCTATTATATAAATTCATTATTTTGTTTTCACAGCAACGCTATGAGGTAATTATTATTGTCCTCATTTTATGGGTGAGAAAACAGTTTCAGGGAGTATAAATTAAAGTCAGAAAGCAGTAGGCTGGGATTTAAAATGTCCAAATCCAAACCTCATGCTTCAGTCCCTTTGGCTTGGTGCCTTCCTCAGAATCAAAATTGTTTTCAAGAGAAAAATGTAATTCTTTGTTTAAAAAAAAACTATGTATAATTGAGAACCCTATAAATCTCCATATTCTACAATCAGAAAATTGTTCTACATTAATTGTGAAATGGGACTTTTCATAAATTTAACACCAGTAAGTTTAAAACAGAAATTTGTTTATCATCAAGTCTATGAGAATATAATTTCTCTCAATTAAAATAGTAATTTTGCTCAAGCTTTCACATGGTAATCTGCAGTAGAAGCATTCCTTTTACAGTACATTCATAATAATAATAGATATCACTAATATATATCTGGTTTCAGGACAAAAAGTTTCTCCATATTCTTAGTTGAACAATCCACCCAACGAATCTCAAATATGCAAGGATAATCTTCTGTGCTGGCCTGTCTTTGGTATAAAGTGAATAAAACTCCAAGTTTTCATGGAGGAAATGAGAGTTCCAGGTGTTGAATGAACATTTGCTACCTTCTGTAGGAATGGTACTACAAAACAAAGGTGTACAGTTATGGCAGAGAAGAGACAAGAGACCGAGAGTACTTTTCTTGTGATTGAATTTTATTTGTGCTTGGAAGTCACTAAAAAAAGGACTGGAAATTTAGAATGAGATGTTAGATGATGCAGCACAGAAAAAAAATTAACAACATAGCTTTTCACTTCAAGTGTATGCAGTTGAAATGGGAAGAATTTGTGTAAAAGATGACTATGAACCTATGCAAAGTTGTAATTCTCAAAACTATCTTACAATCTCCCACACTGCACTAAGCCAAGAAATTTTAACAACCACATATTCATTTTTTGATAAATGAGTACATTCCCACAAGAAAGAATTCCCGATTCCAGAGAAAATATTGAAATTGGTCAAAGCTGCAAAGTACTGACGCGAACATTATTAGAAACATATGATCTGACCATATGTTTCTGCAGACACTTGTAACCAAAGTAAACATTCAGACTTGTCCTGAATGGTCCACCTTTAAGGGGGTAGCAACAAAAAGAAACCCCAAGTTTTATTTTTAATGGTCTTTTATACTTACTATTGAATAAATGTATACTATTATAGAGCTTGGTTGCCCTCGGATTTTAAATGGGAAGAAAAGGGTTTGAATCCACTGATGTTGAAAATGGTATAAAATAGGTGTCTGGGTTATCTGAAGTCAGCATTTTGGAACAGAAGTAATATGCTTCACCTTGTCCCTACTGCTTCTAGGAAGAGTAGACGAACTTATTTCTAGGTGATTGTAGGGCTGGGATAAAGAACAGTAGTGTTTGGCCTAGTCCTTTCTACCCAACATTAGAAACAGGTATTGGCAGAATAAAAAGGAACATGATGAGCAGACTTGAAAGTAGCTGGGAAATTGTACAAGGGCAGTAGGCAGCTTGAGACATATTTATGCAAAGGTAAAAACACTTGTGTTTATGGGTTGTTTGTCTCTAAGTATCTATCCCATTGTTTTTAGGAATAGCTGGGAGAGCCTAGTTGCTTCTACCCTGGAGATTGCTCCCATGAGTAACTGCCCATCCTTTACCCAAGTCAAACCTGTCAAAGCATGCACTGGACCTGGATTTGTGTGCCTTGTAAAGTGGTTTTGTTTTTTTCTTTTTTGGAGTATCAGACACAGATAGATCAATGCCTCATCTGTACTGATGCGACTTTTCTTATTTACACATTTGTTTTGAATAAAATTTGAGATTGTTTTATTTTTCTTCCTTGACAATTCTTAAATCAGTGAAACATATTTTAAAGAGCAATTTTAAAATTGCTCTTCATTTGAGAATTCACATGATTATAAAAAGGTCCCTTATTTACATTTAAGGGATTTAGAAAGTGACAAGAAACCAATATTGCTATTAAATAAGTTTACCTTCATTCTTTACTGAAGTCTGAAAAGCCACTAATGTGGTTTTTAAATGGTTAAGGGCAGCACTGTCCCCGGTTACATAAAATGAATTGTCTTCTTTTGAACTGTACTCAGACTCAGTTAAGCAATGGCAAAGGGATTCTCTGCAATTTAATTTAACATTTAGGAAGATTCTTTGGATTTTTATCAGCACAGCATTCTTGGAAAAAACTTTTTTAAAAACTCCTATAAGAAATAAGGTGAAAGAGATTTAAGGAAAGTATATCACACTATAAATTATATTAATTTTCTAGAAATATATTGCTATTTGCTGTAATTTATTAAAATTAATTTGTGTATGTATGTTCATCAATCAGAAGACAAGTCAATGAAGAATTATTACACATAGTGGAAACAATAAAACAAGTAAATATATTGTCATTAAAACCTATTATCACCAACAGATACCACTTGTCATAATAAAACTCTATAGTTGGATGCAGTTACAGTACAAAGAATATAATTGAGTTGGCTTTTTAATTAGTATCTTAATGTGTTAATTTCTTGGTTATCTAAAAGTGTACTTTTCTCTAAGAATGCCTTAAGCAATCAATTTAATATGAACTAAACTACATTAAAAACAAAGTGTGGCATGTTGCCATCAATGACCTTGATCTGAGTACTAAATCTCTCCGGAAATCATTTACCTCATGTTTAATATGAGGGGTAGATGATTTCTAAAATTCTGGCCTACTCTAAAATACTAAAATACTTCTTATAAAAAATATTTATTATCACCTTAAATAACCAGTTTGGCTCAGTGGATAGAGCGTCAGTCTGCAGACTGAAGGGTCTCAGGTTCGATTCCGGTCAAGGGCATGTACCTTGGTTGCAGGCACATCCCCAGTAGGGGGGGTGCAGAGGCAGCTGATGGATGTTTCTCTCTTCCTCTCTATAAAAAATCAGTAAAATATTTTTAAAAAATTTACTAAGCACCTACTATGTGTGAAGCATTATACTATGTTCTAGGACTGTTTGAGTTTATATTCCTCAATAAATGTTAATATATTTTTGTTTAATATAAAAACTAGAGCTTGGTATACAAATTAGTGCATGGGGCGGGGGAGGGGGCAGGGAGAGGAGGGCTCAGCCTGGCCTGCACCTTCCTGAAATCTGGGACCCCCTCGGGGAATGTAGCAGTGCATCAAGCGGCAGGCAGCCAAGGAGGAGCCCAACTGCCACCCCCCTCACACTTATTCCAGCCCATTGCGCCTGCTGCCACTGCTCAGTAGCGCTGCCGTGGAGTCTGGAGAGGCTCCCGCCACCGCTGCTGCACTCACCAGCCCAGATTCTGGCTGAGTGGTGTTCCCCTGTGGGAGCGGACTGACCACCAGGGGGAAGCTCCTGCACTGAGCGAGCATCTGCCCCCTGGTAGTCAGTGCACGTCATAGTGAGGGGTCAACAGGTCGTTCTGATCGTTTGGTTGTAGCTGTCACTTAGGCTTTTATATATATCTAGATACTACGATTCTGAAAAATACGCCTTTGGGAAAAAAAAAAGACAATGAGGCTTGCTTTCAGAATTCCAAGACTATGCCTTTCAATAAAGAGATTCTAACAAAGTTAAATTAAAATGAATATAAAAGTACAAAAATATATCAAAATGGTGGAAAGAGTTCCATGACCATGACTGAGCTCTCATTATAATGTTCCCTTTCCCTCATTTATAAGAATACCATCTGTATTTTTTTCCTTTTTTATTAATTAAGGTATTATATGTATATGGTGGTTCAGTGGTAGAATTCTCGCCTGCCACCTGTATTGTTGACTTTGAAAGCTCTATAATACATGGCACACTCTAAAGCACCACAGATGTAACTGCTATGTTCTTGCTATGCTTTGCTTCCTTTATAAAGAATCCAGAGTAGAGAGGCTAAAAGATCAGAAGATGGGAACACCAGGAAAAAACAGCATATTCTGTATTTCCTCAAGAATATATTTTAAAATTCTAATATTTCTTTTTCCGTAAAAACTTAAAGAAAATTGCTCTGGCTGTGTGGCAAAATCAACCCAAACACCGGAAGGAGACACTCTTTCTGTGTCTCCTTTCCTTTTGGAAAAAGAAAAATCACTAGAGTCTAGAAACTGGTCAAATGAAAAAGGTATTTACAAAAGCCAAGTATCATATGACAAAGTCATGACAAAGTAAATACATATATAGAATGCTCTATTCAATGCATTTAGTCATAGTCAGTTAATATAGTGTTGGGAGTATAAGAACAACACTAGACACTCCCCTTTGCCCCCCCCAAAAAATTCCTGATCTGCCCTATGGATTTTACATAGAATGTTCTCAATGGACTTCAGTGTTCCTTTGGAAACTTTGTGTTGTTGTTGTGTGTATTTTTCAATGTATATATATTTTAAGATACAAACATGAAATGTAAAAAAAACACACAAACAGAAAATAAGTCTTCGCAATACTTAAGTCTTGCTAGTAAAAGTATAACTACACAGAACTTTTTTTCCAAAGCTCTAAGTGTTTTTCAGCCAAATTTGAAGGTGCAATGCTGAGATAGCAATTACTGTAAATTATTGTTTTAGTTCCCTAACAACTAACATTTGGACAGTACTTCAGAATTTATAGAGCACTTTCACATATTGTATATCATCTCACTTAATCCTCACAATAATTTTCTTAGATAGGTAGTACTCACCTTTTCCTCACTAGAAAATAAAGCTAAAGCTCAATAAGGTAAAATACTATGACCAAGGCCACTCTGTAAGTAGTAGGGCCAAAGCTCACATGCATTCCTTTGACCCCCAATTCTGTTATCTTTCTCTTTGCCTGATGTTTAAAAAAGCTTTAATGTACTCTACTGCATTGGTATTCATACAGTTTGATTTATTTCTTATGAAGTTATTTATCTCCAATTTAAATGAATAAATAGAAATTCCAAAAAGTTAAGTAACTTGCCCACAGTAAGTCAGCAGGTGGACTTGGAACATTTCCAAGTCTAATAATGATAATAAAGTCCATGTATATTAACAATCAACTTTAAAGACTAACATATGAAAATATTAATATACCAATCTACTTTATTGCAACTTAGGTGAACCTATACTAAGGATGACACAAAGTAATTTTTTATATTTCCTACCTCCTTCTGCTTTAGGTAATAGTTCAGTTCCACAAATAATACAATAAAGTCCTGACTGGCAAGGCAGGTTACTTGGGTCCTTTTACAACACGTAAGAGAGATCAATGTTTGAAAGAATGGTTAATATTAAAGCATGAATACCACAAGGCAGATTGAAAATAAAAGAGAAAATATACCTAGGTAATGCTTGATACAAAATAATAACTATCAGTATTCAATATCCTTAAATCTTTTCAACTACTATGAATCATATATAAATGATGGCATCTAACTTAATTTGCATCAATGATACTCCAATTATATAACCCCATATTTTCTATTAGCAAGAGGCCAAATGAAACATTTTAATATTGAGCTTTGTAAATATTGATGTAAAATAATTTAATGTAAAATGATGAAATTTTGGGGAAAAGCATGAGCATCAAAATCATAGGAACTGCTTAGAAAAGACCAAGATTTTAAAAATACAAGTCTATTATGAAGAATAATAAGATCTACATGACTATCCCTTATTAATAAATATTCCTTTTAATCAGTATTTACCCTTAGATTTTCAAAGGTTAATTTCTGGAAATAGTAAGTTTCATACAGCTTTTTTTTCTTCTAATACATTGAAGCTTGTTCATTATAGAGTGGAATTTGGTATAAGATGGGCTGTTTTGGACCTAGTCCAAGAGTTTCTAGTTACTGAAAGCACTTCATTCTTAGGAGGTTTCACCAATAAGGTGATCCACTGGCTCAGATCCCTTGGATATTATAACAAGGCTCCATTGTAGAGTACAGGAAGCCAGGCAGCTAATGGTTCGTTCTATCAAGTGAAAGCTTAAGAAATAAAATTCTTTTTTTTTCTTTTTTTTTGGTAGGCATGAAAATCGTTTAAGTCTAGAGAATTAATAAACTTAGGTCATCTGTCTAAATTTCCATTCCCTGAAGTGATGTGCTCTACTATGTTAACAGCTGCACAGATACTTCATGTTATGGTTTTAGCTTCCTTAGACATTTGTTGTCTGATAGTCTTAAGTTTACTTTTTGTTATTAAAATTTTTAGTATTAATAATAACTTTCTATTTACAAAAGACTGACTGCATTTTTCTATAAACATAGACAAAAAGCTACCAAGAATTCATAAAGGTTAAAGTAGAATCTTGTTTAGCTCATTAATAAATATTATAAAAGAGCACAAGGCAAAAGTAATTGTTAGGTAATCATATACCCCCAAAAATGACATCACCGATATTAAATGACTACAATAACCAGTCTTTCAAGTAATTTTACATCAGCCACTTTGATTTTGTGAAATTTTATAAGCAATCCTAAAGAATGAAATATTTTGAATGTGTTTTACCATAGGAAAATAACATGATATAGCCATATTGCAGAAAAATAATATGGGAAAGCCTTTTAAAAAATTATGTCTTAAAGATCAAAAGGAAGACTAAAAACAAAGCCTTGTGTGAACTTTGAAACAGTGCTAAATTAAAAACCATGTAACAATTAAATGCATAGTAACATATTTTCTGCCGTATAAGACTTTTAACTAACCCAGGAAAATCTTCTCAAAAGTCAGGGGGGGGTCTTACACGCCGGGTGTCATCTTATAGGGCGAGTATATCCCAAACTCTATATTTAACTGGAAAAGTTGGGGGTCATCTTATATGCCCAGTTTTCTTATACGCCGGAAAATACGGTAGTAGCAGAGTAAGAATTGTCATTAATTTCCAACATAGCTATAACAAGTTTTAAATGATTCATCTAAATTTCAATAGTCAAGACAGGAAACATCTACTTTTTACATTGTACCTTTCTTCCTTGAATAAAGCCCTTTCTCCAATTGGTAGTTTTCCTGGTTCGTGGCCTGTATGTTCTATAAACTTTCAGCCCTTGAATAAATTCAGTATTAGATAATTACTTCGTATGTATCAAATGGGTAAGGCAAATTACCTGATAAGCAATTTCTATCTTAAATATCTTTAAAGTACTAAAGAATAAACCAAATTATTTTCCTTCTAACCATATAACAATTCTTTATTATTTTTTATTTTTATTATTGACAGTGTTACAGATATCCCCATTCCACCACCACCCTTACCCACCTCCACCAGCTCCTGTTCCCTCGTCCCTCTGGCCATCACATATAACGATTCTTTATTTTTGATATCCCTCTCTCTCTCTCACTCTCTCTCCCTCCCCTTCTCTCTTCCTACCTACCTATTATCTTCATCATCATTAGGAAAGTTTCATATAAAGGATGCACTCCAGATATATGATTGATTTACTAACTCATAACTGATAGTTTGCCATGTGCCATGTATTCTTTTAAATGCTTTTACATATTTTCATGTATTCAATTCTCTAAAATATCTGCTTAAAAAGTCCGTAATCACTAATGAAAATGTGCTACAACCTACTGTATTATAAAGGCTGGTACTTTTGCAATATCCACTCAGTCAAAATTATAATCTAAGGAGACTATATAGATATACACCTGATTCAAAATTGACATCATTATACAAAATTTTGAAACACATCTTGGAATTACTAAAAGCTGTGGCACATCTCTACATACATTCCAAAAAAAGAACTTTTTAGCTTTAGACAGTTTGGAAAGAATAAATATTAGGGAAAGGGATGGTATTTGAGATCAACTTGGATAACACTAAGAAACAACTAAAATACAATGTGCTTGGTTTTTCTCAATGTAGTTGACCAATTTTTCTAAAGGCAATGTTTTAAGCACAGCATTATTAAAATAAGAATCTTGCTTCTCAAGTTATTATGTACATATTCATAAAATTATTCTCTTAACGGTAGATGAGTGTCATTTCACCTACTCTATAAAATGGTTTGCTTAACTTCACTCATTTTAGAACAAAAGCAATTGAAACGTAATTCAGAGTAAAATAACATATATTCCTTTAAATTATAGATTTTTAAAGCTGAGATTTACATGATTTTATAGTACTAAATCCTGCATTTTACAGTTAAAACACTCCCCAAAAGGCACACATAATAATTGACAACATGATTAAGCTAATTAGTAGAGAGCCGGGAATAGAGCCCAAATCTCTTTTCTTCCTCCACGTGGTATTCCTTCTACTACTCCACTACTCTTATCTGCAAATTTAAAAATATACCAGAGAAAAGAAATGGTTATACCCTTTCAAAACAATTTAGAAATTACCTTCTAATCAAATTATTACTCATTGATCAACTAAAAAAGCATGTAATACTAGGTGGGATATAATAAATCCCAATCTCTGAATGAGTGCTTTAACTGGTAAATTATCAATTTGAACTATGCTTAAGAATTATGGCATCCAATTCTATAAAACAATTAAGCTGTATTCAATCTAAATACCATCAAAATAAAAGTAAGCACATGCTTTGTAATAATGTATCATCCAAATAAATGTAAAATAAACTTGATTGCTGGGAATTCTGACTTGAAAATAAAAAATCACTTCCACAACTTTAACAGGTTGTAAAATTTCAATTCAAATCACTCACAAGAAGCTTAAATGTCCATAAAATAATAGATATTTCTTAAAAAAAGATCAGTGAATGTAATTTTGGTATGTCAGAGAAGAACATCTTTTATAACCATTTTTGATAAGAATTATAGCTCACTTCACAAACACCTGAAGTCAAAACTTACAGAAAGACTTACTGAGCTGTAAGGGAACATTTTTAAGCTACAGTTACATGTTTACATTTACTTATCAAATTTACATATGAAGTTTTTATCTTAATAGTTGCAAAATTAAAGTCTTTATGCTAAAATATGTCACTTTTCCTCCCAATGATAATGAAGCTAGATAATCAGAACTGAAAATTCGGAGTCCTTCATTTGGCATTTTATAACTTTACATAAGTTTGCTTAAAACATGCTTGATTTTAGTTTATCAAACAAACAAATGTAAGACAACATCAATTTAAAATGCATGCAGATTTCTTCCTTAATTCTTCAGTATTATTAGCCAGTTTAATATAGAAATAAGAAAATTTTGATTTCTAAAAGAAATGTCAGACCAATTTGAGGTAAAGTCTATAATAAAACATTACTGGTTTACACTGTTGTTAATTTTTATGTATCAGATGAAAACAAATGGATGAAGAAAAGTATAATATATAAATGTTTATGTAAAATTTAAAATGTCCTAGACAACTATATATCTTTTAGACTGATTGATTTTGAATTGCACTTAGCTAAGGAAGACTGTTGAAAGAAAATATTTTGAATGAATCACTATCAAAACTCAAGAATAGTAAAACTTATATTTAGAACTTAATATACTTTTAAAACCCTTATGGCAATTAAAGTAGAAAAATCTATCTCAAATTTAAAAAAGTTATACTTAGCTAATGTATAAATTGTCATTTATAATAAAATTTAATGTAAGTACAACATATTTTATAGCTTGATAGTTAAGTGTTATTATCTAACGACACTAGGGAACACACCTTTATTTTTGGGAGGAGACTGTTTAAAGTCCTTTATATCCATTTCATGAGTTTTCTCCAGTTCTAATTCATTTATATGAGTTGTTTTTATATTATTACCAATATCATCAACTTTACTATCTTCAATATGTATAAGTCTATTTAACTTTGTAGTTGGGCAATCCTCAACTTTCATTTTCCTGTCTGAATCTACTTCTTTTGTAGTCCTAATTTCAAAAAGATCTTCAGCTAAAATACAATTTAAATTATTGGCCAATCTATTGTCTCTATTAGTTTCAACTAGTTCATTTTTTTCTTTATTTGTATCTACAGAATCATAAAGTTCAGGGGTAAAATAGATAGATTCATCTTCTGCTTCTGTTTCAAAATCTCTATTTGAAGTAGAAAGTTTATCTTCTTCACTCACTAGAGATAATTCTATGTTTGGGTCCAGGGCTTCTTTATAGCAGATTAGCTGTTCAGAATGATCTTTTTTAAGAAGAGCAGCCTCAATTTTTATTGATGGAAGAATAGTTTCTGACTGAGGGCATGGTTCAAGTGATGTGTTTACTCTTAGAGATGAAGACTCAAATTTATCAGTGAGTGTCAAAACAGTTTCACAATCTTTTTCTGTTTTAAAAGTGGAAAAACTAGAGGCATAGTCCTCTGATGGCCTAAACTTGGGTGCTGTAGTCAGAATTTTACCAGAAAAACACTGCCTCAAAGAATTAGAACTAGACCAGCTAACTCTATTTGTTTGTTTGTTGAAGGTTGGGCTTGTGGATCTGGAAATCCCAATGTTTTCTGCTTCCATCGCCTGGTCAGACTCTTCCAATAATTCTGGATCATCTATGAGTACAAAAATGTAAAAATGTTAACTTTCTGTTCCTAGCATAATAATTGTTTTATCAAAAATGGTTTTTGTTAGAAATACTACAATAACCATAAAGAAGACAAAATTCTGAGCCCACAACCAGTAGCAGGACTTCCATCTTAGAACGTAAAGCACAAAATATTAACTCTGAAAAGAACCTATGTCTCCAGCGAGTCCTAACCCAAGTTATAATGCTGTCTGGTAAATTTTCAAATCTCACACCAGGAACTGCAGGAGTGAATGAGAAAAGGGGTAAAAAGAGAAAAAGGGCTGAATAAAGGAACAGGTTGTAATAATTTATTTTTTAAATTCACTAACTACTGACCTATGCTAATTCCCTTAAGGAAATTGATACTACACAGACTAAGATATAAAACTGGTTAGTACTCAGACCTGAACTAGAACCTAGGTTTCCTAATTACCAATATAATGACCTTGAATTCACTATTGCATTTATTGTATACTAGAGGTCTGGTACATAAATTCATGCATGGATGGGGTCCTCAGCCTGAATAGTGATTGGGGAGGTTGGCCAGGGGTAGGGACTGTGGAAGGCTGGCTGGAAGGCTGGCTGGTTATGGGAAGTTGGCTGTGGGAGCACACTGACCACCAAGGAGCAGCTCCTGCACTGAGCGTCTGCCCCCTGGTGGTCAGTGCACATCATAGCTACCAGCTGGTAGTCCAGTTGTCTGGTTGTAATGATCGCTTAGGCTTTTATGTATACAGATAGAAGCATATACTATAAAATAAATATTTAAAAATTGATATATTAAACTATCACATATTCATTAAAACAATTGAAATAATACCAATTAACTATCCATAGTTTGGCAAACTTTTTCTATTACAGGCCAGACAGTAAATACTTTTAGTAGTTTTGTGGGTCTTACTGTATTTGTCACAACTATTCAATTGTGCTGTTCTAGTTATTAAGTATAATTACTCAACTCCACTTATGTATATAATATGTAAATGAATGGATGTGACAGTGTTCCATTAAACTACATTTAAAAAAACAGATAGCAGGCCAAATTTGGTCCAGAGGCCATACTTTGCCCATCCCTGATATTGACCATTATATTCTAATATATTTTGAAATATTTTTTTTATCATTTAGAATACATGACTTTATTTCCCTAAACTAGGAAATTCATGTAAGAAACAGACCTATAAGTGAGACCAATTTTCAATATAACCTTTAGAAAAACATCTAGCATTTGCATAGTACTTTACAATGCTTAATATTTGTCATGTTATTAAATCTTTACAACCCAACTTTGAGAAATAGATAATCTTTTTCTATTAAGACTCAAAAAAGTTAAGTGACTTGCTCCTCATCACAAAGCTAGTTAGTAGCAAAGTTGTTGTTTTTTTAATATATTTTTATTATTGATTTCAGAGAGGAAAGAAAAGGGGGAGGGAAAGATAGAAACATAAATGATGAGAGAGAATCACTGACTGTCTGCTCCTGCAGGCCCCACACTGAGGAATCGAACCATGACCTCCTGGGTCATAAGTCAACATTCAACCACTGAGTGATGCCAGCCGGGAGTAGTAGCAAAGTTTGTTCATGGAAAATCAGAAAATGTGCTCAGCTCTCCTGACCAAAGTTTGTACCCATTCCAAGATACTATACTACTTCACTAATTTATTACAAACCAAGGTATTTAAGGACATTAATCTATAACACAAAAATATCACTTCACTAAATATAATGGAAGATTTTTCTATCAAATGAAAATGAAGAAAGCTTTTCATACATTTGTCCTTCCTGGAAGTGATGTCACTTGGGAGAGATGAACTTTTATTCATTTTACAACATCTTAATTCTTAGACACACATTTTTGCTTTACCTTTCCCAGCATTTTCTGGTAATAGATGATTTGCTGCTTCCAAAAAGTAAGGTGAGATATTGTCCTTCAAACAAGCCACTTCAAGTGTAGACTGATTGTCCTGTAGAGACTTTCTGTCCTCTTTGAATACATCAATGAACTTTTGGTGTTTTTTTGAAAATTCAGCCAAAGATTCCAGGGCACTTTCAAAGGTTGAATGGTGCTGAATCTGCTGCCGTACCCATTTAGAAAGTCCTAAGGAAAAAGTAAACCCAGGGAAGAAACTTTGGTTGTTTTACATTATTTATGATATTTGGTTATGATGACATTATGTATTAAGAAAAACTTGGATAATTTTTCTAATTAAGTAATCTAGAATTTAGAGTATATAGAATGGTTCTCAATATTCTTCCTGCCTTTTTACCTTCATATGTACAATATGCTCATATATCAGTAACATTTCTCTTTATATGCAACAATTGTCTACTGGAGAGAGGAAAGAGGCAATGGGAGTAAAGTGAGGGGGAGTGAGCGGAATTTTTGTCAGTTTCTCGAACAGTGGTGTGCCGCTCTGTTGACTAATGAGTTTGCCGACCACTGGTTTACAATAACTCACGAATAAAGCAAATTTAATTTCACAATTCCCCACAAAAATTGGCTGCCTTTTCATTATAGGGAAACTAAAAGTTGTAAACTGTAGAGAGCGGTTATAGGTTTAAGCCTCGGACTGACCTACTGGCTAAGCTGCAAACAAATCCCAGCATAGAGGGCACAGCCCTTTTAGCATAATTAAGCTTGATCTTGTGACTGCTCCCTAGATCTTTCCTGGGTAGCTAATGGGCTGTGGGAGATGCAGCAAGTGCTGCCAAAACAAGTGAAACTTACATGAACATTGTAAATTTCCTTGTTTACCTTTGACTATAAAATAAAGCAACAGCTTGCAGTCTGAATCTGTTCTGTGGTCTCAGTCACGCACAGAAGATCCACCTAGACCCAGCTTATTCTCCTTGTCTGTCTTTTCTTCATCCTTTGCCCTCCCTCAGGCTCACTGAACCCTTGGCTGTGCTGGCACGGCACAAGTGGCACCCAATGTGGGGCTGAGTTCAGCCCAAGTGACACTCAATGCCAACCTGAGTGTGAGGGAACTGCAATTGTCAGGTGAAAGGAGGCCCCAAGGTGTGCACACACAGTAAATAAGGTAGGAGTGTAGTACCAGCTAGGTATAAAACATGGGATATTCAGGGTCGCAGTGAAAGAATGTATGCATATCCATGCTTAAGGCTATGCTCCAAGCAAGGGACTGTTCTGTGAGGTATGAACAGCTTTTCAAATTTTTGGATTTTTTGAGTAAAACCTGCCCATGGTTTTCTGAGGAAGAAAAGGTAAATAGGCATGGGAGAAGGTAGGAAGACAACTTCGTGATCATTATATAGCTGAAGGGCCAGAGGAAATGCCTGCCTCTACTTTCAGTGACCCCTGATTAGGGACTGCCTAGAGCCCACTCCAGATGGGGAGTGGAGGAATGTGGCAGGGGAATCAAGACAGATGGGGGAAGGTTGCCTAAGGTTTCTGACTCCACCATCAGAGCGCCGCCTTCTCCAGTCCCTGGGGCTTCAGCTCCTGTGGGAGAGAGCCCTCCGGACAATGCGCTTCCTCCCAAATATGAGCAAGGACTGGAGGAAGCAAGGGAACAGCGCTGATGGGTTTGGGATGATGGGGGTGGACATACGCTGAAGTACTGCCTCAGGGCATGGCCAATAGTCCTATCTTATGTCAGGATTTTGTGGCTGCAGCCATACATCCTATAAGGAAAAAATATCCCGAGGCTTATATTACTCATTATATGGATGACATTCTCTTAGCTCATAAAAATGAAATGCATCTAAATAATATCTATATAGATTTGCAGGATTCCCTGCATTGTGCTGAATTATGCATAGCACCCGAAAAAGTTCAAAGGATATTTCCTTTTTCTTATCTTGGCAGCATTATTGAGGGAAAAACAATAAAACCTCAGAAAATTCAAATTCGGACTGACACTTTACTTACATTAAATGACTTCCAAAAATTATTAGGAGATATTAACTGGGTTCGACCTTCTTTAAAATTAACCACTGCTGACTTGAGCTCTTTATTTCATATACTAAGGGGAGATTCATCTCGGTCATCCCCACTCTGCTTGACAGAGGAAGACAAGACAGCCTTACATAAAGTTGAGGATGCCTTAAGTTCAGCACAACTGCCTTTCTTTACAGGTTTTAATTTTCCCTATGACACATACACCCACTGGGGATATTTGGCAAGCTCCTGGACTTGTTGAATGGCTGTATTTGGCTCATTGTCCAACTAAGGTATTAACTCCTTTCCATGATTTGGTTTCCCAGCTAATAGCCCAAGCCCACCTTCGAACAGGTCAATTAGTGGGGCCAAGACCCTGACCTTATTGTATTGCCATTTACAGCTAGACAGCAAGACTGGCTCTGGCAACGATCAACAAATTGGCAAGTTGCACTTGCTAATTTCTCTGGAGAGATTGGTAATCATTATCCAACAAATAAGGTTTTACAATTTCTCAGTTACTACCTTTACCTTCCCAAAGATAATGAAGTCACAACCTATACCTCAGGCATTAACCATTTTCACAGATGGATCCAATTCTGAAAAAGCTAGATACTACTGCAGCAGAGGTGCAAAGGGCTTTCAAACCCCTGCTATTTCAGCATAACGGTTAGAAATACAAGCTCTTATCTATCCCTTGACAGATTTTTGCTACGGAACCCATTAACCTATATAGTGATAGTGTCTATGTGGTAAGTATGGCCAAACTAATTGAAACGGCTACTATAGGGCACACTTAATTCAGAGAACTCTTTAATTTATTTTTCAAACTTCAAAGTCATTAGAGAACTACAATTTTCCTGCTTTATTGGTCATATCTGATCTCATTCAGGTCTCCCTGGTCCATTAGCTATAGGTAATGATGCTATTGATCGCCTCCTTGCTGTAATACAAGAGGATATTCCATTTTCTCTTGCCCAGTCCTCCCATGCTTTGCATCATCAAAATGCTGCTGCCTTATGCAAACAATTCTGTATTTCTAGGGAGCAAGCTCGTCAAATTGTTAAGCAATGCTCAGTGTGTAATTCATTGCCCTGTACTATCGTTGGGGGTTAGCCCAAGGGGTCTTAAACCTAATCAAATTTGGCAAATGGATGTCACCCACATACTGGAATTTGGTAAGCACAGATGGGCACATGTTAATGTAGATATCTGCTCCTGCTTTATCTTCGCAACTCCCCAAACGAGAGAGAGTGCCAAGCATGTAATTTAATCATTGCCTAGCTGCCTTTACGGTACTAGGTCTTCCCTCAGAGCTAAAGACAGACAATGGACCTGCATACACTAGTTCTGCTTTTTAACATTTTTGTCAGCAATATCAAATTTGTCATAAAACTGGTATCGCTTACAACCCCCAAGGTCAAGCAACAGTGGAAAGAGCAAATTGTACTCTTAAAATGCAATTACTAAAACAGAAAAGGGAAAATGGATGTTATGTGTCACCTCAAAACAAACTCAGTCATGTTCTTTATACTTTAAATTTTTTGAATTGCGATGCAGAGGGTCATACAGCAACCGAAAGGCATCAGGCCTCCTGTACAATAGCCTCCGTGGGTTCGCCCAATGGAAGGATGCACAAACTGGACAATGGTTTGGACCAGATCCAGTAATGATGTGGGGAAGAGGTTGTGTTTGTGTCTTTCCAGAAGGAGCAGCGCAGCCAATTTGGGTGCCAGAGCGTTAAGTACATCACCAGCAGAGAAACTCCTTGTCCCATCGTTTAAAAGAGTGAGAGTTGCCCCGATGACAGCAAAGTGGAAAAGGAAGATGGCAAAGGCTATACAAAAGACCGAGGTACCAACATGTGATCAGCTGAAGAAATTAATAACTGAGGCCCAGCAGATGGCAGAAAAGCAAGAAGTGGAAGCTACTCCCTCAATCTTGTTTCTGACCATGCTAGCATTGTTTAGCTGCCAGTCTTCTGCAAACTCTTGCACAGCCAAGTCTGAGAACTCTTGAGTAAATCAGCAAAAGAAACTTTCACTTAGTAGAAAAATCTTACTGTAGTTTGAATTCTCTATTATTGTAGTATTGCACTGGCATTGTTTTATTAATAACCATATCTGGGTTTTACATTGGCATTGTTTGGGGTTTTGCACTGGCATTGTTTTGTTAATATTTTAATAGTCAGAATTTTATTCTTAATGTTTAAGTTTTACTTCCATTATTAGTAGCTTAAAATTAAAAGAAGGGCGAGATGTAGGGAGCAACGGTTATAGGGTTAAGCCTCAGACTGACCTGCTGGCAAAGCTGCAAACAAGTCCCAGCTTAGAGGGCAAAGCCCTCTTAGCATAATTAAGCTTGATCTTGTGTCTGCTCCCTAGATCTTTCCTGGGTAGCTAATGGGCTGTGGGAGGTGCAGCAAGTGCTGCCAAAACAAGTGAAATTTACAAGAACATTGTAAATTTCCTTTTTTACCTCTGACTATAAAATAAAGCATCAGCTTGCAGTCTGGATCTGTTCTGTGGTCTCAGTCACGCACAGAAGATCCACCTAGACCCAGCTTATTCTCCTTGTCTGTCTTTTCTTCATCCTTCGCCGGCCCTCCCTCAGGCTCACCGAAACTTTTAGCTGTGCTGACATAGCACAGTAAACAACACAATTTTGCATACCTATTTTCTAAATTTCACTTCCTTTGCAAAAATAAATTCAAGATTTCAGTTTCATAGGTTTTTTGTTCCTTTTTCCCCTAATTCCAAATATACCTTAAAATACTCTGGGGGCCAAAAGGAATAACACTCTTTTATGGATAAATCATGTCCTATCTAAATATTACATTATTTTTAAAATATACAAATAATCAAGTTGCAAGGGACAAAATTTGATCTAGGACAAATGAAAACTGCATAAAAATGAACCATAATTTTTAATCTAAGGGGCTGTATAGTAAGACTCACTTCAGAATGAAAATCAAAATCAGATATCCAAACTTTTAAAAACTAAATGTTTTCTACTAATATTACTAAAATTATAATCACTTTTTGAAGTAATTTAAAAAGTCACTGTGGCCATGGTTTGTATGTCTCAGTTGGTTGGGTATCTGGGCACCCAAAGGTTGCCAGTTCAATTCCTAGTCAGGGCACATGCCTAGGTTGCAAGTTTGATTCCTCTCTCTCTCTCCCTCTTCCTTCCCCTCTCTCTAAAAAAACCAATAAAAATATTTTAAAAATAAAAAATATAAAAAATAAAAAGGTCACTATGGTGAGTACTATTTTGATTTCAAATACATTCCTTATTGTATTTTTTTAAATATATTTTATTGATCTTTTACAGAGAGGAAGAGAGAATTAGAAACATCGATGAGAGAGAAACATCGATCAGCTGCCTCTCACACACCCCCCACCAGGGATGTGCCCGCAACCAAGGCACATGCCCCCCGACGGGAATCGAACCTGGGACCCTTCAGTCCGCAGGCCGACGCTCTATCCAATGAGCCAAGCCAGTCAGGGCCCTTATTTGTTTTTTAATGAAGTTTTTATATCAGTGTTACGTATAAAAATTGAATTTAAACAGATATCAGTTATCAAAAGAAATTTGAGTTTTGTGCTATTATTGGCCAGATAAGAAAAAATTTCACACTTGAGTCTCAAGAAAATAAATTAAAACCATATAGAAATAAATAAAATATATTTAATTTAAAAAAATCTCTCAACAAATCTGAACTATAAAGTAAAAGTTTAAGTTCTAAATTTTAAAATAAAAGAATTTAGAATTTCCTTTAAAGTTCTTTTTTTGGTTGCTAAGAGAAAATAATTACACCATCTAATAATATGAAATTTTCCAAAATTGAGAAATTTTAGTACTATAGTTACCTCTTCTATTTTGATCATTTTGTAATCAAAGTAAGCCTTTGCAGGGTAAAATGTCAGTTTACTTTTGAAACTTGAAAGAATCTGAGCTCCACCTGCTGACTAAACATAAGCACTTAACATTTTGCTTTTAGTTATGTCTTGACCTAAGCACAATGGTTTACTTTACATTCAAAAGCAAGATTTAAGCAACATTTGCTGCTTTAATCCATCCAAGGTGGATGTTTTGATATTAAATCAAATATAGTAATTAGGCTCTGAAATGGAAAAAGTATAGTTCATACTCATAGAAAGCTAATCTGAAATTTAAAATTTAGCAACTTTTCATTATAGTACAGTACGAACTTTCTAGCATTAAAGATAATAATACAGGTGCAAATATTTCCAACAATTCTTCATTAACTGATGGGTTCCTGATATTGCCTGTAAAGGGATTGTGTTACTGCAAAATAAAGCCTACAGATTTCATCAACTCATGATGGGTTACATCTTAATAAACCCATTGTAAGTTGAAAATATTACATGTCAAAAGTGAATTTAAAATATCTAACCTAGCAAATGTCATAGCTTAACTTAGTTTATCTTAAACGTGCTTAGAACTCTTACATTACCCTATAGTTACTCAAAATTATCTAATTTAAACCTATTTTATAATGACCAGCATCACCAGAGAGTATTCTATCACACATCATTATCCCAGGAAAAGTTTAAAATTCAAATTTCAAAGCATGGTTTCTATTCAAAGTGTATAACTTTTGTACAATTGTAAAGTAGAAAAATCCTAAGTCACACCAATGAAAGTCAGGGACCACCTGAAAAGAGACATAATACTAGTATTTGTTCATTTGAATGGGGGGGGAATGACTATTTAATTTTGTGGCATTCAATAATGTTTTTCCTTTTAGAAAATATGAGCTCTAACTTAAACTCTATAATAACTGAAGCATTTCTGAACAAGCAAACCAACAAACAAACACAACAACAAACCTTAACATAACCCAGAATGAAAGAATAAAGAATCCTAAGCAGCAAAAGGAGATGTGCTTAAATGTAAAAACTTAGTATTTCTTAGAAAAATCATTTCTGTAGAACAGCTTTCCCCCTAACAATGCTAAATAAATTATTAGGGTTACTGAGTCAAATCCCATATTCTAAGAAATTGAAGGATTTTAATTAATACTTTGTTGATAACTAA
The DNA here is from genome assembly GCA_011751065.1 of Lasiurus cinereus. NCBI lineage: Eukaryota > Metazoa > Chordata > Mammalia > Chiroptera > Vespertilionidae > Lasiurus > Lasiurus cinereus. The sequence continues at coordinate 14,460,755 of JAAGEH010000016.1, read as the reverse complement.
CCAGATTCTCCTCTATAAAGATTGTTTTTTGAAACAACATAGACACTAAAAGGCTAGAATTCCTTTCAATATTGATTTTCCATGTTTGATCTAAATATTCAAATTCTGTAGAAACCAAAATGGCTGCATAGGTAAACACCTAAACTGCTGCCTCACACAACAATATCAAAACTACAACTAAATGACAAAATGGACACCATCCAGAACCACAGAAAAGCTGGATGAGTGGAAATTCTACAACTAGAAGGGAAGAAAAAAGCACATTGAAAATCAGAGGAGCTGCAAAAGGCTGAGGTACGGAGATGCATGGGCAGGTGAAGTAAATGGGCAGCTGAGTGCACAGGCAGCTGAGTGCTCAGCTGGCTTTCTAAAGCGAAGGGAGGGAGACGGAGGCTTCCAACTGAGCTGAACTCCAGTTCCGGGTGAGTTTCTGGGAACCCAAATTAATTTGGAGAGAAACTGGAATGTCAGGAAAAGAGAAAGCACACTGAGACTCAAGGGAGCTGGGGAGGCAGAGGTCCGGAGGCAAGCACACGCAGAGAGGACTGACAGCTGAATGCACAGGCAGCTGAGTGGGTGGCTGGTATTCTAAAGCAGGAGGGAAGGAGACTGAAACTCCCAACTGTGCTGAACTCTAGTTCTGGGTGAGATACTGGGAACTCAGACTTATTTGGGGAGAAAATGGATTGTCTGGCAGCGAGCAAAACTCGAGGGCGGCTCTCTCTGAGGTGCTTACAGTGATTACGGAGGGACACAGAGACCCAGGGGCCTCATAGGTCAGGGCTGATGGGAAGCCAAGGCTGTCTACCCGGCCCTGAGACTTCGCCACATCCAAAATTGCTTTTGCAATTTTGCAAGTCTTGTCCCATAAGGGTGTCTCCAGCACAGAAGTTCTTCTGGCATAGACACAGTTGATCCTCACAGCCAATTGGCCTGGAGGTCAATTCCTCTCAGTGATACCAACAGTAATCAAGAATTAACTATGCCGAAACTGGTTTGAGACTGTGAATAGAGCATCGGCCTGTGGACTGAAAGGTCCCAGGTTCGATTCCGGTCAAGGGCATGTACCTTGGTTGTGGATACATCCCCAGTAGGGGGCGTGTAGGAGGCAGCTGATTGATGTTTCTCTCTCATTGATGTTTCTAACTCTATCCCTCTCCTTTCCTCTCTGTAAAAAATCAATAAAATATATTTAAAAAAAAAAGAATTAACTACAAGGCTGTACACAGTCCACAAAGGGGTGCACCAAGAGTGTCCACCTCAGGTAACTGGGGAGGCTGAGCCATTGGGCCATATAGGACACCTAGCACACAAAACTACTCTACCAACTCAGGGAAGCAGCGAAAATGTGGACACAAACAGATCACAAACGAAAGAAATAGGAAAGCAAACAACTATATTCAGAGTTCAAAACCGCGGTTATAAAGTTTTTCAAGAATTGCCTAGAAAATGCAGATAAATTTAGCGAGACCCTGGAGGATATGAGAAAGGATCAACTAGAAATTAAACATACAATGACTGAAATAAAAAATATTATACAGAGTCTTAACAGCAGACTATAGGAATGCAAGAATCAAGTCAAAGGTTTAAAATACAAAGAAGAAAAAAACAATCAACCAGAAAAACAAAAAGAAAAAAGAATCCAAAAATATGAAGATAATGTAAGGAGTCCTGGGACAACTTTAAGCATACCAACATCAGAATTATGGTGGTGCCAGAAGAGAGAGCAAGAGACTGAAAACCTATTTGAAGAAATAATGACTGAAAACTTCACCTACCTGCTGAAAGAAATAGACTTAAAAGTCCAGGAAGCACACAGAACCCCAAACAAAAGGAATCCAAAGAGGACTATACCAAGACACATCATAATTAAAATGCCAAGAGCAAAAGATAAAGAGAGAATATTAAAAGAAGCAAGAGAAAAACAGTTAATTACCTACAAGGGAACACCCTTAGGATTGTCAGTTGACTTCTTAACAGAAACTATGCAGGCCAAATGGGAGTGGCAAGAAATATTCAAAGTGATAAGCAGCAAAAACATACAACCAAGAGTACTCTGCCCAGCAAAGCTAGGTAGAGTAATTGAAGGTCAGATAAAGAGCTTCACAGATAAGAAAAAGCTAAAGGAGGTCATCAATACCAAACCAGTATTATATGAAATGCTGAATGGAGGAAGTGGAGGAGAAGGGGGAAGAGAAGGGGAAGAGGGAGGGGGGCGGAGAGAAGAAGGGAGCAGAGGGGAAAGAGGTAAAAATTATTAACAACAAATACATATCTATCAACAAGTGAATCTAAAAAATGAATAAAAAATCTGAACTGAATAAACTGGTGACTATAATACAATCAGAGGCATAGAAAGGGAGTGGACTGACAATTCTCAGGGGGAAAAGGGTGTGGGGGGTGCAGGAAGAAACTGGACAAAAATCATACATCTATGGATGAGGACAGTGGGGGTGGGGTAAAGGCAGAGGGTGGTGGGAACCAGGTGGAGGGGAGCTATGGGGGGGGGGAGGAAGGGGAGGAACAACTGTAATAATCTGAACAATAAATATTTATTAAATTAAAAAAATAATAAAAATAAGACTTCTTTCATGCTCAAATATTCAAATTCTCACAATGCAATATATAGCTGATGTATCATAGAACTGTGCACCTAAAACCTATATAATTTTATTAACCAATGTCACCCCAATTTAACTTAAAAATTCTCTAATTCATTGTCTTTAAAAATAGAAGTCATTAAAGATTGTTATTAATTCATTACTCTAAGCCAAGCTCAGAATCTTACCAGATATATACCGATTTGGGTTACTCCTGAAGCGGTCGTCCACTAAAATAAGAGCTCCCCAATCATTTTTGTGTCGAATACATCTATACAATATAGGGAAAAATAAAACAGATATAACTTTGAAAAAAGCTAAATTTCTAATAGGAAAAATAGAAGACTGAAAAAATCAATTACGTGTCCTTGGTTTATATTCCTTTAATCAAACTAATTATTATGATCAAGGTTA
>JAAGEH010000016.1:14407789-14448023 GCA_011751065.1 Lasiurus cinereus | reverse complement strand
TGGGTGGAGGGGTGCTATGGAGGGGAAAAAAGAGAAACAAATGTAATAATCTGAATAATAAAGATTTAATTTAAAAAAATACAATAATAAATAAAAATCGGATGGGCTCAATAACAGATTGGAAAAGGCAGAATTAGCTAGTAAATCTTAAGACAGATCAATAGAAGCAATGAAACATCAAAAAAAGCAAAATAATGTCAAAGACAACAAAGACACTGGTGTAAAAGAATCAAAGCATATGAAAGCACTCAGCAATGATCTAATCAAATTTAAAATTGAGAGTTGAAACAATACTAATGAGTTTAATACATTATTTATTGCCTTGATGACTCCACTTATTAAAGGATATCAACAATCTCTCACTTTTCCAAATGACTGAATTTACATTCATTTTCTATCTTGGGAGTAACACACAGAGACTGTGTTAAACTAAACTACTTTGCTGGAAAAGAAATTATAATAAATTCTGCTATCTAGTCACTGAATTTGATATTATAATCATATCCCTTTTCAAAGAGACTCAGAATTAATTAATTACAAGGCATAAAAATACATTCGTAGTAAAAGCAATGTCATACCAAAGGGTACTAAAAACCCAGCTTTCATCTGGTCTTCAGAAAAATCTTTAAAATTACATAGTCCCTATTGTAAACTACTTTCTACAAGGTTAGGAGGTATGGTATACATAATTCAGACTGACCTATTCAAATATATAAGTTAATATGCTTTTTCCTGTAAAAAGTTCACCCGTAAAAAGTAAAATGCAAATTCTGAGTGAAAGGAAATTATGTATTATGATTTCAATTTTTTATACACTAACTGAATGAAAAGAAGGAAATATTTTAAGCAGCTCTCAGGAATGCCAGCCACAGAGTTAACTATATACCTCAATAAAGCTTACCAAAGGAACCTAAATAAAAAAGAATGTTGTAGAAATATTAAAAATATAACATTTAAAGTAGAAAAATTGATATAATACGAGGAAGAAATATTTGGTAGCTTAAAGAAACACTCAATTCAGTTCAATATTTACAATTTTGACTGTGTGCAAGATCTGTGAAAGGAAATAAAAATACAATGATGAGTTAAAAATATTTTCTGCCTCCTAATAAGTAAGAGCTTACAAAATCAGGAAAAAATATGAGTACAAATGGCCATCAAGTAAATATAAGTACTAAAATATGAACTCTGATTACAGTATATAGAAGAGAAGTTGAGAAATGAAAATACACACACACTATGTATGGTGCAAGAGGGATGAGGCCTTACCTGGAAAGGCAAAAGGAATGGAAAAGAGGCCCAGTTTGTAACACATTGTGGACCTAGAGAACTTAAGTGACAAAGTAGTTGTGGAGCTTATTAAAGAGGGAAAAGTCTAAAATGACTCCAATGTTTCCAGCCATGAAGAGAAGCAATCCAGTGATCAGCCAGAGAAGACGAGAAGTTTATGGGAAAAGATACTTTGGGTTAATCCATTTTAAAGGAATAACTTATAAACCAAAAGCAGAAACTGACTATGAATTAACTAAATAGAAGGTAAAAACTAGAAAAGTGGGGAACCAAAGTTCTTATCTATATACTAGAGGCCCATTGCATGAAATTTGTGCACAGGAGAGGGGGCCCTCAACCCAGCCTGCACCCTCTCCAATCTGGGACACCTCGGTGAAAGTCCAATTACCGTTTTAGGCCTGATCCCAGGGACCGGGTCTACACTGGCAGTCGGATATCCCTCTCACAATCCTGGACCACTGGCTCCTAATCGCTCACCTGCCTGCCTGCCTGCCTGGTCACCCCTAACTGTCCTCTCATCCCCCGTTAGCTTGACCGCCCCTCACTGCCTCTGTGTACTGGCTTGATTGCTCCTAACTGCACCCCTTGCTGGTCTGGTCATCCCCCAACTGCCCCCTCCCTGCTGGTTTGATCGCCCCTAACTGCCCCCGACTGCTGGCCAGGTCGTCCCCAACTGTCCCCGCCTGCTGGCCTGGTCATAGGCAGCCATCTTGTAAGGATGTAATGGTCAATCTGCATATTAGCTCTTTATTATACAGGATATAAAAGCCTAAGTGACCATTATGACTGAACAACTGGTTGACCAGTTGCTATGATGCACACTGACCACCAGGGGGCAGATGCTCAATGTAGGAGCTGCCCCCTGCTGGTCAGTGTGCTCCCACAGCAAGAGCGCCGCTCAGCTGAATGACCAATCCCGGCCCACCAACCTGGTGGCAGTCCTTCACTACCTCAGTAGTCCAGCAAGTACAATTTCTGGAGAACAGGCCAGGCACCAATGGACCAGTATCACTGGCACGATCTGACAATGCTGCAGGCCTCCTGGAAGTCAACCTTGGGCACCTCGGCCACTTCTCCTCCCTAGACGCTCCACAAGGAAGAAAGGATATAAAAATAGCCACCAGGTGGCTCCTGACCTGTGCAAAAGTCAGCAGAACAGATCCAGATCCCAGGAAGGCAAGGGTGTCCCACTGCCATGCATGAATTCGTGCACCGGGCCTCTAGTTAATAATAAATGAGCCTGGCTGATGTGGCTCAGTGGTTGAACATCAACCCATGCACCAGGAGGTTGCCAGTTTGAATCCTGGTCAGGGCATATGCCCAGGTTATGGGCTTGGTTCCCAGTGGGGGCATACTGGAGACAGTCAACCGATGTTGATGTTTCTCTCTCATCGATGTTCCTATCTTTCTCTCCCTCTCCTCTCTCTCTAATATCAATAAAAACATACATTTAAATAATGATAAATGAAAGCAACATTTTGAGCTCCAATAATGTTCCTTCCATGAACAGTGCAGTCTTTAATACATATTATTTCATTAAATCCTCACAACAATCTTAAGTGGTATATGATATTATCCCATTTTACAGATTAGAAAAATAAGGTTTAAAACATTAGGTGGCATGGGGAATGTCACCCAGCCTATAAGGAGTAGAGCTGGGATTTATCCCTTGTCAGATATAACATGTTAAAGATTTTCAAAATTTCCTACACCATGTTCAGACAAATACTTTATAATGATCACTTTGCCTATGACAACCATTGCTCTAGGAAGTATTAGTTATAATTGAAATATAGATAATGTAACAACTATTAAATTAAATAAACAAATTTATATTATCTTTCCTTGGTTTTTTATTTTTCATTAAAATGAATTAACTTATGTATGAATACATCATTTCCTTTTTCTTGCAAATCTTTAAATACTCTTTACAATCTAAATGGCTTTTTAAAAATTTATATATATTTTATTGATTTTTATTTATTTATTTATTTTAATATTTGTATTGATTTTTTACAGAGAGGAAGGGAGAGGGATAGAAAGTCAGAAACATCGATGAGAGAGAGACATCCATCAGCCGCCTCCTGCACACCCCCTACTGGAGTTGTGCCCACAAGCAAGGTACATGCCCCCGACCGGAATCGAACCTGGGACCTTTCAGTCCGCAGACAGACGCTCTTTCTACTGAACCAAACAGGTTTTGGTCCAAATGGCTTTTAAAAGACTGCCAATATTTTACCAAAAAAGATTAATTTAGGTGAGAAGAAAAAAACTTCTGAAAGTAAAAAATATAAAGGTTAACTTTGAAATATTTTTTATTATTTAAGAAACAGTTATTTTAAGTTAATAAAATGATTACTATTGGAGGAATAATTACTGTTTAATCAGGGAAAGCAAAACTAAGGGTTTGAAAAAGTAGGAAGCCAGTACACCTCTTTTTAATGACATCAGAATCTATTTCATTGTACACTTAGGAAGCACAAATCAATGCCCAATTTAAAAATGACAGAAAGCATATGTGAAAAAGCCAGTTTCTCCTGCCAGCAAATAGCCTAAATGTTAAGTAAACCAAAAACTGGAAGGGATTAGTTGAAATGTCAAAAGACAACCTTTTACCTGCTCATCCTTATAAACTCATTCTCATCCCTCAGGCATGCTTTCTAAATAAATAGTTTCAACGTGCAGCAGCAAAAAGCCTATGGCAAGCTCTGCCATCTTGTAACTGTCAAAGAGATTAGTCTTTGATCTATTTGGGAGGTCATGTCCACATTCACATTAGCTATACAGTCTAACAATATTATACCTGTTGAGCAATGATTCTTTAATGCCTAATGAGACAGACATTTTAAATTATGGACGTTAACTGTGATTTTTTTTTTTCTAAGTCTTGACAGAAAGTAAACACCAGAAATTGAACTCAAGTGTGGTTTGGAAAAATAATCTTTTAGACCAGTTAATATTACTTTTCAAATACATTTTACAAGGCTTTCCCAAAATAGAAAGTTATATTTAATTGTACTCTCTGAAAGGAGTTTAAACCAGGTGGTGCCCACCCATCCCCAATAAATTAGTATATGTGTAATTTTGGAGTGTGTGTGTAATTTCACCAGAGATTGCAAACGGAAAGCCCAAAGTTTGTTTTGTATGGCCCTTATTGTAGCTTAAAAAATGTGAACTATTAGCCAACCCTCCCCTAGTTCACTCATTTAAATAATCTGTTTAAACTTCTGTAATGGCTTGAGTTTTCAACCTACTGGTTCATATGTTGCATTAATTCATAAAACATTTTTTTTCCACAATTGGAATTCAAAGTTCACACAAAATGAAAAACACCCTTAATTTGATAGATTCTAGCCAACTGAAATATTTCTGCATTAAAAGCTAACATGATAGCCCTAGCTGGTTTGGCTCAGTGGATAGGGCGTCTCCCTGCTGACTGAAGGCTCCCGGCTTCAATTTTGGTCATGGGCACATGTCTGGATTGTAGGCTCCATCCCCAGTAAGGGCATGCGGAGGCATCCGATCAAAGATTCTCTCTCATCGTTGATATTTATCTCTTTCTCCCTTCCTCTCTGAAATCAATAAAAATAAGAAAAAAAGCTAACCTGATATAAGTAGAGATAAGATCATGAGCAGCAAAGATAGATAATCAAGAATGAAGAGATACTTAGAGAACTATGTAAAAATACCCATACAGCACCCAGGCCATTCAGACAGAAGTTACATGGCTTTAAATTCTGATTTTACCATTATATTATAATACACTTGAGATCAAACAGTATGCTCCTGAAGTCCTCCAATGACTCAGTTTTATTGCAGACAGTATAAGTACTATACTACTGATAGTAGTAGATATAAAATAACCAAAAAGATTATCCTGTATATGTCAACAAGAAATTAAAGTCACAATTTTGAACATTGGATTATTTTTTCAACTTAGTCAAATCCAACCATGTTGGTCTTAAATAGCTCTGTTCAAGAGCAGCCTTTTATAAATTTTATAAGTAGCTTCTGACTAAATAAATGGTTTAATAAACATGAGCTGGAACTATAAATGCATCTCTTTACTTCACTACTGTCTTATATGCCAATTCATATAAATATGAATTATTATTTCAGTAATAAATGCCTCCCTAAAAGCAATCAATATAGGTAAATACATATTTTTTCTTGTCTGTAAATTTTATTACAAAAGTTCAAGCCTCAAAACAAGACTAAGAACAAATAATCAGCTAAACTTAGTAATTAAAAATATTAAGAAAACTTTGCCTCAGAAAAATAAACGCATTTGTCCAGCAAACACTCAAGAAGAACAGTTTTATCTTTAGCCAAGATACAGGACCTAAAATATAAACATTTATAGCAAACCACCAAATCTGGAAGACGGAGACTGTGCATTAGAGGCATTTACTGCTCCATATCCTCACAGTGTAAACACTTTTATCAGAGTATCACAATATAAATTCCAATGGTTAGAGTTCTAAACTCAGCATAAGATCTTGTATGTGAAATAATTTAGCTAGATAAAAGGAATATAGCTGGTTTTATTTCATCTGGCACATTTTCAAGATTTCTGAAACACCACGTTAACCAAATATAGTGTGTGTGTGTGTGTGTGTGTGTGTGTGTGTGTGTGTTTAAATGGATTTCTGCCAACAGTTAAGAAGCCAGGCTCCTTTTTGGATTAAAAAAAGAAAAGAAAAAAAAAGCATACACACACAAAACATTAGAAATGGTTTTCAATTGTTATATATTTTTCTTGTTATGTGAGGAATTGACCACAATAATCTACCAAGAAATAAGAATCCAGACATAGTAATGTAATTTATCTCACATATGCTTTAAGGCTGCTTTGCATAAGATACTTTTTGCAGAGAAATCTGCATTAAACTTTGTGTCATAAATTATCAGTGTTGAAAAAATAGCCTAAATTTCTCAAATATAAGAAAAAGAACAAAGTATATTGCCCTTCAATAGGGATAGTGTTCTCAACATAAAGGGAGAAGCAAAAGTAGATTTATAGTTGTTAGTATGACAAACAGGGAGTTAATATAGCTATTATACTAATGATAATCTGCATGTCTTTTTCCACATGAACAACTACAAACCTACTTTTGCCAATATAGGCCATCTAGCCAATGTTGACCACCTACTTTAGGCTGCCCACCTCAAATTAGGGTTTTAACATTTGGACCAACTCTCTCTGAAGATGTTTAACCTACACTATTCAATAGATATATTATTTTAGATGACTATAAAACAATTTCTTCGGCTTATGGAGTCGAAGAGAGGCCAAGGAACTGCCTCCCTACCTAATACATCAAATATCAATGAAAACATGTACACTGGCAGGACATACAGAGAACAATGTTCAGCTTTACTAAATGACTTCCACAACTGATCTTAATTTGTCTGAGAAATTATAATATTAGCACTCTTAACATCCTTTACAATATTTTTTACCACTTTGCAACCTTATGAACTGTATTAGAAGCAGAACTATATAAAATATGTTAGTGGTGTAATCTACAGAATGAGTGTATAATTAATCCTCTATAGTCTAAATATTATTTCATTCCCATATCTTTTTTTTTAATTTTTTAAAATATATTTTATTGATTTTTTACAGAGAGGAAGGGAGAGGAATATAGAGTTAGAAACATCGGTGAGAGAGTCGATCAGCTGCCTCCTGCACGTCCTCCACTGGGGATGTGCCCACAACCAAGGTACATACCCTTGACCAGAATCGAACCTGGGACCTTTCAGTCCTCAAACCAATGCTCTATCCATTGAGCCAAACCGTTTTCAGCTCATTCCCATATGTTACAATGTAGATCATGAGACTTTAACATATGAGAGTCAAGTAAAAATGAAAAAACAACAACCAACATAATGAAATATTATCTTACATAACAAAGCAAGGTGCGAGTGTAAATGGAAAACTAGGCTCTTAAAGGAATGAATCAATATTAAGGGGCTTTGTTAAGAGGAATGAGTGGTGCTGCATTCAACAAGTGACAGAGACCTGTACTACTCCCATATACAACCTTTGAGGATGGCAAGATTTCTCATGGAGGAAGCTAATGGATGCTAAAAGAAGCAATACTAAGTACTGAAAGGGTTGCACAAAAGTTTGGAGGCAGTGGCAAGTACAAAAAGTAGAAGATAATCCCAGTAAGAGGAATCTCAGACTCAGATTTATATGATTAAATACTGTGACATTTAAAAATAAACATGAGCAGGAGAAAGTGTACAAGTAAAAAAACATAGATAGAAAATACACTTAAGACTTTTATGCTGGGACTGACCAGCAGCCCCTGAGCAATGGAGCAGTGGATTACTCCAACACATTTGCTGTGGAAGAGAGGCTAAGGGACTGCCTGGCTATAGCAACCAGACAGCCTTGACTGACTGCCTCATTAGCCTTTTATTGTAGCAGCAGTTTGAAATAAAGTTTATCTTTTAGATACAATAAGCAGGGTAAGTAATATTGGGAGGACACCTGTGTTTATAATGTCCTTTAAGCAAGAGCACCCAAAGATTAGGCATAAGAATTCCAATAAACACCTGGGGGTCTGCATGTTAATAGACTTGTTTGGAAAGGTCAAGGAATAGAGGCGCTGCCTCCAATACTCCCCTAAATCTCCCGTAAGTCAGAATTCTAATAAATGGTAGGTGGCCTTCCACACCCCCCTTTTCTCATAATATCCTCCTAACAAACTTTCCAACCAAGTCTCCTGTGCTCCCCAACACTTTAAAATTCTGTTTTTTTACCTCCATAGCCTAGCAGATGCATTATTTTTAAAATCCTTTTTAAAATATCTTATTTTCTATTTTGCCCATCAGATGAATTATAATACTTCACCATCTAAATTTTTATTAATACATTCAAACTTATCTTTCAAAGATAAATATGTTTGATGATTTTATTTTATTTTATTTTTTTTAGTTATTACTTTCTGATAGTGCCTTCAAAAGTCCCAGATCTGTCTCTTGCTTCAACAATGTTTGGACGGAACAGACCCATAGACACCCCTTCTTCCAGCCTCTGGCCACTTTCCAGCATTTTATCCAGTCACCACCTTCAGAACCACCTCTGAGACCAGCCAAAACTGTTCTGTTTTGCTTTTCTACCTTAACTCCTTATTGCTGAACAACCATGAGTTTTCAAATTCAACAGAATTATTCCATGAAGATGGGGGCTGCGGTAAACCGCCTGGCCAACCTGCATCTGCAAGTCTCCCACACCTATCTCTCTCTGGACTTCTATTTCCACCGTGATGATGCGTGAGCCACTTCTTACTTGATTTGGCGGAAAAGAAGCATGAGGGCGCGGAGTGTCTCTTAAAGTTGCTAAACCAGCACGGTGGCCACATTCTCTTCCAGGACATGCTGAAGCCTTCCTAAGATGAGCGGGCAACACTCAGGATGCTAGGAAACCAACATGGTCTTTGAGAGGAACCTGAACCAGGCTCTTTTGGAGTTGCCTGCTCTGGGTTCTACTGAGAAGACCCTCAGCTCCGTGACTTCCTGAACAACCACTTCCTGAAGTGAGGAGGTAAAACTTATCAAGAAGAATGGGTGACACCTTACTCACCTCTGCAGGCTGGCCGGCCCTCAGGCGAGCCTGGGCAAGTATCTCTTCAAAAGACTCACCCTCAAGCCCTTTGAGGGGCACCGCTGCATTCCCCTGGTGTCTGGCTTTTGCCTGAGCCTCTCCCCAAAACGACTAGCCATTCTTTTAACCACTCTGAAGCCCTTTCCTATACACTGGGCCAAATGGAAACCATGAAGCTTTTTGCAGCAAAATAAAATAAGTATTACTTTCTAACTTAACAATATTATTGGTTACATATGTTTGATTCCGTTTCTCAAATGTGAATGTGGGAATAAAGGAATATTGGATCACAACACTTTAAAATACTTTATCTTAGTAAATAATTAAGAATTCTGATTTCAGGAAGGAAAAAAAAAGAAGGCATTTCTTCTTTCTCTGCCTCTTAAAACCCCCAAATTAAAAGACAAATGAGAGCTGAAACCGATTTGGCTCAGTGGATAGCACGTTGGCCTATGAACTGAAGGGTCCAAGGTTCGATTCCGGTCAAGGGCATGTACCTTGGTTGTGGGCACATCCTAGTAGGGGGTGTGCAGGAGGCAGCTGATCGATGTCTCTCTCTCTCTCATCAATGTTTCTGTCTATTCTTCTCCCTTCCGCTTTGTAAAAAAATCAATAAAATATATTTTTTAAAAGACAAATGAGAAAGTGAAATAGATTCCATCTTCAATTAAACTAAGAGACATCTGTAACCTCAAACTCCAGAAAATGAACATAAAAAGCTGATGGACAAGCAGAGGTGAAAGTTCAAACTGAAATGCTCATAGAGTTATTGATGGGAAATAAGCCTATTAGGCCACCAGGAGTCCAAAAAGATCCAGGAAACAGGTGCACAGGGAAACAGTTGGAGGATGTGTACTACAAAGATGTGTATAGTAAACAAGAAACAGAAGAACTGAGACCCAAGAAACTTAGAGTGCAACACAGAAGATAAGCAAATCAACTCCTAGAATAACAGCAAAGGGAAATCTCAGATGTTGGCAGTTAAGTGGGCCTAAACAGCAATTGATTGAAGCAATTGATTACTTAGTCTTGATAGAAATAGGAGATCAGAAGGCTGCAGAAGGGATGTCTTCAGGAGGGGAAAAAGAACTGTCATTATCTAAGAGGTCTGATAGAAAAATTATATTGAGGCATCGCACAGATTTATTAAAGGGTGATAGATGACTTAAAGAAAATCATCTATTGAGTATGATTTTCTTTCAAAAAGAAAAAAAGGGGGGGGGAGAAGGGTATTATTATTGCCAAGAAAACTTTTAAAGTTCAAGAAAGTAAGGAAATCATTTGACAATAAACAATATTTTCAGTCATGATAATGTACATTGGTTATGAATTTTAAAACATTTGATATACTTATATGAGAGGACAAAGAAAGAGAAAGGTAAAGTAAGCTAAATTCCTACCTCACAGGAAATAATTAATTAATATCTAAAACTGATTAAAGATAAAATGTAGAGATAAAAATACCAGCTATAACAGCTAAAAGAAGCAGGGGCTGGGAGTAAGAGAGAAGCCAAGGACTGTTACTGTATTTAGTTATAAATTAGGCTCTCAGTAAAAGCTTTATTGGACATTTTTCAACTTGATAAAAATAATTTAAAAATAACAGTAGATTGTTAATTTTGATTCATGACATACACAATGGCATTCAACCAGAAGATATTGGCATGGCAATGTCTAGAGATATTTTCGTTGTCACAACTGGTGGGAGAAGGGTTTGCTACTGGCATTGAAACATCCTACAAAACACAGGACATCACTCACAGCAAACAATTATCCTGCCCCAAATGTCATTAGTGCCAATCTTGAAAAACCCTACTATAAAGTAATTTTAAGTAACACATCTGGAAATTTGATGCTATAGAAAAATAAGTTGGGTAGCTTATTATATTCCCTGGCACACTGGGGCTACTTGGCCCAGAGTTAGAAAGCATAGACTGAACTCATTCCTAAGGTATCAAACCTTTAATCTTATAAATACCAAACAGTGCCTGGGCCAGCAGAAGTAGTTAAGTATCAATCAACCTTACAATCGAAGTGTCATATTTCCTTTTTATAGCCTTCCACCGAGTATGAGAGCAAAAGTGAAATACAAGTAAGGCCAACAAAGTTTTTGTTCTTTCTAAAATAATAAGATGAACACAAGAAAATAACTGCAGAATTTTTCAAAAACAAAAGTTTTTGTTGGCTTTATTAGTTATCCACACTATAATAACTACTATAGATATTTATATTCAGACATGGCTTTTTCCCTAAGCAAATACAATGACATGAGTGTTGAGAGAAATTACACTTTATAGTCAATACTATTTTGTATTAGTTTCAGGTGTATAGCATATGATTAGGCAACCATATCCTTTACAAAGCGATCCTCCAATATCTCAAAGCACCCCCCTGGAACACAGATATGATAATATTATTGACTACATTCCCTCTGCTGTACTTTACATTTCTATGACTATGGTAAATACCAATTTGTACTTCTTAATCCCTTTACCTTTTTCGGCCAGTACCCCAAACTCCCTCCCTTCTGATAACCATCACTCTGTCCTCTGTATCTATGAGTCTGTTTTCTGTTTTGTTTGTTCATTTATTTTGTTCTTTATATTTTACACATAAGGCAAATCATATGTTATGTGTCTAAAGTTCTGTGACTTTAAATGTTTCCTCCCCTGAACCTAAAACATTTCTTTAACATATGTGGAAAAAAATGTTTAATTTAAAAACACCTTAACAATCCATTAATTTTGTGTTTTTATGTTTGTTTTTCAAAAGGGATGGGAACAACAGATTTGACTATTCTCATTCTTCACTGTTCAAGGAAAATTACAAATTATCTACTTAAATGGCATACCTAGATTGAAATTAGATTTTAATTTTGGAATTTCAAAATAAACTTAACCCTGCTTTAATAATACTATTGGCTACACTATCTTAAAAAAATAAAGCTGGGAAAAGAAAGTTTTGAGAGGGAAAAGAAAGGTTTTTTATAATTGAAGATAAACTCATTCTGAACCTTCAGAGGTAAGAGGTTTTTCTTCCATATCTGTGATTTGGCTTAAATGTTTTCAACAATTTCAACAGCATGTTGCTGGACTCCTAAATGTTTCAGCCCTTTAAGTTTATCTCACTGAACCTGTTACAGGTTCCAGTCCTTTACTAAATTATAGACATCACCAGTACAGAGACAGAATCTTCTTCATTTTTGCACTTACTATATTAAGTACAAATTACATGCTTAGTACAAGTTTGTTAAGTGAATAAACACATGAATGCTAAAACACTCAAGATTAATACAATTATGAAAGTGGTTCAAAAGAAATATATAAATTTACTATTTCCCCTGGGTAACCACATATTATTTAGGCTAGGTCCAAGTGGGTTTCTGTATCAAATGCTACATTTTAACAGGAACGCCACTACACGCTGACCTTAGGCTCTATTCCTGGATAGTTTCCCATAACTTATGATAAAATCTCAAATCCTTAAAATGGCGTACAGGGCCCTAAATGATCTGACTCCTTAATATCTCTCTTAGCCTCTACTCACATGCCATTCTCCCCAAACTCAATTTCTACCTCAGCTTGTTTTCTTTTTATTAACCCCCACCCAAGGATACATTTTGTTGTTAATCCTCAACCAAGGATATTTTCCATTGATTTTTAGGGAGAGGAGAAGAGAGAGGGAAAGACAAGCGAGAAAAACATCGATGTGAGAGAAACAAATCAATTGGTTGCCTCCTGCATGAGCCCTGACCAGGACCGGAGCCAGGGAGGAGCCTGCAACCAAGGAACATGCTCTTGACTGTAATCGAACCCAGGACCCTTTGTTCCACAGGCGGAGGCTCTATCCACTGAGTCAAACCAGCGAGGGCTCTCAGCTTCTTTCAGTTCCTGGAAACTGCTATCTTCTTTCAAATCTTAGTGCTCTCTGCAGAGAATACTCTTATTCATTCTTTGCATCTACATAACTTCTTTCCTCAGGAAGTCTTTCTTAACCCTCAAAATTAGGTCAGAACTTGTTATACATTCTCACAGTTCCCATGACTTTTTCTTTTTTTTTCCTTTTAATATTTTATTAATTTTTTACAGAGAGGAAGGGAGAGGGATACAGTTAGAAACATCGATGAAAGAGAGACATCGATCAGCCGCCTCCTGCATGCCCCCTACTGGAGATGTGCCTGCAACCAAGATACGTGCCCTTGACCGGAATCGAACCTGGGACCTTTCAGTCCACAGGCCAACGCTCTATCCACTGAGCCAAACCGGTTTCAGCCCTATGACTTTTTCTTACAGTTCTCATGACAATTATAAGTAACTGTTTCTTCATTGCTTTAATATTAATATTCTTCACTAGATTATTCTTCCACGAGACGAGGGCTATAATCTATGTAGTGTTATCACTACGTCACCAGAGTCTAGCTATTAGTACTCTAGCCAGATATTAAAAAAAACAGTTGTTGGCTGGGTGGCTCAGTTGGTTAGAGTGCCATCCTGTACACTAAAAGGTTATAGGTTCAATCCCTGCTTGGGGGCAATTGATTGATGTTTCTCTTTTCCTCCCTCTCTCTATAAAGAAATAAAAATAAAATTAAACTGTTGTTTCATTATTCTGAAAAGTCTTAATAATCTGAATAGTTTTGTAATCTGGCCTTTGTTTCCACTTTATCAAATGTTAGTATGTTTGAATCTCAATGTAGACAAGATTTAAGATTCATATCTCATCTCTCTGGCTCCTCCATCTATTTTAGGCAAATCAAAGTAAATGGATATTTGGATGGAAAGTGATAGGTGTTGTTGCTCAACCTCTCTTTCTCTAAGCCAGTGGTCGGCAAACTGAGACCCGCGAGCCACATGTGGCTCTTTGGCCCCTTGAATGTGGTTGTTCCACAAAATACCACGATCTGGGCAAGTCTATTTTGAAGAAGTTTAAGTTTTAAAAATTTGGCTCTCAAAAGAAATTTCAATTGTTGTACTGTTGACTAATGAATTTGCCAACCACTGCTCTAAGAAACCAAACACCCATATCTTATCCCATCAAAACATCCAGTTATACATTCAAATCCTTTACTAAATTATAGATATCACTAGTACAGAGATAGCATCTTGTTAATTTTGCACCTACTATGTTAAGTACAATTTAGGTGCTTAGTACAAGTTTGTTAAATAAATAAATGGTTATTATTTATAATGGTTATTATATGCCAATACTAAGATAACTAACCAGTCACTATCTAAACTGTAAATAGTTTCTAAGTGAAATTATTTTGGTAACTCAAAATAATATACTACATATATTACTAAAGAAAATTAATACACAAATATAGAATTTATTTATCTTTATTTTAATAATTGTAACTTCTGATATTGACATCTAATTTTATTAAACTAATTATAAATATCTAACACTAGAAGCACAATGCATGAAGATTCGTGCCAGAATGGGCCTTCCTTTCCCTGGCACCGGCACTGCCTTCGCTCTGGCCGGAGCCGCCTTTCCACCTTCTCACACTGCCCAGAGGCCTGGAGTGGCTGGGGTGGTGTGAAACACCTGCATCATTGCCATGGCAACGACACAAGCATCCCGCCCCCGCCACTTGGTGTGTGCATATGCAAATTGACCTGGCATTTTGTTGGGTTAATTTGCATACCCACTCCTGATTGGCTGGTGGACATCACAAAGGTATGGTCAATTGGCATGTCACTCTTTTATTAGGTGGATGCCACTTGAACATCTTCAAAGTATAAAAATTTTTAGCCTCATGCCATGGTTTTATAAATTTTTTCTCAGAGGACTAAAAGCATGAAGGGAGAATATTTCTATGTACTCTTAAACTAAACTGTACTAAGGAATACAAATAAATTGCAATTTAAAAATCTAAGTAGAGGAGGAACCAAGATGGAGGCATAAGGAATACACCTATACGTGCTGTCTCATACAACCACACCAAAACTACAATAAAAGACAAAATGACTATCCCCCCGAACCACGGGAAAGCTGGCAAAGTGGAAGTTCTACAACTAGAAGGAAAGAAAAAAGTGCAATGAGACCTGGTAGGACGTGCAGAGGCTCAGAAAGGCAGAGGTATGGAGACACACACAAATCGGGCTGGCGTGTGCTGTTTTTTTATTTCAATTGGGAGTTACAAGTTCCCAACTCTCTGAACTCTAGTTTCCGGGGAGATTCTGGGGAACCAGACTCATACAGGGAGAAACTGGACTGTCTGCTATCGGGTCGGAAAGGGAGGGTGGATCTCTCTCAGAGTTGTACACAAGAATCATTATTTACTGCGCTGGGTAGGGGATGCAGAACACTGAACATAACGTGGGAAAGAGGGCTGACTGGCAGCCATTGCTGTTTGCCACACCCTAGCCTAGTGACTCCCTGATACCCCGCCCCGCCCAATTACAAATTCACCTAGCTGTGCACAGCAGCCTTTGCATATGAATGGCCTGCCCTCTGGCAGCTTAATCTAACAAATTGCAACTAAGTCAGACAAATCCAAAACCTCCAAACTCCAAGCAAAGAGGAAAAATCTGCAAATCTCCCTGTAGCTCCTGCTGGGTGGCCTCAGACACTAGCTGACTTGCACCTCCTTGGAGATCCAGGAACCAGTGGTACCTAGAGGTCACTGTGAAATGACACAAGATTTCAACTCTTCACATCCATAAGTGACACACTCAAGAGGCAGACTCGGCGAGCACCAAAGCCCCACTGAAGCAAGTCCTGCCCCATAGGGGTGTCTCCAGCACAGCAGTTCTTCCATTAATAGACACAGCTAATTCTCACAGTCAATTGGCCTGGATGTCAATTCCTCCCAGTGTACCAATAGCAATCAAGGCTTAACTACAAGATTGTGAACCCAGCCCACAAAGGGGTGCACCAAGAGTGTCCACCTCAGGTGACTGGGGAGGCGGAGCCACTGGGCCATAAGGGACAACTAGTACACAAAGCCTCTGCATCAACACAGGGAAGCAGCCAACATGCAAAGACCAAGAAACATGTCACGAATGAAAGAAATGGAGGAAAGCAAAAGACTGGACATAGAGTTCAAAACCACATTTGTAAGGTTACTCAAGAATCTTCTACAAACCGTCGAGAAACTTAGTGAGACCTCTGAGAAACTTAGTGAGACCTTCAAGGATCTTAATGAGAATGCAAAAAAAATGGAAAAGGGTCAGTCAGAAATTAAGCATACACTGTCTGAAATAAAGAATATACAGAAATCCAACAGCAGAGGAGAGGACCCCAAGAATCAAATCAAAGATATGAAATATGAAGAAGAAAAAAACATCCAACCAGAAAAGCAAGAAGAAAAAAAGAGTCTAAAAATGTGAAGATAATGTAGGGAGCCTCTGGGACAACTTAAAGTGTACCAACATCAGAATTATGGGGGTGCCAGGAGAAGAGAGAGAGCAAAATATTGAAAACCTATTTGAAGAAATATTGATAGAAAACTTTCCCTACCTGGTGAAAGAAATGGACTTACAAGTCCAGGAAGAGCACAGAACCCCAAATAAAAGAAATCCAAAGAGGACTACACCAAGACACATCATAATTAAAATGCCAAGGGCAAAAGACAAAGAGAGAATCTTGAAAGCAGCAAGAGAAAAACAGTTAGTTACCTACAAGGGAATTCCCATACGATTGTCAGCTGATTTCTCAACAGAAACGATGCAGGCCAGAAGGAAGAGGCAGGAAATATTCAAAGTAATGAATAGCAAGAACCTACAACCAAGAGTGCTCTACCCAGCAAACCTATCATTCAGAATTAAAGGTCAGATAAAGAGCTTCACAGACAAGAAAAAGCTAAAGGAGTTCATCACCACCAAACCAGGATTATATGAAATGCTGAAGAATATTCTTTAAGAAGAGGAAGAAGATAAAAATTATTAACAACAAAGTGATAACAAATACATACCTATCAACTAGTGAATCTAAAAATCAAGTGAATAAAAAAAATCTGATGAACAGAATAAACTGGTGAATATAATAGAATTAGAGGCATAGAAAGGGAATGGACTAATAATTCTTGGGGGAAAGGAGGTGCGAGGAGTGCAGGAAGAGATTTGACAATAATCTTACACCTATGGATGAGGATAGTGGCGGAGGGTAAGGGAATGGGCTTGGGGGTGGAGAATCAGGTGGTGGGCAGCTATGTGGGGGAAAAAAAAGAGGAACATCTGTAATAAACTGAACAATAAAGATTTATTTTTTTTAAAAAGAAAGAAAAATCTAAGTAGAGCCTGGTTGGTGTTGCTCAGTGGTTGAACATCAACCCATGAACCAGGAGGTCACAGTTTGATTTCTGGTCAGGGCACAATGCCCGGGTTGTGGGCTCAATTCCTAGTAAGCAGTGTGCAGGAGACAGCAGATTAATGATTCTCTCTCATCACTGGTGTTTCTATTTCTCTCTCTCTCTCTCTTCATCTCTGAAAGCAATAAAAACATTTTTAAAAAGAACACTGACTGGTTTAAAAAAAAAATCTAAGTATTGTACGCCTCAGAAATGAGACCATGCCATCAGCTTGAGATGTGGATGACTGCATTAGAAAGTTGAAGGTTTTTGCAGTTTTTAGATCATACTACTTGGCCAAAGGATTTGCTTTAAATATCCATTATACTGTGACTTAACTGCATTAAAAGAAAACAACTTTTCTTTTAGTTATACATTTCCACCAACATCTAATCATGCAAAAGCTTTGATTCACTTTTCTGCTCCTCAAATACTTTGGTTTAGTGCACAGAAAGTTTTCTTCTTAACTACTACACAGTTAAGTATGTCCTTATAGAATGATCAGAAGCATCTGGAAAAGGTGGAAGTGAAAAAATCCTCACTGGGAAAGTTAGCTTACTGCTTGCCCTTCAGAGTGGTCCATTATCAGCATTTCATAGTGGGTTTCTTTATTTTCAGGTCCCTTAAGTATATGCAATAAATTATGACAAACTAAACAAGTCACACTTGGCTCCAAAATGAAATTTTCCTACCACTACTTTCTAGTCCCCAAGGTGGGAAAAGGAAATCCTGGTCACAGCCAAATAAGTCATATTTTTGGCTCTAACATACATTTTCCTGCTTCTCTAAAAGCCAAACTCTGGAATTGAGACTACAAAAGTCTTAAGTTAGTATTTTAAACTTGCATTTTAATTTTTACTTCCATAATCGGTGCCTCAATTTAAGGAAAAAATTTAGTATCATAAAATTAACATCACTGCCTTCTTTTCCCACACTCAAATGACTTTTTCTAATTCACCTTTCATAACTCATAGCTTTTTAAAATAACAATTTAGCACTCACTTCAGCAGCACATACACTAAAATTGGAACAATACAGAGAAAATTAGTATGGCTCTTGCACAAGGATGATATGTAAAATAAGAATTCAAATTAAACAATATAGAAAATAATGCAAAAATAGATTGTTTCGTTTCCATACGATAGAATATATAAGGTTTGCATTTATAAATAATTTCTACTTATTTTTGCAAGATAGACTGAGTATTAATGTAAAAGAAAACAATAAAGTTCTAATTTGTGGTCCAGTAATTTGAAGCACAGTGTTAGTTTTGGAAAAGCCATTTCAGGAAATCATTTGCTCTGGGCAGTTTGGCTCAGTTGGTTGGGCACTGTACCACGTACTGAAAGGTTGCCAGTTCAATTCCTGGTTAGGGCACATGCCCAGATTGTGGGCTCGACACCCGGTTAGGGTGGTAGTAGGCATGCAGGAGACAGCCGACCAGTTTCTCTCTCTCCCTCCCTCTTCCTTCCTCTTTCTCTAAAAATCAATAAAACCTTTAGGAATAAATAAATAAATTTAAGAGTTAAGCCTATATGAAACTCTTTGAAGAAAACATTAGGGGCATGACCTTGTATTTAGCAATGATTTTCTAAGTATGTCACCAAAAGCACAAGAAACCATAAAAATAGATAAAGTGAACTCATTAAAACTGCCATTGTATTTTGAATTTGATTTAAAAAAGGTCCACTGCTTGATCTATAGATACTTAGGCAGTAAACTGGTTAAAATTTCAGAATGTCTTTTATATCCATAGTAATACAAAGAAATATTTTTAACAACTTCTTTGGTCATTTATAAATTTTAAGAAACCATTTATAATAATGCTCTGATCTATTTCAGATATTAATATTTCAGATATTCAGATATTTTAGATATTGACTGCATATTCTGGTCATTTCCAAATGACAATAGACCTTCTTAATTAGAAAAATCGCATACCTATACGTACTGTTAAAGTTTATAAACATCAGTCTTTTGTATGGATGTCTTACAAATATCCTTTAGTTAAGTGAAAAAATGCCAGGATTCCTTTTTGAAGTCTTAATTCTAAATCTTTTACCATCCCGTACTCCCAAGCTCCTGACTTTGGGCTTGGGCAAATGACATGCTATAGGCAAAAGGTTAGAAAATGTGGAAGAGCTTATATAGTCAAGCCTGCCCTCCTGTACCCCTGCCATTGCAATGATAGCATGTTTTGGCTAGTCTGTTGGTCCATGAAAAATGAGATACATTAAGTAAAACAGTCCTTACTTAGTCGAGTCCAATCTACAATGGTCCAATCATACATAGCAGGGTGACTGAGCCCAGGTGAAATTGCCCAACATGCCCAGCCTAGATCATCTACTCCCCAGCCACCACACCATACATGTGTGTATCATAATAAATGATTGTTTTAAGTCAGAGTTTTAGAATTGTTACATCAGAACTGATCCAGAAATATGACAAAAAGAAATACACTTTCCTTATATATATAGTATTATCAATAAAGAATTTCCCTCTTGCCCTAACATGTTTGGCTCAGTGAATAGAGTATAGGCCTGCAGACTGAAGGGGTCCCAGGTTCGATTCCGATCAAGGGCATGTACCTTGGTTGTGGGGACATCCCCAGTAGGGGATGTGCAGGAGGCAGCTGATCAATGTTTCTAAAACTCTGTCCCTCTCCCTTCCTCTCTGTAAAAAAAATCAATAAAATATAGGACAGGAAAAAAAATAATTTCCCTCTTTATCTGTCCCTTATCCCTACAACTCGGATTATTCTTAGGTCTACTATTTGGCCCTTTTAGGAACCACTAGGGATACTCGCAAACTAGGTCCACTTCTTTAGAACAAACCTCCTCCCTACCCAGATCTCATTATCTTCTGTTATTCTATTTTGTACAACTAGAGCCACTGGAATTCAGTTAAGTAGAACTATAACAAGGAGGATCATTACTGAGAAATGTCAAAACACACTACAGAGTGTCTGTAAGACAGACTGAGATGCTGCCTGGGAAAAACTTATTGTGAGATGATAAAGCATTAAAAACCCAAATTGGCATAAAACAATGCCCAGAATCATAGTTGTTGGAAGTGATAGTAAACAGAAATTAATATTTTTTTCCTTCACAAGTAACATTTTATTTTAATTTTAAGAATTTTTTTAAAAAATATATTTTATTGATTTTTTTACAGAGAGGAAGGGAGAGGGACAGAGAGCCAGAAACATCGATGAGAGAGAGACATCGATCAGCTGCCTTCTGCACGCCCCATACACTTGGAGATGTGCCCGCAACCACATGCCCCTGACCGGAATCGAACCTGGGACCCTTCAGTCCGCAGGCCGACGCTCTATCCACTGAGCCAAACCGGTTTCGGCTAATTTTAAGAATTTTTAAAGAATAACATATAAACACCTGTATTCTCACTATATTTTCTTGAAGCTTGCTTTTTATTAAAACAAACATTATGGAAAATGCTGAAGTCCTTTTGATCATTTATACCATTTATTTCTCTTTTCAGTCATACATTATGAGTTTGATGTGAATCCTTTTGTATTTGTTACTTTGTATTTAGTACAAACTATTATTAGCCATAAAGTTTTTATTTTCCAGCTCTGAAAAACTCATATATAGGTCCAAAAAAGAGAAAAGATTCAAGCAACAATTTAAAAAGCTGGTTTCTTTTGGGGGTAGGGGATTTATTTAAGACATTGGAAGAACCTGTTGTCAGAAAGAAGGGGAAAAACATTCCACTTTAACAAAGCAGTATTCGGGCCAAGGTAAAATGATAAGACATAAAAAAGAAACAATATTACTGCCAACAGCAGTGCTATCAGCAGCACTCAGCTTCAGCACAAATGCTGTTGATGGTGAACACAACCATTTTCTCTAGTGGATGGCAAGTGTTTCATCAAGTAGCAATAGCCAGAGGCATCACTGGCCATTTTAGAACAGCACCCCCAGGCCTGGTCATCCGCATTCTCAATGGTAGCACTTATAGCTGGAGAAAGGTACAGGAAGGCACCAGTTACTGTAGGCGGAAAGGATCAGATATCCCTTATGGACTTTCAGAAATTTTGAGAAGTTCCAGAAGTTAGGGAAGAGTAGAAACTAACCAGAGAAATACTATTTATTACTGTTAATATTATATAATTCACAGTGTCTAGTAAAATATTAATAGTAAAGAAGATAACTGCCTGGAGAAAGAATTCCTACTTTGGTACGAAACCCTAACCGGTTGTGCTCTGGGAGGAGGGATATGAATTATACTCAATGCAGTCGGCTCAGTGGTCAGAAAAACCTCAATTTTTGGTCTCAGACTGCTAGCATCTTCAAACGCTTGTAGAAAATAAAAATACTCCCCAATCAAAGATAACATCATCTCTGGCTTCAAATTATTGCTACAAGTAATTTTTCCAATATAATTTTAACAACAATCAGTGATAATGAAGCAAAACTCCTGTTTTTGGTTAATACCAAAAACAGGTTTAGGAATATCCCTCCCACTGTAAGTAATTGTAAAACTGGACACAACAGATAAAGCAACTGCTTTCAAGGAGTAGACACCAGGCAACATATGACTCATTTCAGAGATAAGAGAAATCCATTAGGTGAGCTCCATGATTCTTAGCTCTCTTCCTGAGTAAAACTTCCTGACAGTAGCATAGAGCACGGAACCGGCAAAATGCAGGGTCCTGCTGAGCTGAGGTGGAAGAGAGAATTTGGAGCAGCTAAAATCACTGCAATCGCAGAGCAGGCATGGCATTGGAAAGAAAGGAGCCAGACAGAAAAAAGGGCCCCACAACTATGGGGGACCCCCTGTTAGTCTGTGGCTAACAGCTTCACAAAATGCAAACTGTTGGGCTCTATCTCCACAGGTCTGGATGGAGTCTGAGAATATGTATTTCTATCAAGTTCCTAGGTGATACTGACGTTCCTGACCTGGAACCACACTTGGAAAATCACTCTGTTAAACAATAAATAGTTTAAGTTAAAAATATAATAGGCGCACTCTTCCTTTCCGGAACACACCCATGCCTTTCCATTCCCTTTCTTCTTACCCCCCTGACCAGTTACTTCTTTCTCCTAAGCTCCAAGAGCCCTTCTTTTGCTTCTGTAACTTGGTCCCTGACCCTACGCAGCCCAGCTGGCTCATTTCTACTACTTCTCTAACTTCCTAAATAAACTTTCTCTTATAATTTGAAAAGACAAATAAAATAAACCACTATCTACCAAACCTTTCTCACTCATTGAGTCACTATAAAATAAAATAAAATATCTGAAGATACAAGAAAAATGTATAGTTAACATAAAATCAGTAACTTCTATGATAAAATTTCTTAAAACTTTGAAGGCCTACCTGAAGATCTTTCACATTTGGAAAAGGAATTCCTATTGTTATGACAGCGCGGGCATTGTCATCTGAGAAATCCAGACCCTCACTCACTTTACCACGACAAACTGCTACCAGGAGGGCTCCATCTTAAGCAACAGAAAATAAACATTTTTAAAAGCACACTCAACATTCCTAGAAATTGCCTTTTCTTGTCATTTTTAAAAGTTCTGATTAAGTCATCATAGTAGCAAACTTAAAAGAATCAAAGTTAAAAACTCGTATGAGATAAAGTTTTTAAAGTTCAATGTCTTTAAATAAACGCGGAAAACAAAATTACATTTAGGTACAATGTGGTAGCAAACCAATTTGCAAACTATGTGTCTCAGAGAAACACACAGTAAAACCATATCAGAGTAGTAATTTGCACGTGAACTGAGCAATTGTGAACCAATAGTTTTATCTTTAGAAAGTGAAATGGCAATCCTTACCATTACAAGCATATAAAATTCTCAGAACTATTTAAATAATTCTCAATTTGTACATCATATTGAATCAATGTAATATTGAAAAGTATGTACAACACACCAGAATACTCATCATACAAGTATAATGACAAGTATGCTATAGTATCTCAATGATCTTGCATTGTTCATAAATTGACATTCTCTAACTTTCATATTCAGTCTTCACTTATGTTTTGAAAATTCAAGTCTACCTTATGTACTAGAACAGTGGTCAGTAAACTCATTAGTCAATAGAGAGGCAAACTACGGCTCGTGAGCCGCATGACCACTGTACTAGGATATAAACACAAAGTATATTATTAGCATCAAAATGTAGGGCTTATTCGGCTAGTAAGGAAGATCTTTAGGCCTGCTCTAGGCTGACTTTTTGCACAACACATTGTGGGTAGTGTAGGGATAACTATGGAATAATAACTGAATGTTTCCCCAAATGAAAACATTCACAGAATAACGCCATAAAAGTTTTCTTTCACTTATTTTCCTTTTACTCAGGAATATAACATACAATTCTTCTTTTAAAGAATTTAAAAAGATAACACAAAGAATGTCCTAACAGCACCAACTTCTTACTTTACAGTAAAAAATCTTTTTTCATTGGTTATCCAATTATTTCCAATTACCTTTTTCTCCTTTGCACTTGATCGCATCATAGTACACCTGTAGTAATTCATCAAAATCAGTTTTTTCTCCTCCCTGTGGTTCCACAATGACGGTCTTCACCAACTCCAGATTATGCCATAAACCAGTAGAGAGCCAACGTTCTTTTAACTTTTCTAATAACTAAAAAGGAGGGGGAAAGTGAATTTTGTGTATCAAACTAACCTTGATTTGTTTAAAGCCAATGTGGCTTCAACATGACTATGGCAAGCATATTAAAGTTTTTGTGTATTACATTTTTCATCTAT
Source organism: Lasiurus cinereus (assembly GCA_011751065.1). Taxonomy (NCBI): domain Eukaryota; kingdom Metazoa; phylum Chordata; class Mammalia; order Chiroptera; family Vespertilionidae; genus Lasiurus; species Lasiurus cinereus. Next base: position 14,424,077 of record JAAGEH010000016.1, on the reverse strand, counting down.
AAAATGAGGAAAACAGTAATATGTCATAGAGTTCTGGTTGGATCAAATTCATTAACCAATTTAGATAGTTTTGAATGATACTGGCACTAGAAAGAGCACCAGTAATGTTAACTGCTATTATCATTTCTATTACTCTAATCACTACTGCTGGTGCTACTACCACTACTTCTATTATGGTTCTCTTGGGAATTCGAAAGCAGGAAAAATGGAGGTATATGAATTATCTGACAAAGAATCCCAAATAACCATCATAAAGATGCTCAACAAGCTCAGAAAAATGATACATGAACAAAATAAGAACTTCAAAAAAGAGATATAAAATATAAAAAGAACCAAACATACATTTGGAGCTGAAAGAAAGCAATCATTGAACTAAAAAATTCAATAGAGGAGTTCATTAATAGACTTGATTAATCAAATTTTTAAAAATCAGTGAACTCCTCCTGGCCAAGTGGCTCAGTTGATTGGAGCGTTATCTCATACACCAGAAGGTTGCAGATTCAATTCCCAGTCAGGGGACATATATCCCGGTTTCAGGTTGGGGTGTGTACAGAGGCAACCAATCAATGTTTCTCATGTCAATGTCTCTGTCTCTCTGTCTTCTTCCTCTTTCTCAAAACATATCCTTGGGTGAGGATTAAAAAAATAAAAATAGTAACACATGTACCAACGAGAATGAACATAAATCTATATGTGTTGAGTTAAAAACATAAATTATAGATAGATAACATGATTTTATTCTTTTTTTTAATTTATCTTTATCAGTATTGTTAAAAGTATTATAGATGTTTCTTCCCCACCCCCACCCCATCATTGACCCCCCTCCACCCTGCTCCCACCCCATTCCAGGCCTTCACTGCACTATTGTCTGTGTCCATGAGATATACATATATGCATACATTGTTTTTAAGTTCAAAAACAATATATTACCTTAGCATATATACAATATATAAACTTTCTTAAAAATAAGCAACATTAATGTCTCTAAAGATGAGAGGATATGATTATGAAGGGATACAGAGAGAATATTACCCCTACATTCTAATGTAAGCGTAATGTTCTATTTTTTTTTTTTGAATGGTGGATACTTAGAAGTCCATTGTATTATTATTGAAATGTGCATATTAAGTTTATACATTACATACATTATATTTCACAATTAAAAAAACATAAAGACTAAAAACAATACTACTCTGATATTAATATAAATGAGTTAGGGCTTTAGAATGGGTACGTTTAAACTACTAATACAGTAATCCAGAGACGGATGTAGTTTGGATTAAAAATTATTTTTAAAAAATTTAAGAAAATGTGAGAGAAAGGGAAAGAATTATATAGCACAACGTTTCAATTTCATACGGAGGCAAAAGTCCATCTAAGGATTATATAGGGAAATGGACTTCAATAAACTCACTGCTTACTGTTAAGATATAGATTTAGTGAAATTATTTGAACTTATATATTTTTATCCAGTGGAAATGCAAATAATTTCTGTTCAGGAGAAAAAATAACCTCATAGGTTACAGATTATTAGCCTGCAGTCTATTAATCAGTTTTGTATTTAGGTCAGCAATCTTATATTGTGTTCCTTTATAAGTACATAGCTCTTGTAAATGCTGTCTGAATCAGTCTTAACATCATATTCATTCTACTAGTCAATTAGTTGAATAAACTCTGACAGGTGTTCACTTTATAATGACATGTGAGTCATAATTTTATCTTTTTAAAAATTATAGAGAAAGTAAGTACAAAATATTTAAAATTAAAAGGATCATATCCACAGGTTATCTGATTAGTTCAAATATAGATTGTGGTACCATTCACTCATAAAGGCAATACTGGAAAACAGCCAAGATTGGGAGGAAAGTTTACAAATTTTTTGCCTTTGAAATGCTCAGATTGATATGGTAATCTGGCATTGAGTGGGTGAGTATGATGTTGTGATTGATAATAAGAAATATATATTTGGTTTTTATCCCTGCTCCAGGAACAGAGTTCCTAAAACCCTTGGAATTTCCTGAGCAAGAAGAGCTATAGGGACATCTTTTGTTCCAGTTCCTCAAATAGCTCCATGGCCATAAAGTGAAATAATCTATAATAATAAAAGGGTAATATGCTAATTAGACCAGATGTCCTTCCAGAAAAAGCAGAAGCTAGAGGGAAGTCCAGGTCCCAGATGCCTACTGGCAGGCGGAGGGAAGCCCAGATCCCAGGTGCCTGCTGGCAGCCAGAGCAAAGTCTGGCTGCCTGCTGGTGACTGGAGGGAAGCCCCAGTGCCAGAGGGAAGCCCTGGTGCCAGAGGGACACCAGTGCAGACAGCCAGGGGAAGGAAGGCCGACTCTTGCACGAATTTTGTGCATTTAGTTTGTTTATAACAAGCCCATTTGAACCACATCTGAGTGTATGTTAGATTTTTGGACAGTCTCTAAGTACCTAAAGATGATGAATGGTTGCCAGGGGAATCAACCATATTATTAGAGGGTTGGGTCACCCCCAACCTCCAGGGAGGGAAGAAGGGCTAGAGATTAAATCAATAGTCAATAACCAATGATTTAATCAATCGAGCTTATGTAGGAAACTGCCATTAAAGCCCAAAAAGTATGGAATTCAGAGAGCTTCCTCCTTATGCAGGAGGGAGTAAGCTCCAGTAACTGAGATCCTTCTAGATCTCACCCCATATACTTCTTTATCTGGCTGTTCATCTGTATCCTTTATAATATCTTTTATAATAAACTGGTGGAGGTAAGTCAATGTTTCTCTGAATTTTGTGAACTACTCTAGCAAATTAACTAAACCTGACTATCTTTAGACAGTCTTGGGGGATGGAGCTCTTAAACTCTGGGATCTGATACTATCTCTAGGTGGATAGTGTCTGAAATGAGTTAAATTGTAGCTGGAGTCACAGAATTGGTTGAATCGTAAAAACTGTAAAAACTCACACATCTGGAGTCAGACATGAAGCTGTGTTGTAATAGATTACTGAGAATAGAGGAGTCACACAGCAGTGAGTTTTTTCTTTAGACTGTTACTTAGTGAAGAAATCAGAATCCTCTCTACTAAAGAGAGAATATGCTAATTGACCCTCATGCAGTTGCAAAGATGGTAGCACCCGCAGACAACAAGGAGGGAATATGCTAATTGAGTGCCATACCCTCTAAGATGGTGGTGCCCACAGTCAATAAGGAGGGAATATGCTAATTGACTTCCCTGCCCTCCAATATAGCTGCACCCACAGCCAATAAGGAGGGAATATGCTAATTGACTGTTATGCCCTCAAAGATGGCAGCGCTTACAGCCAATGAGGAGGGATTATGATGACGATGCCGAGTCACAAGAGTCAGGGCCAGTCCCACTGGCCCAAGGCACAGGCAAGCTTTGGATGGCGGCTCCCCAGCTGCCCAGAACCACCCGAGGCTCAGGTAACCAGGGCCGGGTGAGGCTTGCGCTGCCGGCAGTGGCAGTAGCAGAGATGTGATGGGGGCATCGACTTCCCCTGATCACTGGGTCACCTCCCACCCCTGAGGGATCCCTCCCTCTAGTGCATAAATTTTCATGCACTGGGCCTCTAGTTGGATTATAAACTGGGAAACCAAGACAATAGATGTTCCTGAAAGAATACACTTGGATGAGACTGACTGACATTAGAGAAAAAAAAGAAAAATATCCACTAAGAAAACCTTACTTCCTCTTTCTATCATGATGAACATCTAAGTTATCAGCAAATCCTGCCAGTGCTACTTTCAAATTTTATCTAGACTCCAAAAATACTGCTACCACAGTGGTCCAAGGCACCGCCATCTCTCCCATGAGTTATTACAGTAGACTCCTATATAGTCATCTTACTCTCTACAGTCCATTTTCCATATAGTAGCTAGTATAATTCCATTAAAATTAAGTCAAAGCCTCAAATGGATTCCTACTGCATTTAGAAAATATAGCAAAAAGTATCAATTATTTTTATGAAAATGGTCCATCACAAAATTTCAGTTTTAGGTAAAATATTTAGGTCAACAGCTTTTCCAGTATTACTCAAACTGCACATTTATGTAGCTTAATTACTTCCCCCTTACTAGAGAAATCATACAAATAACTACACACATACATAATTCAGTTGATTTTTAAATTCTCTTAAGTATCGCAACTAGGTATCTAAAAGTCAAATAACTTAGAGAAAAGTACACTGACACAAAGCTATCTCTCAGGTTTTAAGACATACATATGAAAAATGTGAGGCATCTTCGTTATAAAATAGTTTACTTATCTTAAAAAGAGCAAACTCTATTCACACAAAGAGATTAACCCACATATAGTGACATATGTGATTTAATCTACTAATTGGTGTTCATATCATTTGGTTTTGGTAAACTCAGATATTTTTTTGTCAGATCTCATGAATTAAAAGATACTTTGAAATATTTGTACCTTATCTGGTTATTGTCATTTTACCTTTTCAAACTTCTTAAAACCAGTATCTCACTGGGGAGGCCGTAAGTTAGAATGCAACCTAGTGGGGAAATCCTGCATTTGCTCAATGTCTATAGCTTTTACACAGTTCCAGATGTTCAGTACATTAATAATGCACTAACTCAAAGCCTCTTTTTGAAACTTTAGAAAGTGCAAATTGCATTAAAACCTCTTTGCCCTCATTAATGGTATTGTTACAATCCTAGTCCTCTGGAAAATGTTTTTTGGCATGTGTTTAACTTTATAATATTGCCATTTACTCACTTTAATAGCCAGTACTCAAGTCTTAATGCTTTTTAATAGGCCTGCCTAAACAGACTACCATCTTTTGTAATCTTTTTCACATAATTTACTTATATGTAAAACCTATCATATTTTTCCATATGAAGGTGATTCTTCACTTTTCATTTCAATATTTAAGAAATTTTTACTAGATCTTATTCAGTTATAATGTACCTATAGATGGCACATGTTAAGATAAAATATAGTTCCTTATAAATATTAATAAAAATTAAAAAATAAACTAGTAGTGTTTTTCATAACTTTCTGAATAACAGTAAAAATATATGCTTAATTCTTGCTGTATTCAAACATAAAATAAAAAATATGAATTTCTATTGAAACAACTTCCTATATTCTAGCTTTATCGTGATGATCTGATTCAGCATCTTCACCTCAAGAGGCTCAGTTATATTTCAAGATCAAGTTTTCAACAAATTTGAAGGCAGTCAGTAATGCTCTAGGAATAATAATATGAAGGAATATCATCCTGAAGTATAAGATCCATTTTAGTTCTTGGCTAAATAAAAATTAAAGGTCCTATAGTCCTGTCTCATTAGGAAAATTCCCTCACATAATTTTGTTAAAAGAATGAGGACTCTGAAAATGTCAGAACTGCACTACTGTTACCGATATGTTTATTTACAGTCATTTATTAATACGTTATGATAAAAATATACAATATATACAATGTAAAAAATTTCAAATAAAGTAGAATTTCAGAAATAACTCATACAGTTCCTCATGATAATCTACTTTGTTGAAATCTCTCAGATAGAAAACAATAAGAACTGAACAGCTATCTATGTATGGGAAAAATTCTTGACTCTTTTAAAACATAAATTCCGAATTTCTTTTTATTGATCAACATAGTTAGTTCATCAATGACTAAACAAAATATTTTATTAAAATGCATATATTTGACCAGTTTTGCTACTTTAGAGTTAAGTATTGGCTTACTAAATGTTGCTTGAAATTGGAACAAATACACTTATTTACACAAATTCATTTTTACCAGAGTAGATTAATTGTAGTGGGGGGAAAAAGCAACTTATTTTCTATTCCTCTATTAAAAGGCTAATAATTAAGGTAAACTATAATGAGCTCACTGTACCTGCAATATTATAATCTAAGCAGAATCTAAGCTGAGAAGAAAATAAATAAGATGTGTAACCACTACAGTGTTTCCTAAAACATACTACTACTTTCAGATGCTGCCAACCTGAATCTGCTATAAACCTGTTGCTATAAAACTTGAGGGTGAAATACTTTGGAAAAAACACCACTTCAACAATCTAGTGGAGAAGATACACTAGAGAAAAGAAAGAAATTTACAATGCCAAAATAATAATAATAATCCCTTTTAAACTGTGGTAAGATATACAAAGCATAAAATTTACCATCTTAATCATTTTTAAGTGTATAGGTCAGATAGATTAAGTATATTCACATTATTGTACAACCTATCTCCAAAACTCTATTTATCTTGCAAAATTAAAGCCATTAAGCAACTCATTCCCCTCTTCCTCCAGCCTTGGCAACTACTCTTCTAACTTTCTGTTGCTATAACTTAACTACTCTAGTAACCTTATATAAATGGAGTATACAGTATTTGTCTCTTTGTGATTGGCTACTTTTACTTAACATAATATTCTAGGTCCATCCATGTTGTAGCATAAAAACAACCTATTTATTAAAACAACCTATTTATAATAATAAAAGCATAATATGCTAATTAGACTGGAAGTCCTTCAGGATGACTTTCCGGGGAAGCCAGGGCTGGGAGCGAAGCCCAAGTCCCGAGTGCCAGAAGGAAGCCAGTGCTGGCAGCCAGGGGAAGGAAGGCCTGTACTTGCACAAATTTCTTGCATCGGGCCTCTATTTATTATATCTTTGTAGATCACAAGTCCAAGCACAGTGCAAATGGATTCTCTGTACAGAGTTTCAAAATTAATGTGTCTTCTCAGGCTGCAATTTTCCTCTGGGACTTGGGGTTCTCTTCCAAGGTCTGGCTGTTGAAAGAATTCACTTCCTACTAGCTATTGGCCAGAACTGCTCTCAGCTCCTACAGGCCACTTGCAATTCCTTGCCACATTCCCTAACCTTTCCCATCGTCAGTTTACAACACAGACATCTGCTTTCTTCCAAGCAAGCTAGATCATGTCTCTCTGACCTCCTCTTCTGCAACCAACTGTAGAAAACTCTCTTCTTTTAAAGGGCTTGTCGGATTAGATCAGGACCAACTAGATAATCTCTCCCTATCTTAAGGGATTTCTTATGCAAAAATCCCTTTGCAGCAGTACCTTTAATACTGTTTGAATGAATAAATGGGGTAAAGAATGTACACACAAGAGGCTAGGAATATTGGGGGGCCATCTTACAATTCTGTCTACCCCACATAAGTAGGTATGAAAATGCATGGCAGTTCTAAGCACTCATAATGCAATGTGCCTAAAATAAAGGTATATACAGGATGGGCATGATAGGAATAAAGCTGAAAAATAATGAATGCTATGGGTAGTGCAAAATATTTTAGACTCAATCTTTCAGAAAATAAGGACTTACTAAAGGTTTGTTTTGTTTTAAATATATTTTATTGATTTTCCACAGAGAGGAAGGGAGAGGGATAGAAAGTCAGAAACATCGATGAGAGAGAGACATCGATTAGCCGCCTCCTGCACAACTCCCAATGGGAATGTGCCCGCAACCAAGGTACATGCCCTTGACCAGAATCGAACCCAGGACCTTTCAGTCCACAGGCCGACGCTCTATTCACTGAGTTAGACTGGTCTCGGCTATTAAAGGTTTTTAAACTTTGGTATACTATTAGGGTCTGATGGACCTATTTTACTTTTGAACATGTCTATTTGTAAAGATTGATATTTCATCACTTTTTTTCTTAGAGAACTTAAAAAACATACTCACAAAAGGCTTGGTGCCTGGTATCAAAGACAAAGTACCCAATGAACAGAAAAGTACTAATGCCTATAAATTTTAGTTGATTCATTTAGCTATAATATATTTTAAACTACTGAAACTGGCTAATGAAAATTATATCATTTGAAAACACTGGAACCAGAAGATATGATTTATTGCTCAGGCTGTTTTCCACTGTAACTTTTTCACTGACAATTATATTACTGTCTATTTAAATAACTTTACATTAGATTTGGTTCTCCTTCATATATACTAAGAAAAACATACAAAGCTGGTTCCCAGCATATAAAGAAGCATTCTTACCACATCTTTGAAGCTTAGAAAAAAATGAAATTATTCAACTGGGCATTTCCTGGCTCACTTTTTACAACTGTGATTGGAAAATATAAAAAGGCTTTATTAATGTGTTATGATATTTTTTTTACTTTAGTTCTAAGCTTAATTATTTGGTTATCCTTAATATAACTATTTAGTGTAGATATTCACACACTGGAACAAATATTGCTTTATATTAAATACTTTAAAGATGTTTATGTCCATTTTATATTTAGAAATTCTTATAAAAAAAGTTTGGTTAAATTTCTTGTAGAGACAATTCCTTCAGTTTATCTATAGGAGGACTAATTTACTGCATCTCTAGCTAACAAAGTATGTCTCTTATTCCCATTGGGCTACTATAACAAAATATTCCTGACTGGGTAGCTTACAAACAACAGAAATTCATTAACAGTTATGGAGGCTGAAAAGTCTAAGATCAAAGCACCAGTGTGGCCACATTGGTGAGGGCTCTCTTCCTGGTTCATAGCTGATGCCTTCTTGCTGTCCTCACATGGTGAAAGGAACAAGGGATCTCTCTGGAGCCTCTTTGATAAGACACTAATCTTATTCATGAGGATTCTAGTCTGATGACTTAAGCACTTCCCACTGCTTAATGTCATCATCTTTGGAGGTTAAGATTTCAAAATATAAAATTTGGGAGACATATTTAGACCACAGCAATATGTATATAGATGAAAAGACAGTAGAAAAGTATCAATATTGCCATTCATATTTATTATTTCTATGACTGTCCTTACCTATATAGCTTCATATGAGAAAAAAAAAGGAAATGCCAGTTCTCTACATTAAAATTTAGCTTTGATTTTGATAAATATATTACTCTCAGAAATTATACGTGGTTTTAATTCTTTAGCTATTAAGACTAAGATGATATAACTCAATTTAACTCAAATATTGAAAATCAAGAGTAAATCTAAAAACAAGAAAAAAGTCATTTACATGAAGTAAAAATATATGCAATCAAGAAAGTTGACTTTAGGTTCAAATTACTGAAACTTTCAAAAATATAATTTATGAAAGTGGCAAAGAATGCTCCTATTCCCTTCAACTATGCAAATATCAAGCTACCTCTAAGAATAAAAACCCCATACACATAAATAGTCACTTTATATAATAAGCACTGCTTGAAAAAGTTTTTAGTCTTTAAACTGTCAAGTAAAACAGTAATAGAACAATTAGGCAGTCCCTTAATCAATAAATAAGTAAAACAATACATGATGTTTAGAAAACTATAATTCCCTTGTTGCTTCTAGATTTATGAAGTTTATCATAGTAATCCCACATGATTTTCTAAAAGCAAAAGAAACAATAAGTATTCCCCTACCTTGTAAGATGGCAAGAAACACAAAATTCCTTGGCCAACTATCTGGCACACAGATAACAAAAGTGCTCCCACTTCATCCTGGAACTCAAATGTTTCTGTGTGCTGAAAGGTAGCACAGAGATTCCGACCCTTGGGTCCGGACCCAATGGTGCCAACCCAAACCTAGAATATAAATATATTAGTATTAGAGTTATTCCTAAACTAGGCGGGCAACTTAGCATTTAGTTGGGAGCCTTAATTATATATATATCAAAAGAAGCTCAAGCAACAAGTTTAGAGGAAATTTATTTTAAATTCCCTTTATATAACTATATATAGATTTATTTTATAAAAGTTTTATTTTTAGGCATATCATTGAATTCTCCTAGGATAAAAACAAAAAAGGTTTCACTTATCTATTCCCTAGATGGTTTTGCACAATTAAGCATGTAACAAAATTATGTTGGATGATGTGAACAAATGAAATGAATAAATCAGAAATAGTCCAAAGTACTAGAGGTAAGGGCTGGTAAAATCTGCTATAGGCAAGTTTCTAAGATTCAACTATGACAGTAACTACTCTTTCACAAATTCACTGATGTGCAAAGATCTACAGTCATAAAAAAAAAAAAATCAAATCCATGAAATTTAACAGCTCTATACAATTCCTCTAACTCACACAGATCTAGCCTTAGTGTAGTTAATTTGATTAAGAGAAAGAACAGACTTTATTAGTAATCCACAGAAAATACAAACACTTCAGATTGCTGAAAAATGTAATAATATTATACTTTGAAATAATATATGAGATTGAAGTATATTTTACAAGATAACATCTGACGGACTCCATATTAAGCAATTATTACTTAAATGAACAATTAGTAACATAAAAAACTGACAGTATGTTTCCTGATCCAAAAGCAAAGAAAAGTAACAACACCACTTGTATAGTATTCTTATCAAAATGCTTAACCTGAATCTTATGATAAAGAAACAAGCAGATAAGTCCAAATTATAAGCCATTCCTTAAGGAAACAGGTGAATTGAATTCTTCATAAAAACGTCAGATAGACAGAAAGGGAAAACAAGCAAGAAAACTGTTTTAAAGACCAAAGAGACATGAAAACCAAAAGCAATATATAATTCTTATGTGGATCCTGGATTAAGAATTTAAAAAAAAAAATAGGTTAAAAGGCATTTTGAGAGTTAACTACAGAAATATAAATATTGACTCTATCATATCAATATTAAATATTTCTCTCTGACTTTCCCTCTTTCTTCCACTCTCTCTAAAAATAAATGGAAAAATATCCTCAGGTAAGAATTGAAAAAGAAAGAAACAGAAGACAGATCAATAAAAATATTTTAAGGAAAATTAAAAATAACATCTATATGGTATTATTATAAAAAATTAAAATCTTAAGTTACAGGACTCATAAGAGTACTTCTAATTCATTTCAGATACTCAAATATGTGCCCAACACTTGATAACTAATGCTAGATAGACACTACTCTAGGTACAGTAGAAGAATGTATACATAAAAAGAACAAGAATACACCATAGTCTAATGAGAAAGAGAAACACATAAACACATAATTAAACAATAGACGATAGTAAAGAAGTTGAATTTTCATTTAAAAAAAACACTAAAACTTATTTAAATGAGGAAATAGAAATACAGTCTTTGTATACAAAGTATGTATTTTTATTTAGTGGGTTGAAAGAATGCATTTATTAGTATTTCTTTTTTGTTGACACTATCATGTAGTTGATAGGTTTTCTTTTATTCTAAAACTGAAATGTTGATTTTCCTATCAGGATCTGTTTGCTACTACTTCCAATTTGTTTATGTACAATTATATTGAGGTAAAAAGACTGAACGAGGGAGAAACCAAGATGGTGGCATAGGTAAACATCTAAACTGCTGCCATGCACAATTTCAAAACTACAACTGAAAGACAAAACGGACATCATCCAGAACCACAGGAAGGCTGGCTGAGTGGAAATTCTATAACTAGAAGGGAAGAGAAAAGCACACTGAGACTCAGAGGAGCTGCAGGAGGCAGAGATACTGAGATGCACACGCTACTGGCTTTCTCAAGTGGGAGGGAGAAATGAGTGACTGGCAACTGAGTGTGCAGCTGGCTTTCTCAAGTGGGAGGGAGACAAAAACTCCTGATTGCACTGAACTTCAGTTCTGGGCAAGATTCTGGAGACCCAGATCATATGGGATGAAACTGGACTATCTGGTAGCGGGCAGAACTTGAGGGCAGCTTTCTCTCAGCGGTGCTTGTAGCGATTACCACGGGACACTGAGACACAGGGGCCTATTAGGACAAGGCTGACGGGAAGCCAAGGCTGTCTGCTCTGCCCTGAGACTCCACCTCATCCTGAGCACAAAGGCTTTTGCAAGTCTTGTATCATAAGGATGTCTCTAGCACAGAAGTTCTCCCAGCTTAGACACAGCTGATTCTCACAATCAATTAGCTTAGAGGTCAATTCCTCCCAGTGATACCAACAACAATCAAGGCTTAACTACAAGACTGTGCACACAGCCCACAAAGGAGTACACCAAGAGTGTCCACCTCAGGTAACTGGGGAGGCTGAGCCACTGGGCACTACAGGACACCTAGCACACAAAGCCACTCTATCAACTCAGGGAAGCAGCCAAAATGCAAAGACAAAGAAACAGGTCGCAAATGAAAGAAATGGAGAAAAGGAAAATGCTGAATACAGAGTTCAAAACCATGGTTACAAGGTTTTTCAAGAATTTTCTAGAAAAGGCCGATAAATTTAACGAGACCCAAGAAGAGATGAAAAAGGACCAACTAGAAATTAAACATACACTGATTGAAAAAATATTATACAGAGATCTAACAGCAGATCAGAGGATCGCAAGAATCAAGTCAAAGATTTGAAATACAAAGAAGTAAAAAATACTCAACCAGAAAAGAAAAAAGAATCCAAAAATGTGAAGATAATGTAAGGAGCCTCTGTGACAACTTCAAGTGTACCAATATCAGAATTATGAGAGTGCCAGAAGAAAAGAGAGAGCAAGATACTGAAAACCTATTTGAAGAAATAATGACAGAAAACTTCTCCCACCTGGTCAAGAAATGGACTTACAAGTCCAGGAAATGCACAGAACCCCAAACAAAAGGAATCCAAAGAGGACCACATCAAGACACATCATAATTAAAATGCCAAGAGCAAAAGAAAAAGGGAGAATATTAAAAGCAGCAAGAGAAAAACAATTACATACAAGGAAGCACCCATACAATTGTCAGCTGATTTCTCAACAGAAACTATGCAGGCCATTTGGGTGTGGCAAGAAATATTCACAGTGCCGAAACCGGTTTGGCTCAATGAATAGAGCATCAGCCTGTGGACTGAAAGGTTTGATTCCGGTCAAGGGCACGTACCTTGGTTGCGGGCACATCCCCAGCAGAGGGTGTGCAGGAGGCAGCTGATTGATGTTTCTCTCTCATCAATGTTTCTAACTCTCTATCCCACTCCCTTCCTCTCTGTAAAAAATCAATAAAATATATTTTTTTAAAAAAAATAAATATTCAAAGTGATAAATAGCAAGAACCTACAACCAAGATTACTCTACCCAGCAAAGCTAGGTAGAGTAATTGAAGGTTAGATAAAGAGCTTATAGATAAGAAAAAGTTAAAAGAGTTCATCAACACCAAACCAGTATTATGAAATGCTGAAATGGATTCTTTAAGAGGAAGAAGAAGAAAAAGGTAAAGATAAAAATTATGAACAACAAATACATATCTATCAACAAGTGAATCTAAAAATCAAGTGAATTAAAAAAGTCTGATGAACAGAATAAACTGGTGAATATAATAGGTTCAGGGGCATAGAAAGGGAGTGGACTAACAATTCTCAGGGGAAAAGGAAGTGGGGGGTGCAGGAAGAGACTGGACAAAAATCATACATCTCTGGATGAGGACAGTGGTGGGGGTAAGGGCAGAGCATGGGATGGGAACCAGGTGGAGGGAACCTATGGGAGGAAAAAGAGGAACAAATATAATAATCTTAACAATAAAGGTTTATTAAATTAAAAAAAAGACTGAATGCCTTCAAAAAACAATCCTAACCTGTGAGTTATTAATGACATGATTAGCTTCCAGTTGGATAGTAAAAGTAACACCCAGTTCTGATGAAAAGGATTTCATTGGTGATAACGTCCCAGATGTCAAAACAATCGTCCACACTTTGCCATTAATATCTGAAAAGGCCTAGAAGGAAACAACATTAGATACATATAAAATCATCTTTAAAAGAGTCAGGCACATTTACTTGTTTGTATTGAGTTAGAAGATAGAATTTTCATATATAACAATCAGCTTACCACAGCTGGATTTAAGCACCAAAAGTTTAGCACATGAACTGCAGTTTTCTGCCGTGAACGTTTCTTATTTTTTGGTGGGACAAGGAACCCATTTTTATCAGAAATATCAGTGTGATTTATCCAAGAATAAGTCTGTTGAATAGCAACTTTATAATCATCTGCAAACCTAAGTGAAAGGAAGTGTTAATTAAATGGAGAAGCTTTATAAAACCTATAATGTCCCAACTACATACAAGAAAAAAATTGATTATATTAAAACTAAATTGAGAGCCCTATATCTTTCCAAAGATTATATTTTGCCCATGAAACACCTACAACTAATTAAATTCTGTAAATCTGATAGAATATAAGCCGTTAAGTTTTAGAAGCAACTTATAGAGATTAGATACCATCTAGCCATCCACCCTTTATCATTCTCCTCCCTATGATCAAACACTACATAAATCATGGCAGAGCCAGAATTATAATCCTAGTCTCCTAACTCCTAGTTCAGAGCTCTTTGTACTCTATGTTACATCATTAGTTATAAAATAGATAACTAGCATTACTGTTAGAAAAACTAAAAAGTTGTTTACACTTTTTTATTACATGAGAAAGTAGAAAAACATTCATTTTTACTCAAAGTTTAAAAAGTTCAGGAGACTATAAAAATGTTAAGTTCCTTTAATATTTGGGTCTCAGTCTTCATCTAATTTTAACAAAAGTATTATACCAGATGTCCCTTGTAATCCCATCATTTTATAATTTCTTTCAATAAGAGGCTATAAACACAAAGGCTTAAAGAGAATAAAATATGGTATTCTCTACCAGTCCTAAATTTTGCTCTGAGAGAGATAAGGTCTTGATGTTCAAAGGCAGGAACCCTAAATCTGTGGAGAGAATTTTATAAAAATATTGAGAGCTAAAAACTAGAAAACTCTTAGAAGAAACACAGGGGAAAATCTTCATGACATCAGATTTACCCATGGTTCTTGGATATACCAAAAGCACAAGTAAGTAAATTGACTTTAAAGAAATAAATAAATTGGACTTCAAATTTTTAAAACTTTTGTAAACAAAGGACACTATCGAGAGAGTGAGAAGACATCCATAGAATAGAAAATATTTGTAAAGAATGTATCTGATATAGGATTAATATGCAGAATCTCTATATATAAAAGCCTAAGTTACCAATCAACTGGTCAGCCAGTTGTTATGACAAACAATGACCACCAGGGGGCAGACGCTCAACATAGGAGCCAGTGCAGTCTCGCAGTAGGAACGCCACTCAGCTGACTGACAGGTGCCAGACCCTGGGCTCACAGCTGGCAAACTCAGCTGTGGTGGCACAAGCCTTTCCTGCCTACATGGCAGTGCTACTGAGCTACAGCAGTGGCAGGCTCAACGAAGCCAGAATTGATGGGACTGTGCGGCACCCGACCTGGGTTCGGGCTCTTCCCCAGCTGCCTGTGTTTCATGAATCTACTCAATGCTATTGAAATGTACACTACTACATCTCTCCGGGGATGTTTGACTGCTGGTTTCCACTTGATCCCCACAGGGGATCCAGCAGTCCAACACCCCCCCGAGCGGTTCTGGATTGTGAGACGGTGCAAGCCAGGCTGAGAGACCCCACCAGTGCATGTGCACCGGGCCTCTGGTATATAAATAACTCCTACAGTCCTGGCCCAATAGTTCAATTGGTTGGAGCATCGTTCCATACAACAAAAGGCTGTGGGTTTGATTCCTAGTCAGGGCACATACCTAGGTTGCAGTTTCAATCACTTATCTGGGCATATATGGATGGCAACTGATAGATGTTTTTCTTTTACATTGATGTCTCTCTGTCTCTCTTTCTCTCTTTTCCTTTCTTTCTCTCTTTCATATTGGTGTCTGTCTGTCTGTCTCTTTTTCACATGGGTGTCTGTCTCTCTTTCTCTTTCCCCCCTTCCCTCTCTCTCTCTCTCTCTCTCTCTCCTCCTTCCTCTTCTTCTTTTGCTCTCTCAAAATGAATGGGAACATGTCCTTAGTGAGAATTATAAATAAATAAATAACACATACAAATCAACAACAAAAACCCCAATTCAAAATAGATTTGAATAGATATTTCCACAATAATGATATACAAATGGACAATAAGTACATGATAAGATGCTTGACATCTCTAGCCATTAAGAAAATATAAGCCAAAACAACAGGAGATACCACAATGCCCATTAAAATGGCTACTATTAAAAACAAAAACAGAAAGAACAAGTGTTGGCAAGGATGTGGAGAAATTGGAACTCTTGTGTGTAACTATGAGAATCTAAAATGTACAGCTGCTGTGAAAAACAATATGTTGATTCCTCAAAAACTTAAATACAGAAGTTACCATATGATCCTGCAATTCTACTGCTAGGCACATACTCAGAAGTCAAAGAAAGGACTCAATATGATACTTGTACATAAATGTTTACTGCAACATTATTCACAATTGGCAAAAGGTGCAAACAATCCAAATGTACGTCAATATGGACAAACAAAATGTATATATATATCTATATACACACACACACACACACACACACACACACACACACACACACATATATATATATATATATATATATATATATATATA
>JAAGEH010000016.1:14377765-14407689 GCA_011751065.1 Lasiurus cinereus | reverse complement strand
AGAGAGAGAGAGAAAGAGAGAGAGAGAGAGAGAGAGAGGCTTTATGCAAACAAAATGTGATAGAATATTAATCAGCCATTAAAAAGAATGCTATTCTGATATATGTTGCAGCATAGATGAATCCTGAAAAGTGAAATAATGGGGGAAGATTAATGAGGGGAGAAAAGAGGACATATGTACTACTATTTGTAATACTTTAAACAATAAAATAAAAATTTTTTAAAAAGTGAAATAAGTCAGACACAAAAAAGAAATATATATGGTTCCACTTATATGAGATACCAAGAATGGGCAAATTCATAAAGATGAAAGTAGATAGAGGCTGTGAAGAGAAGAAAATGGTAGATATTTGGGAGATATTGTTTCATGGATATAGAGTTCCTATTTGGAATGATGAAAAAGTTCTAGAAATAATTAGTGGTGGTGGTTGCACAACAATGTGAATCTACTTAATGCTACTGAAATGTACACTTAAAAATTACTAAGACAATAAATTTTATGTTATATACATATTACCACAATTTAAAAAACAAAACACTAAACCAGGGAGTACCATAACTCCTTTTTATTTTGCACAATTCACTAACTGGAGGCTTTATGCAATAAGAAACTTTCTAATACTGGAAGAAACGTAAAACTACTAGAGGCCCGGCGCATGAAATTTGTGCAGGGGGATGGGGGAGGTTGTCCCACAACTCAGCCTGCACCCTCTCCAATCTGGGTTCCTCGAAGGATGTCCGACTGCCCATTTAAGCCTGATCCCACATCCCTCTCACAATCCAGGACTGCTGGCTCCAAACCACTCAACTGCCTGCCTGCCTGATTGCCCCTATCTGCTTCTGCCTGCCAGCCTGATTATCCCCTAACCACTCCCCTGCCGGCTCAAGTGACCCTAACTGCCCTTCCCTGCTGGCCTGATTGCACCCAACTGCCCTCTCCTGCCAGCATGGTCCCCCTATCCCCCCAACTGCCCTGCCCTACAGGCCTGGGTCCCCCCCCAACTGTCCTCCCCTGCAAGCCTGTCCCCCCAACTGTCCTGCCCTACAGGCCATCTGTCCCCCACAACTGCCCTCCTATGCTGGCCCAGTCACCCCTAACTGCCTTCCTCTACCAGCCTGGTCACCCCTAACTGCCCTCCACTGCTGTCCTGCTTACCCACAACTAGTCACCCCTACAGGCCTAGTCACCCCTAACTGACCTGATTGCCCACAACTGCCCTTCCCTGCAGCCCATCTTGTGTTGGCCATTTGTGCCCACATGGGAGCAGCCATCTTGTGTGTTGAAGTGATAGTCAATTTGCATATTACTCTGTTATTAGATTACTAGAAGCCCGATGCACAAAGATTCATGCAAGAATGGGCTTTCCTTCCCCTCCGGACTGGAGCTGCCTTTCTGTCTTTGCTCCATCCTGGAGCTGCCTTTCCACCTTCCCATGCTGTCCAAAGGCCCGAAGCAGCTGGGGGCAATGCAGAACACCTGTTTCGTCGCAGCAGATGTTCTGCATTGCAAATTAACACAACAAAGATTGTGGGTTTTTGTGTATCCCTACCTCACAGGATACACAAAAACCCATCATATTCATTGTGTTAATTTGCATGTTCACTCCTGATTGGCTATTGGTAATCATGAAGGCAAGGTCAATTTGTATCTTTCTCTTTTCTTAGTGTACATTAGGTAAGATACTTAAAAGACAACTGCTTAAATTTAGTTCTAAAGGACTATCAATTTAATGCTGAATTAGTGTCTCTAGTGATTTCAATACTTATTTCCATTAATAAAGACTAATTTCAATTAATCTGAATCTGTGCCAAGGAGAGCAATATTTCTACCAGTTGTTTATTATTATCCTATGTACTCATACAAAATAAAAATGTACGGCCCTAGCCAGTGTGGCTCAGTAGATAGAGTGTCAGCCTGCGGACTGAAGGGTCCCAGGTTCGATTCTGGTCAAGGGCACGTACCTTGGTTGCAGGCACATCCCCAGTAGGGGGCGTGCAGGAGGTGGCTGATCGATGTTTCTCTCTCATCGATGTTTCTAACTCTCTATCCCTCTCCCTTCCTCTCTGTAAAAATGAATAAAATATATATTAAAAACAACAACAATGTATTAAACACATGCTAACATCTAATAAGGCTAATATTTTTAAGAGAAAAAAATACAGATCAGATATCTTCATTTACCTGCTATTTTGCCTAAAAAGATAGTCAAGCACCATAAAAAGTCCTTTGAGCATTATTTGAGTTGAAGCACTAATAACAGGTACTTCTCTTGTCTCCTCTTTACCATGAACCAATAAGATTTTTTCTTCTTTTTGAAGGATAGCAGAAAAATGTCCCTATAAGAAAGTATACGGTGGGGGAAGGTTAAGGAGTAAAACAAACTTTTCAAAGCTATAATGAAACCAAAATAAAATATACATTGAAATTTTAGGCAAACTTTACTAATACACAAGGGCTAACAATATGCTTTAGATTCCCACATTATCTTCAAAGACCTTTAATAAAATTATATAATTTAGGAGGTTCATTACATCTTCAGGTAATTAGGGTATTATTTAGTACCCTTCAAAAGTAATGAACTACATAAAAATGTACTTACCAAATGGTTTCTCCATGGAGCTTAAAACAGTTGATATGTCACCTAAATGCCCAAATTATTTCCAGTGTATTCTGATGTTTAGAATAATATGACTATATTACAAGAAAAATTAAATGAATAAACCAAAGCTAATTCTAAAATTCAAATGGCAGAGTAAGGCCAAGAATAGCCAAGAGCATTACAAAGTAAAAGAACAAAGTGAGGAGATATGCCTTATGAGATATATCAGCATTTTTCTAACAGTAACACACATATGACAGTTTAGATAAACAGAATCATAGAATAGAGTTCAAAATTAAATTCACACATGAATGAAAAATTAGATATGTGACTGAAATGGTATTATAAAAAGAGGTAAAAGGTGGATTATTTAGTAAATGATGAGAAAATTCACTATCCATAAGGAAATCAAAATGCATTTCCTACCTCACGGTATACACAAAAACAAGTTACATACTCATAAAATTTTGTATCCAACTTCGTAATGTTCACAGTATCCCATAGCCCACTCATGATCTCCATCCACTATTTTGAGAACAAAATATGAACTTCTTATCTATTTATTTTCCAAATTTTTAACTTTAATAATTAACAAAATAAATTAACAACCTAAAAATATTTACTTATTTTATCTTCAAATAAGCAATTCATTCCTGTAAGACTCATTTCGTTCAAATGAAATACTACTTTTCATCCATAATTTATGCCATCACACATAATACTGTCAAACTTACATAATAAAATTTTAAAACAAATTACTATATTTTTTAACCTGGATAAAACTTATTCACTATTAATCATTTCTAATTCACTAAATGAATTTTCACAGGTGGAAAGAAATCTTACCTGCAAAATGGGAAAACTAGCAGTGGTGATACCCATTTTATGTAAATTTAAGAGCATTTCACTTCCACTCCATATTTTACAGGATGATTCATAATCCCGTTCCACAAGATGTTCAGAGTTTGCTTCTAACCAACTGGAATAAAATAAAATAGTCCCCATAAACCAGTATCATTCTATGGGCACCATTTTCATAGAACAGAGAATTGAGATATGTTTATCTGGATTCCTTGAAGCTCTTAGGACACAAATATAGATTAATATTTGTGTCTTAAAATTAATCAATATTTGTGTCCTAACAGCATATCTCATATTACAAAATAAACATCACATAACTAAAGAACAAGCTTTCAATCAGAATAAACAAACAGGCTTTTATTCAGAAAAGAAAAACAGGCAGCGTTTTGTGGATTCAACTGCTTTACTTGACTCTCTCCAAATGAGAGCCATGTCTTGGAAGCTCATCCCAAATGCACATTAAAGAAAATACAAAACTACCTAATAAAACAATTTAAGTTACATATTAACATGCAAAAGAAAGAGAATTACTAGAGCCCTGCCTGGTTTTGGTCAGTGGATAAAGCACCAGCCTGTAAACTGAAAGGTGCCTGGTTCAATTCCTGGTCAAAGGCACATTCCTGAGTTGTGTAGGCTTGATCCCCAGTAAAGGGTGTGCAGGAAGCAGCTGAGCAATGATTCTCTCTCATCACTGATGCTTCTTTCTCTCCCTCTCTCTTCCTCTCTGTAATCAATAAAAATATATTTTTTAAAAAAGTGAATTACTAGAAATTATATAAATATACTCATTAACTTATATACACATGTGTACATCCAATAAGTGCTTAAATGCCAATTATTATGCCAGACAACTATACTAGGTAGTAGAAATACAGCAGTACATACTAGTAAAAGTATGTATGGGAAGGCCCTTATTCTCAAGGATATTACATTCTACTAAAGGAAGAAATTTAGAAACAAATACATGAACAAGAAAATATCAGGTGGTAACAAGAGGTATAATGAAACTAAATTAGATTAATTTTAATCTAAATGCTACTTTAATTTGGGTATCAAGAAGGCTCTCCCTGAGGTAACATTTATCCTAACAATTGAAGGCAAATGTACTTAGTTATGGTAGTACTGAAAGCAAAATGTGCCCCGACCTGGGAGAATCAGAAGAAATCATGCAAAGATCCAGAGGTGGTTCACAAATTATCCTCTTTTAAGGACCCCAAAGAAAGCCAATGTATTTGTAACACAATGGGCAAAAAGGAATAATGATATGAATAATGTTAGAGTGATAAGCAAGAATCACATCATGTTAAGCCAGGATAAGAAATCTGAATTCTTTTCAAAATGCAATGGGAAGGTTTTAAATGGAGGATTTTATTTTATTTTTTAAAAATATTTTATTGATCTTTTACAGAGAGGAAGGGAAAGGATAGAGAGTTAGAAACATCTATGAGAGAGAAACATCGGTCAGCTGCTTCCTGCACACCTCCTACTGAGGATGTGCCCGCAACCAAAGTACATGCCTTTGACAGGAATCGAACCTGGGACCTTTCAGTCCACAGGCTGACACTCTATCCTCTGAGCCAAACCGGCCAGAGCTAAATGGAGGATTTTAAATAAGAGAGAAAGAGAGACCATCTATTGTAAGTGTTTAAAAAGATGATCCCAGCTCCAAAGTCAGAATGGATTATAGGAGAAAGACAAGAGTGAAAATGAAAGCAAAGCCCGGTTAGGATGCTGTTACAGTATTCTAGTTGAATGGTAGACATGAGGAATTTGAGATATATTGTGTAGATGGCATTTATAAGACTTACTGATAAACTGAACAAGGTGGGGCAGTAATTGAGAATTATATTTAAATTTTCTATTGATAAACTGATTAGTACTGTTTGCTTAGATGAGAAAGACAGGGAGGTAGGTAGGAGAAGGGAATAAGTTTTGTTTTAGAAAGCTGATTATTTTATATACAAAGATATAAAGTATAGTTGGATTTATGAAAATAGCACTCCTGGGAGATGTTGGGGCTAGACACAGGTTTAAGCCTTGGCAGTACTGCTATGGGACTGGGTTATGTAATTTAGGAGAAGTGCAGAGCTAGAAATGAAATGAGGTCCTAGGACCAAGTCTTAAGGCACTTCAAACAAAAAAAGAACTATCAAAAAATTGAGAAAGAACAGACTCATTATGCATTAACAGGCACTAAATGATAAATCTGTATAGGAGGACAAGAACTAAGCATATGGGGATGGGATGAGAAGGCTTTTACAAAAAAATTTGTGTATACCTTTTCTGTTCAAACATGTGACTGTATAACTTTCACATTTTTAAAAAGTATATTGGTAGGGGAACAGAAAAATGCTGAGATAAATGAAATAGGATCTAGAGTCAGAAAAGGTTTTTTTCTAAGATCCTATATAATAAAAGCCTAATATGCTAAGTGTCCAGTCATCCGTTCAACCAATCAAAGCATAATATGCTAATGATATGCTAAGGATGCTCAATGACTGTCTATGACGTGCACTGACCTCCAAGGGGCAGACAGTTGATCAGTCAACCAGTCGCTATGACATGCACGGACCACCAGAGGGCAGATGCTCCAACTGGTAGGTTAGCTTGCTGCTGGGGTCCAGCTGATCAGGACTGAGTGAGACAGGCTGAATATGCCCTTTATCCTTCCCGTGATCCTTCCCCAGCTGGCCAACTTCCCGTGTCCCTCTCCAACCCCAATCATGCACAGGTGGGGTCCCTCAGCCTGGCTTCTGCCCTCTAGCAAACCAGCCTGAGGAACACTCCCCCCAAGTGCACAAATTTTATGTACCAGGCCTCTAGTAAAGAGATAAAAAACCTAATGTCTAATGAAAGAAAAATTACTACTAACTGTATTATTTTACAGTATTGAGATATTGGTTAATTGAAATTCATTAAACCAGAATTCTACTCAAACTGGAGGATAAAACAATTAAAGCCATATCCAGAATTTTAAAATGTTAATTAAAGCCATTAATTTATGTTCAGCCCAATGTCCTATGAGGCTGTTAAATTAAAAAGATTCACAATTATCAATTTTTAAAATATCTATTCTGTCCATTATATTCTTTTGACTAAGACAAAACTTTGAACTAGGCCTATTTTTAAAAGTTTAACTGATAAGGAACAATCCATTTCCAAAGTAGCCTGGTCAAAGTTTGCGAACTATAAAATACTCTGCAAAATAAAGTACGTTTTTAATACAAAGGCAGCACAAATGACACTGATAGACAAATGTTCTTACTTAATGAGGCTGCAGCACACAGCTTGTAGGGGTTCATGGTCTTTCTTTCTTATGTTATTGTTGACCATGCTATCTAGTTCATCTCGAGCAAATCGAAGCTGAACTTCCGTTATACTATAACTTGCTGATTCCCGAGCACAGTCCTCAATGTTATGAGCTTCATCTAAAATGACAACCTGTTCTTTCAGATTGATATCCATCTATAAGACAAAAAAAATTCCCCGTAAAACTTTCAGCAAAATGCATTTAACAGCAGTAGGTAGATGTTTCATTTAAAAATTCACAATATAGGCCAATATTGCAAGTGCAATTGATTCTAGGCCTTAAAACTTCTAAAGCCCTAAAGCCAACCAAATATCAGCTCAGCATTACAAAATTTGCCATTTTTCACTCTCAAACTACTTTGCAAAACTATCACAACAAAAATAATGTGTTAAGTGAGCCTGGATTAAAGTACAACTGGCTACACCAAGGAACATAAAAATCCCTCTATGCAGGGATCGCAAACCTAATTTAAAAAGCAGAGTAAAAAAAAAAAACCTTTAAAATTAAAATAATAATAAAAGATTCAAAAGACTCTCAAAACATTAATGAATCTTTCATTTTAGTTTGTCCTGAAACACTTGATTTTAAGAACTGCTCTTCTCTAACTGTGATGTGATGTTGGTAGGATGTTAATCTGTTAATCAAGGGATATCACCACTCTTACCACATGGGTAGACTCAGAGACCAGGCTTGTCAATTAAATAAAATATTACATCCCTACATGGTCACAGTGACTGGTTCAAGTGGATATGAGATCCAAACTAGGCCAATCAGAGTAATTTGGGGTGACTAATATAAGATCATGTTCTTTTTTCCAGGTTAGCTAGCTACCTCTGGTTATCTCTCTTCTCATTGGAAAGAACTTGCCTGACCATAAAGCCATCATAATGAAGTGTTAGTCAAGTGGTTTTTCTTAAGCTCTACTGAAGCTGAGTTTGTGTCACTTGCCATTGAAAAAGTCCTAACACAAAGAAATGTCACTTAAGGAGGAATAGGACTTGGATTTGGATAGAAAAGAGAGAGTAGGGTATTTCAACAGAGGTGTCATCAAAAGCAGAAATACAGGCCTGACTGAATGGCTCAGCGGTTAAAAATAAAAAAGCAGAGATACAGGAAAAAAAAAAACAAGGAATCCTCAGGGGAGTATAAAGTAATTTTTATTGCTTGATTGATTTTAGAGAGAGAAACATCGATTTGTTGTTTTACTTATTTATGCATTTCTTGGTTGATTCTTGTATGTGCCCTGGTTGGGGATCAAACCCACAACCTTAGTATATCGAGACGACGCTCTAAACCAGTGGTCGGCAAACTCATTGGTCAACAGAGCCAAATATCAATAGTACAATGACTGAAATTTCTTTGGAGAGCCAAATTTTTTAAACTTAAACTTCTTCTAATGCCACTTCTTCAAAACAGAATCACCCAAGCCATGGTATTTTGTGAAAGAGCCACACTCAAAGGGCCAAAGAGTTGCATGTGGCTTGCAAGCCACGGTTTGCCGACCACTGCTCTAAATCAACTGAGCTACCCAGCCAGGTAATTACCACTATGAGGTAATTTTTGAGGAGTTCCAATTGGGGAGTTTGCAACAGAGAAGGCTGAAAAAGCAGATTCAGGTCAGACTACTGAGCAACTTGAAAGTAAGCTTAAGAAATATGGACTTTACCCCATGAGCAGAGCACTAAGAGATTTTTAAGCAGAGGAAAGATTAATAAAAGTAATATTAATAAAAGTAATGATCTGCAGAGATTAATAAAAGTAATGATCTGCAGAGTTGCTCAGGAAAAAAAAAAGACTTAGCCAAGAGATAGGATAAGAGGTAGGATAGTAAGGGTAGTAAAAAATAATTCTATTCATTTCAAACTTAAAGAAATAGAAAGCTAGAGTTTCGCAGTCAGATCTAAAGAGAGAAATAACAATCGAATATACCAAGTTATTCATTTTTTTTTGTCTTATACTGAAACAACTGGATGTCCCTAAGAAAAAACAGGCTAATAAACACAAAAGATATATAAAAAGTTCACTTTTCAAAAGCTCACAAAGCATAATTTGCATAGTATGAATATTCTTCCAACATAAATTCTTCAAAACAGATTCTTCAGATAAATATTTTAAAATAAGTCTTTCTGACTATTCATAAATGGAGAGAGTGATAGCTATAAATGAATCTTAATTGGAGGTAATTTTGTCCTCCAGGGTATATTTGGCAAAGTGTGGAGACATTTTTTATTATTACCATGTGAGGATGCTACTGGCATCTAGTGGATAAAAACAAAGAAGCTGTTACACATCCTATAATGCACAAGACAGCCCAACACAACAAGGAATCCAAAATGTCACCACTAACAAAGTGATGAAAATTGCTAAAATCCGCTTCAGCATTAGGTCCTTAAAAGTACTTATTACTTTGAAAATTAAAGTGACAAGATCTAAAATTCAATTTTTACTACACCTTACAATATGTTTCCAGTACTCTAATCTGTTTATACACTTACATACATTAACTATAAAACAAAAAATAAAAGACATAAAACATCTAAAAGCTTTCACCACTTATATCCCAATAAGTAAGAAGAAAGCTCTAATTTTTAAGTATTTACTCACACTTTCCCTTATTTGTGCATCTAAAAGATAGTTGTAGGGACAAAATATTATGTCAGCGTCTTCTATTAGTTCTCGTGCTGTGTAATATGGACATGCCTTTATTTTTTTCCCCAAGCTGACAAGTTCTTCTATGTCCCAGGCCTTCCCCATCCCTTGGAGAGTCTGGAATGTGTGTTGACCACTAATTTTATGAACACCATGATAAAAATAGCAGGATTTGCCCTAAAAACAAATATGCATAATTGAAATGTGAACCAATATATTGGTACAGAGAAATAAAACAAGTTTATCTCAAAATTTTAATAATATCATTAAAGCCACAAAGCAACGAGACAAATTATACCATGTCTACCATCCCAACTAGTCAGAAAACTTGTATTTGTACAAAATGATCATTAAGGTAGATGCCTTCAGAGTCTATGATTAAAAACTGTTAAATCTCATCCTAACAAAAATAGATATTCTTCCATAACTAAAATATTCTTTAAAAATTATTTCTGGGGCTAGTTCAGGTCATTTTTCCTTAACTGAAACAAAATTAACTTTTAATAGATAAATGCATTGCATTTCCAGTATAAGAGCACGTTCATAAAAGAAACAGTGAACAAGAAACACATGTGCCTTTGGATCAAGCCAAAAAATCAGAAAGTTTACACTTTAAGGGCACTTAGAATGACACTGCTGTGCAGGCTGATAGCAAAACCAGAAAAGCTCATCCATTTTAGCAGTGTAACACAACCCTGAGGGCAGTCTGTCAATTAAAGCGTTATCACACTTTACACTCTTTTTCACTCAAACTGTCAGTTATCTATTTATCATTTCTCTTTGGTAATTCAGCCACGGTAAACATAGACACCTACAGTGACTTTGTAATTGGGCCTCATTACAATACCAAATTACCCTAAGGGCTTGGGAACAAGAAAAAAGAATGTTCGTGTATGCCTATGAGCTAAGCATTCTGAGGCAGAATTAGGTCAAGAAAAACAACTACAAGCAGATATATTCAATTATGTGTATCGCTAATTTTTAAAGATTTGTTTACTTTAAAACAAAAACTAAATGCCAATGAAAAATTCTAAACATTCAAGTCTACTGGATTACTTTTTATTTTTACACAATTCAAACTTATGACAGTAAAGATCAAAAAACATAACTAGCACTACAGTATTCTAGAGGATTACATAAAATAAGACTATCTGTTTTCAATGCACAATCTTAAATTTTATCATTGCTTTTAATAATGATAATAAATAGTAGAGTATGTTATAATTTTCCCAATAACAAGTAAAAAAAAAAGAAGGCAATGCCAAGTTGTCTTGCATTAACTATATAGACAAGAGAGGAATTTCAAGAATTTGAGGAATCCAATAGGTTAATTAGCCATCAATGGAAAGAAGTCTACTTAAAAGTGCACAAAATTTATGGGGTTTTATCATGAAGAGCCTTTTCTCTATTTTACTATCTTTTTAGTATTTGACTTTTTACTATTTTCATCTCTCCTTGAAGAGAACTTTTTAAATACGTGTATTGTGAAGATTTCACAGTTCCTCATTTATGAAGAACTTACTGGAAATAAATATAAATAGTATTTCAACAATGGTTTTGATTCAATAATCTGTATTCTCTTCCTGGCTCTGAAGAAGTTAAGTTCCTTAGTACTTATATTTCATATTCACATGTCTGAATGCCTATTGAAGCATCTTTTTTAATATCCCAAATTAAGCTTGAATAAATTTCCATCTAATAAAGGCACTGAAAAGAAAATCATAATATAAAATAATTTATTTACATTATATATTAGAAGGTGAATATCAATTAAATGAAACTCTAGGAGTTGTAGCCATTCTCCTTTTGTGTAAAAACAACTGACAAAATACAGTGAAAAATCCCACAACTTTCAAAATATATTAAAATATCATTGGTCATTTCATATACTATCCATTTATGGTTCACCAATAATGTCTGGGTGTAAATACAGACTCATAACATCCGTTTTAGAGTAAGCTAATTATTAAACAGGTACACAAACTACCAAATAAATGCTGTGCCAAAAAATTATTTAAAAGTCCTATCTTTAGTAAGAAAGACTTCTCTATTTCCACCAAATTTTTAGTCCAAATTCATGTCAATCTAGATTTTCCTAGACAACATTAAAACCACAATGACATATCTTTAAAATTAGTGATTTAATATAATTTTTTGGAAACAGAAGTTTGTGTTAATCAGAATGAAACAACGTAATCATTATATTTCTCAATTAAAAAAACATTTTAAAATTTGCTCAAAGAAAACCTAAATAAATTATCTTCCTTTGAAATTTTAAATATGACCATTAATTAAATTTAGCCCATTTAAATACTTTTTTCTCTTCATATGATATCATCCATGTTTGACTATTTCTGGTAGAAAGACTTAGAAGAAAGTAAGAAGACATCTGATTTAAATAAAAATTAATTTCAAGGAATTAAATATCCCCAAACTTTAGGACAAAAACCATTAATTTAAAATTGAATAAAGATTTTTCTTGTGGTAAAATTCGTTTTCAAAAAATACTAATACTAGTAATTAATTTGATTTCATAAGTTATCTATAACTGGAAATGTACATATAAAAAACATACAAAAAAATGAGTTAATGTAATCCTTTTAACCTTATTTTTTTCTCGAAAACAAAGTAACTTTACTCACATTTTTTCCATCCAGCAATTCCATACACTTTTCATTTCTGTTGAAGTTACCTACTACTTCAGGATGGACACAAGTATGATCCCTGCTGGAAAGAATAGTCATCGGGACCCTTGAGTACGCTGTCCTCCGGAGCTCTCTAGTAATTTGAGCAATCTGCTTGTGTGTACGTGTCCCAAAATATATTTTTGGTATCTTGGATTTCCCCCCATGATCCTTCTTAGTGGCATTTGAAGAATCTTGACTGTTTCCTTGTTTAGTAGAACAACAGCACCTAGAACAGTGACCAGAGGGCTGTACAAGAAAAGAAAAAGATAACTAATGTCTGAACTATCATAAAAAATGTCATCAAACCTCTCATAGAATCAGAACCCATAGTAATGAATCACAACTTTCAAATAATATCAAGATACCATCCAATACTTGCCATTAAAGGAAAACTGCAAATTCCATTTCAAATTGATTCTCTTTCACTCTTAAAATTTATAAATATTTTCATACTTGCAGTGGTTTCTAACATACCACTCCAACTCTCAAATTCCAAATGCTTTAAATACATTTTAATTTTCCTCTTTCATAAATTATAAAAATAATAAGATAATTTTAATTTTTGCTTAGGCTTCAAGTGAACAAGTGAGCTTAGAATTGATAGTACTATTTTTGTTTACAGCACAGTCCATTTAAATATCCTGTAATATACCTATATTTTTAAAGTATTTAAAATATAGCTTACAAAAGAATAAAAATATCAAGTTGAATCTAAGTATCACTGAACAACAGAAGCGAGAACTATTCTCTAGCAAAGGTATGAAAATAAATGCATATTATTAATATTTAATAATAAAGGCAGGTTGCTTGTGTGAAACAAGTATATCTGAAGTTCAATTACCTATCATAGAATGCAAATCCATCAGTAAAATTATCATTTAGGATACCTTTTCCTGGACAACTTAGGTCATAATTTATTTTCATAACTGAAATAGTTAATAAATGTCTCCTTAAATACAACATATATGGAACTTCAGGAATATAGTCTAATGTTTATCTGATTTTTTTCTCTCCTGTTTCTAAACTCTCAAAAATAAAAAAGCAGTTTAATGCTATATATTAGAACTCATGGATTCTTACTACCTACTACCTAACTTTAACCTTAATTACTATAAATGAGTGAGAGTGCAGCCTTATTAAGAGAAATTCCATGAAATGGTTAGTTTATAGAAGTGATCACTAATGAGAGAAAAAAGCTATGTAGCACAGTAGCATAGGAGAATTTGTACTGTAGAATTATAGTTTAGTAGAACAATTATACCATATAACTGAAGTTTTTTGAAATAAAATATAATCAGTAAGATTAGCCTTCATCAACAAATGCTAAGTCATAGCATGTTACACCACAATACTGGGGCTCAAGCTGTCTTTTAGCCTCAACTCAGTGGAAAAGCAAGTTCAAATTACTGCCAGTCTCACTCAACCTTGTCCGCCATTAAATATTACAATACATGATAGAATGGATGTAAATGTGACCCTTCTGGAACTGTCACTCACTGGGATAAAAGGTTCACTGATGTGCCAAATAAACAGTCAAAGCAGATAAAGTTACAGCTATGCTGGAATTGTTACATTCCCCTCTCAGGTTGCCAGTAACAGCAGATTTCATTACAGAGTGCTGCCACATTAAATAGCCAGTTCCAAATATCCTGCCTTCTATATTGAATAATTACTTATTCACTGAAAGGATAAAAAGAAGAGTTATGAATGGGGCTCTTGTCAACAGTGAGGCAGGAAACAGCTGACATGTGGTTTATGTTACATACATTGCAATATCTGACAATTTATGGTCACACAAAAATGGGATGCAAATTATATCATGATATTTCTGACTGAATTCTTTTTTGGCCTTTGCAATGATCACATTAATTAATTAACATAGTAAAAGAATTAGGATAACTTTAGGTAGCAGAATTAACTTACTTTTTTATATCTTCAATCTTTTCACTCAATTATACTACTTCTCTTCCCTATGATAGAGTTAAATTTATCCTGAATATTAGAAAGCTGGGGTCTAATGCATTGCTATATACTACGTGGACCTATTCTACCCAAACATAAAAGTAATCCAGAAAAGTGTTTTTTTCTGAATACTTGGAAATCATCTATATTTTGATGGAAGGAACACTTTTCAACACATTTCCACTTAAAAGTTTATCACCTACACCAGTGGTCAGCAAACTGCGGCTCGCGAGCCACATGTGGCCCTTTAGCCCCTTGAGTGTGGCTCTTCCACGGCCTGGACAAGTCTATTTTGAAGAAATGGTGTTAGAAAAAGTTTAAGTTTAAAATATTTGGCTCTCAAAAGAAATTTCAATCATTGTACTGTTGATATTTGGCTCTTGACTGAGTTTGCCGACCACTGACTTACACCTTCTAATTCCACTTTTTTCTGACCAAAAAATTTAAACAACACACAGAAATATACAAAATAAATCAGCTCCCCATCCCAAATAATTCATTATAACTTGTAGACCTTCATATATGTATAAATACATTTTTCATATGATTTATTCAAACAAAAAAAGAAGCTATTATACAGCTTTATAAGTTGCTGCTTTGAATTCAAACTTTTTAATTTTTAAAAGGTGTGAATTGTGCATTAATAACTTAAATAATGAGTTTATTTTTAAATGTTATGCTTATAGTGGTACTAACAAAAACTAAGATCAAGCACTAGTTCAGAAAATGGTTCCACCAGAGCAGCTTTATTAAGGTACCTTGAATTTGTTTTTCATTTCATAGTTTAAAAAATTATAGATGATGGCAAATTTTATATTAACATGTTTTTCTTTGTTTTTTAAGATTTAAAGTGCTCTGAAATCATCACACCATCTATCAACTTAAAGTGAGTCTTCAAGAAGATAGTTTTTCAGTGAGTAGATGGGCAAGTAGAGTAGAAGAAAGAATTTAAGTAAGTTGATTCTTTTTATTTTGCTATTTTAAAAAGAAATTATTTCTTCAGGAGTGATCTTCTATTAAAAGGATTTGGTACAATCATATTTGAGGATGGAAAAAAGTAAGTGTGGCAATAGAACAGAGGCTTTAAAAAGACATTTAATAACAAAAAAGAATTATTTGTATCCAAGTCAGCAACATTCAATGCTGTAAGAAAACTAGAGAAATAATCTTGGAAACAGAAATGGCAGGAGGTCATAGTATCCTTCAATTCAATGAAAGGCTAACACTTTAAAAGTTAGATAAGACACTTAAAGGATAAAGGTGGGCAAAGGGGGATGAAGGCATCTGTAATAGTGGCGACAATAAATTAAAAAAGAAAAAAGACACTTTAAGAAAGATAAAACACTTGGGCTCCCCAAAACCTGTAATCTCTTAAGACCTGTAAAGCACCTACACTGAGTGCCAGAAGCAAACTCTTTAAGAGATGGCTTCTTCTCCCATAGCCAGAAACTGTCTGTAGTCCTTTTACTTCCACAAAAGGCAAGAAAACCCAATCCAAATAATAGCATAAACCTATTATTATCAAGATTCAATTGTACAAAAATACATTTCAAATCTACAATAGCTGAAACTATTCTTAGAATGTCAGCATCCAAGAATTTTTGGAAAATGTTCCACTAAAATTGATATCTAGTCCCTCACTTCTCCTGGTATATAGAGACATATATCTAAATTCCTTGAAAAGATGAAAAAAGATTTTAAGATTTGATCTGGAAAAAAAGGCCAAAACTGCTGAGTCCTTGCCAGTATTTCTTTCACAAAGCCATAATTAGAAGTACAAGTAGATTAAGATACTAGTGTCAATCTCTAAAATTTCAAAATTTTCTCCAACCTCTGCTCATAACAAAAATAATTACTATACCTGAATACTTGAAAAATAAAAATAAACATGGTGATTAAATATGCTTAGAAATAGGAAATGACAAAAGCATATTTTAAATTAGAGTCGATGAACTATTAAAAGGTTAGAGATGACCCATAAACTATAGACACAAGTTTTTGTGCATTTCTAGAAAGTGACTCCATAATATGCATCAGGTGCTCAAAGATTTATTTGGGTGAGGGCTTTACCCCAAAACTTATGTCTGATTTTATATGGAAATCAAATGGAAACAGCAATTCCTTTATAACCAACTTGGCCAGACACAATTATACTGCAGGGAAATAAACAAACTGAGGCCTGGCCAGCATGGCTCAGTTGGTTGGGTATCGTCTTATACACCAAAAGGTTGCATTACATTCCTGGGCAAGGCACAATCTCTAGTACGGGGGCATGTTTCTCTCTCTCTGTCTCTGTCTCTGTCTCTCTCTCTCCCCCTCATTTTCCCTCCTTTCTTTCTCTCTAAAAATCAATAAAAATATTTTTAAAGAAATAAAATTATAATTCACAGATATCTCTCTCTCTCTCTACACACACACACACACACACACACACACACACATACATATATAGTAAAAGACTAATATGCAAATAGACCAAAGGGTGGAAAAACCAAACAACCGAACAACCCATTCATTATGATGTGCACTGACCCCCTGGGGGCGCATACAGAACATGGCAGGTGTCGGCAACAGGCGGCAGAGCGCGGAACATGGTGGGTGTTGTCCGCTGCAGGATGGTGGAACAGGTGAGCAGAAGCGCCAGTCACTGTCATCAGTGTGAGCCTCTGATGGTTACTGAAAATTCTTTGCTCCCACGCACCACATTCCCACCTGGCACTCACACCTGCTGTCAGCACTAGCCTCGCTCACACCTGCAGGAGGCACCAGAGTGGCCACTCGCACCCACAGCCAACACCCAGCACCAGTCCCAACTGCTTGGCACTACCAGTGGGTGCAAGCAGTGGCTTCCAGCCCCAATCGCCCCTGAGGGTGATTGGAGCAGCGGCCATTGCTTGCATCAGCTGATGGCGCCACCTGCTGCTGGCACTAGCACAATCACTCCACACCATCAGCGGGTACAAGCAGGGCCTGCGCAATCAGCATGCGGGAGCAGCAGTGCGGGAGCAGGGCTGCCAGCAGACAGGGGACCAGGCACTGCAGCAGGAGGGACCAGGCAGGGGTGCGGAGGATGGCCAAGACCCGCCCCTGTGCCCACTATGGCCTCTGGGCCCACAGTTCCTTTCAAGGTCATGAATTCATACACTGGGCGGCTGACCTACCAGGCGACTAACCGACCAGCTGATAGCTATGATGTGCACTGACCACAAGGGGGCAGATGCTCAACACAGGAGTGGAAAGCACAGGCATGGAAACATGGAACAGACTAATGAATCTCAGAGGGTAGGAAGAGATTAACTAAAGATCTTATATGCATACTAGAGGCCCAGTGCATGGATTCATACACTGTTAGGGTCCTTCAGCCTGGCCTTGCAATCCAGGATAACCTCGGGGGATGTCAGAGAGTTGGTTTCAGCCCGATTCCCACAGGCCAGGCCAATGGACCCCACCAGTGCACAAATCCATGCACTGGGCCTCTAGTAATTTTACAAAGGTTCCTCCACTGCTTGCAAATTCATTTTTTTTAATATTTTTTAATTACTTAATATTAACTACTTAATATTAACATAATTGTTCAGTAATATTAATTTTTAATTCCATTTTACAGATAAAAAGTAAAAAAAGTTCTTCAAATTACTACAAAACACAATAAATTTGTGAAGTTAGAATTCATAACTCAAATCTTAAAGCTTTTAAGATTTATTATCATCTAGCATTTAATTTGGCAAAAAAGCAAAATACTGTCCTTTTTATTTCAAAAGTCATACACATATAGATCTAGTGGTAAAAAGCCAATGAGTACAGAATTATATTACAATCTTTGAGGCATAAAAAACAGGGTTTATTGTTCATCTTTATCAACTACTTGCTGTTGTCCAAACCATCTAAACAGGTACAGAATGCCTGTTGTGCAAAATCTTACATAAGCACACACTCTAGCAAGATAGCAAAAGTGACATAACTATACCGTTTCAACTATTCTTTTTAAAAAATTCAAACAGTAGTAGTACTCTACTGCCACAGTTTCATGATTAAACTGCACAAAGCAGCTGTTTATCCACTCACAGCCACCAGCAGGTGAACCTGATTCAATATTTATCACAGGCTTTCACAGATCACTGCTAACCAAGCAAACGTTTTAATTAAGCTGGAACTGGCTTCAAAGAGCTCATTCAAGATGTCAATCAGCAGGTAAGGGATCAGATACAGTGTCAGGTGAGAGTGTGTAATACAAATCCACAACTTTCTTCATCCCATCGCTGTAAATTAGCCTGCTCTAAAGTTCAGACTCTGATTGTAACAGACTGCCAGTCTCCTGGAATGTGTAACTGAAGTCACTCAAATTCTATTGTGAAGGTTGTAAGCAATATGTTAAACTGCAATGGGCTAGCACATTAAGACAGATCCTTTTCACGGTTGTTTTTTGATACCATAAGTGTTTGTTACCCTACTCTCCACTTACTGTTTACTTTCTTGCCTAGTGTAAATGGGAATTCCTTAACACAGTTGCCCCAGTTTCTGAAAAGTTTATGTTTCAGTAGAATTAATCAAGAAAAACGCAAAGTGGTATAATTTTTATTTAAGTTAATACTTGAACAATCTTATTCTATAAGAATAAGAATTCTCAGTTTAAGTCAAACATATAAAAATGTCCAACCTGCTATAAAGCAAAATTCTCTTGGATTAACATCACTTTACACAGATGTGGCAATGAGTCCCAAAGAATAGGAGTAAGTCACACTGACCAACTTCATAAAAAATACCTGGGGTGCTTATATGAAAAAAGAAAAAGGGGAAATAAAGAATCAAAGAAGACTGCTGGGAGGAGAACTGAATTTTAATTTTGGAGAAGAATGCCAGCTAAAAATTGTTAAATAGAATGATAAATGATAGAATTTTTTATACACCATTTTGCAACTTCCTTGTAATAATTGATTCCTCCAAGCAACCTAAATGGATGCTAAAATCATTTGGTGAAAAGCTGTTGGGAAAAAAGATATTCACATAGTCTTTAAGTATCATCCCAGATTACTTATTAATTACAAAAGGAAAATATGCCTTTATAACGGAGAGACCTAGCAGTCACCACTTCACCAAAGTGATCAAATCTGCCATCATCAGTGAGACAAACTAGCAGGCCTCTTTTTAAAAAAAATATATATATATTTTATTGATTTTTCATAGAGAGGAAGGAAGAAGGATAGAGAGTTAGAAACATCAATGAGAGAGAAACATCTATCAGCTGCCTCCTGCACACCCCCCACTGGGGACGCCCTGCAACCAAGATACATGCCCTTGACCGGAATCGAACCTGGGACCCTTCCGTCTGCAGGCCGACACTCTATCCACTGAGCCAAACCAGTTTCAACTTAGCATGCCTCTTGATGTAATATAAGAAATATGCTTATGTGTTCTTCTTGAACAAAACTATGATTATAAAATCCAAACAAGCAAGACATGAATAAAATATATTTCAGGAATAGAGAAACTGCAGTCAAAAGATATATTATTTAGCTGGTGAAAATTAATCTAACTGCATACTATGTCCACTTATATATTACTAGTATATTTCAAAAAAGCTATTTAAAAAACCTATCCCTTGGGGTTGCAAGAGATTTTTATTTTCTCCTTTATGGTATTTTGGTAATTTTCAAACTTTCTTCCATCAACCTTTTAAAATGAGAAAACAAAGCTATCTTGACATCATCTTCCACATACTGACAAAAATAGTAAAAAAGAACCCTTTATAAAATATTTTTACTTCTTTCATGGTCATTAAAAATTAGATAAATTATCTACTTGGCCAGTGTTGCTCAGTGATTAAGCATCAACCTATAAACCAGGAGGTCACAGATCGATTACCAGTCAGGGCACATTCCCAGGTTGTGGGCTTGATCCCCAGTGGGGAGTGTGAAGAAGACAGCTGATAGATGATTCTCTTCCATCATTAATGTTTCTCTCTCTCTCCCTTCCTCTATGAAATAAATAAAAATACTTTTAAAAATCAGGTAAGTTATCAATACACAAGCCTCTAAAGAAGCACTGCCCAATAAAGCTTTCTGCAATGATGGTATGTTCTATATCTGCACTATGCAATATACTTGACACTACCCTATGCAGCTATTGAGCACTTGAAATATGATTAGTACAACGAAAGAACTGAATTTTAGTTTTAATTAATTAAAATAAAGTCACATGTGGCTAATGACGAGTGTAGATTTAAAGTATCACTATAGGGTCTACATTTAATCTGGAAAATAAGCTACTAATGAGAATAACCAAAATATTTTTAATAGGAAAGAATGGTATATATTCCTTTTTATACATATTTATTAATTAAATTGATTAGGGTTAAATTGGTCAACATGAACATATGTAAGATGATTGTATATATGATAAAGACACGTTGTACTAGGCACCTCTTTAGACATGTGTCCCACCCTTTATTCTGAAAACAGTTGATCATCGATAGCCCTGCTAAGGTTCACCTAATACTTACATTAATAACATATGCCAAATGCAATCCCAGGCATAACAAGATGAATTAGATTCACTTTCCTAGAAATTGGTACTTGGGACATGTAAACTAAGTTAATTAACTATAAGGAACAGACCAGACCATCTTGTAGTCTTAAAGCCTTCCATTTTTCGATGTCATGGTAAGGTCATAGAAAAGAGGATAAGTATCCAAAAAAAGTCTACAAAAAAAAAAAAGATGAAGAAGAAGAGAGGCAGGGAAGCTACACTTGAGGCCCCAAAGAGAAGAGAGAAGCTAAGAACTTCTGAGTTTCAGTAAGGGATGTTGTATTTCCTGCTTGATCTTTGAGTAGGCTTCTTTTCTTCAAAAGCAAACCACTCTGATTAAGTCAGGTGGCATTTCAAATCAATGGGAAATTATTCAATTAATATTTAGACAAATGAGTATTTGGAGAAAAATTAATTACATCCTACCTCTCATCTACATCAAAATAAACATCACCCAAGATTACTAATACAGCATTTTGCAATTCCCTTGTAATAATTGATTCCTGCAAGCTACCTAAATGGATGCTAAAATCATTAGGTGAAAAGTTGTTCAACAAACAAGAGATTTGGGGGGTGGTGAAAAAAGTGAAAGGGATTAAGAAATACAAATTGCCAATTATAAAAAGAGTCATGGGGATGTAAAGTATAGCATAAGCAATATAGTCAACAATACTGTAATAATTATTTATGGTGTCAGATGGGTACTAGACTTACCCAGGAAGTTGGATTCCATGCTCAAAGGAATCCTACTTAGTCAGCAGGATCAACAGAGGAAGAGGATGAACAATAAAGCTAAAATCAGGGGGATAATCAGATTTGAAAAACAGAACAATTAATCTAATCAGCATCCCAATCTATCTCATACAAAAAGCAAGCAGTTAGCAGACACCAGATGCCTCTTCTGTAAAAAATTGAATTAAATACCAGGAAAGCTAAAGCTTCTAGGGCAGTGGTCGGCAAACTCATTAGTCAACAGAGCCAAATATCAACAGTACAATGACTGAAATTTCTTTGGAGAGCCAAATTTTTTAAACTTAAACCTCTTCTAACGCCACTTCTTCAAAATACTCGCCCAGGCCCTGGTATTTTGTGGAAGAGCCACACTCAAGGGGCCAAAGAGCGGCATGTGGCTTGTGAGCCCGAGTTTGCCGACCATTGTTCTAGGGTAAATTCAAGCTTAAATATTGGCGTCCCTGAATAAACTTCTCCTCCTTTTAAAGAACCCACAATCTCATAGCCACCTCTCTAACCATCTAAAATCAGGGATTTTGCCCTCACCATGCCCCAATAGATACAAAAGCTGAAAAAAACCTACACCAGCCACCCAATCCTTTTGACTTAACTATGAAATGACAATCAAAGATAACCAGCATATAAGAAAACCAATGGTGTAAAAGAGAATGAGCAAAATAAGATATGAAAAATCACTCTGAAGGAAACTCACATAATTTAGGGGTCATTTTTAAAAAACAAGTAAACTCTCATTACACTATTCAAGAAAATAGTACATCCTTTGACAATGGAATAATCATACTATAAAAAAGAACCCAGTGAGGCTAAAATCTGCTGAAAATTATCAAAGAAATCACAAAAGGAAATTTCCTTAAATTGAAGTCTGTGAGTCTTCAAAATAATAAAAACACTAAGTAATCAGTACAGTGAATAAAGAAGTCTCTCATCTAAACATCCAGCCTTAAAAATATAAACATAATGTATGGAACAGCTAGTCAACAGAATGCAATGCAGTCGTTTAAAATGTTGTAGAAAGTTGCCAAGACCGGATTGGCTCAGTGGATAGAGCGTTGGCTTGTAGACTCAAAGAACCCAGGTTCGATTCCGGTTGGGGGCATGTACCTTGCTTGCGGGTACATCTCCACAGTGGGGCGTGCAGGAGGCGGCTGATCGATGTCTCTCTCTCATCGATGTTTCTGACTTTCTATCTCTCTCCCTTCCTCTCTGTAAAAAATCAATAAAATATATTTTTTTAAAAAATGTAGAAAGTGAAGAAACCAAGATGACGGCATAGGTGAACACCTGCACTGCTGCCTCACACAACAATTTCAAAACTACAACTAAAGGACAGAACAGACATCATCCAGAACCACAGGAAAGCTGGCTGAGTGGAAATTCTACAACTAGAAGGAGAGAGGAGGGCTCACAGAGACTCAGAGGAGCTGCAAAAAGCTGAGGTACGGGGGCGCACGCGTGGAGAGAGCTGACAGCAGAGTGCCTGGCTGGCTTCCTCTAGCGGGAGGGAGAAGGAGACTCCCGACTATACTAAGTCCCAGTGCCAACTGCACTGAACCCCAGTTCCGGGTGAGACTCATACGGGCAGAGTCTGGACTGTTGTGAAAAGGGAGGAGTGCACAGAAATTTAGGGGAGCCAAGAAAGGGCAGAGGTCTGGGGGTGCGCACACCACTGTGTGCAGAGAAGACTAACTGGTAATTGTGCTGCTGGCTTTCTCTAGCAGGTGGGAGACAGAGCCTCCCAGCTGCTCTGAACTCCACTTACGACAGCACTGAACCCTAGTTTGGGGCAAGACCCTGGGGACCCAGATTTATACAGGTCCTGGAGCACACAGGAACTGGAAAGGCAGAGGTCTAGAAGCACATACATGCATGAGCACAAAGAAGGCTGCAGCGATTATCGAGACACGTGAAACCCAGGGGCCGTGTAGGGCAGGGCTGACTGGAAGCCAAGGCTGTTGCTCAGCCCTGAGACTCCACCCCATCCAAGCTCAACAGAGAGGCTTTTGCAATTTTGCAAGTCTTGTATCTTAAGGCTGATTCCAGCACAGTTCTCCCAGTGTAGCGAATATGTGGAGACAAAGAAACAGATCACAAACGAAAGAAATGGAAGAAAACAAACGACTGAATATAGAGTTCAAAACCACGGTTATACGGTTTTTCAAGAATTTTCTAGAAAAGGCCAATAAATTTAGTGAGACTCAAGAGGAAATAAAAAAGGACCAACTAGAAATTAAACATACACTGACTGAAATAAAAAATATTATACAGAGACCTAACACCAGACCAGAGGAACGCAAGAATGAATTCAAAGATTTGAAATACAAAGAAGCAGAAAACACTCCACTGGAAGAGAAAAAAGAATCTAAAAATGTGAAGATAGTGTAAGGAGCCTCTGGGACAAATTCAAGCATACCAACATCAGCATTATGGGGGGTGCCAGAAGAAGAGAGAAAGCTAGATACTGAAAACCTATTTGAAGAAATAATGACTGAAAACTTCCCCCTCCTGGTGAAAGAAATAGACTTACAAGTCCAGGAAGTGCACAGAACCCCAAACAAAAGGAAACCAAAGAGGACTACACCAAGACATACCATAATTAAAATACCAAGAGCAAAAGACAAAGAGAGAATATTAAAAGCAGCAAGAGAAAAACAGTTAATTATCTACAAGGGAGTACTCATACAATTGTCAGCTGATTTCTCAACAGAAACTATGCAGGTCAGAAGAGAGTGGCAAGAAATATTCAAAGTGATGAATAGCAAGAACCTACTCTACCCAGCAAAGCTATCATTCAGATTTGAAGGGCAGATAAAGAGCTTCACAGATAAGAAAAAGCTAAAGGAGTTCATCAACACCAAACCAATATTATATGAAATGCTGAAAGGTACTCTTTAAGAAGAGGAAGAAGAATTAGAAGGTAAAGATAAAAATTATGAACAAATACATATCTATCAACAAGTGAATCTAAAAATTAACTGCATAAAAAATCTGATGAACAGAATAAACTGGTGAATATAATGGAATCAGGGGCATAGAAAGGGAGTGGACTAACAATTCTTTGGGGGAAAGGGGTGAGGGGAGGTGCAGGGAGAGACTGGACAAAAATCATGTACCTATGGATGAGAACAATGCAGGGGGAGGTAAGGGCAGAGGAAGGGGTGGGAGCATAGTAGAGGGGAGATATGGGGGGGGGAGAGAAACAAATGTAATAATCTGGACAATAAAGATTTATTAAATCAAAAAAATAAAACAAAGTCTAAGCTAAAAAATAAAAATAAATAAAATGTGGTAGAAAAATATTAAATGACATGAAAACATAATCCGGATCTATTGTTATAAAGAGAGATAACTGGACAGGATTTCCCTCCTGAGTAATGCAACACAAAGCATATAGCACTTTGTGTTATTCCTGAAAAAATAAAAAACAGGGACAAAATCAAACCCAAATTTAATTCAACCTCTAAATCTAACTACTATTACTAGAAATATGGGAATAGACCTCTATCTTAAATGAAATCATAAGGATAAAATTAAAAACATCCTAAATACGAGAAATCCTATAAGACAAATAAAGCAGTTTTATTTAACAAATAAATGGCTTCTCTTTTAAAAGAAATGTCATGCATTTACATTTGGATTCTAATTTTTAAAAAGCCTCTCTAAAATGACATTTTTTAAACAAATACAACTATAAACAGATTGGGTATTAGACAAAAAACTATTGTTAATTTTTTTTAGCTATAATAATATCTTTAGTCATTACTATATTTCTTTTTTTTTTAAATCTTTATGGTTGAAAGTATTATATTATGTCCCCGTTTTTCCCCCACTGACCTGCACCCACCCAGTTATTGCTATATTTTTTTAAAGTCTTTATCTGTTAGAGATATATATTATTTATGGGTAAATAGGTTTGATGTTTCTAGTTACTTTAAAATATTCCAGTCCCACACTTTCTTCCACCAATCCCCCCAAAGAAAGAAAAGAAGACAATGACATGGGATAAATAAAACAAACACAGAGATAAAATGGCAAATTATTGGTAACTGTTAAAGCTATGTGATGGGCACAAGAAGCTTTACTATCTTCTCCTCTTTTTGCTTGATGTATAAAATTTCCTTAATAAAAGATTTTAAATAGATTCGAATCCAAGATGGCAGCATAGGTAAACATCTACAATGCTGCCTCGCACAACAATTTCAAAACTACAACTAGAAGGAAAGAGAGGGGCTCACAGAGACACAGAAGAGCTGCAAAAAGCTGAGGTACGGAGACACGCACAAGGAGAGAGCGGGTGCCAGAGAACCTGGCTGGCTTTCTCTGGTGGGAGGGAGACACGAGACTCCCAACGGCATTGGACCCCTTATCTTACGACACTAAACCCCAGGTCTAGCTGAAACTCATATCGGGGGAGTTTGGACTGTGAAAAGGGAGAAGTACACAGAAATTTAGGGAAGTCGCAAAAGGGCAGAAGTCAGGCGGCACGCACAGCACTGCGTGCAGAAGACCAACTGCTGATTGTGCCACTGGCTTTCACAAGAGGGCCACTTCTAACTGCGCCACTTCTAACTCCATTAAACCCCAGTTTCGGGGGAAACCCTGGGGACCCAGATTCATATAGTCCCGGAGCGGGGGGAAGCCGGAAAGGCAGCAGTCTAGAGGCACTGCGAGAGAGAGTGTGCACACACACACTCACATAGGGACCGTTCCAGCGATTACCCAGTCACGTGAGACTCAGGGACCGTGGAGGGCGGCGCCAATTGGAAGGCAAGGTGGTCTATTAAGCCCTGAGACTCCACTCCTCCCAAACTCAACAGAGAGGCTTTTGCAGTTTTGCAAGTCTGGTATCATAAGGCTGAATCCAACACAGAAGTTCTCCGGGCATAGTGAAAATGCCAAGACAAAGGAAGAGATCACAAACAAAAGAAATGGAGGAAAACAAACGACTGGATATAGAGTTCAAAACCACCCTTTTATAAGGTTTTTCAAAAATATCCTAGAAAAGATAAAGTTAGCGAGACCCAAGAGGAGATGAAAAAGAACCAACTGGAGATGAAAAAGAACCAACTAGAGATGGAAAAGGACCAACTAAAAATTAAACATACATTGACTGAAATAAAAACATTATACAAAGACCTAACAGCAGAGTGGAGGAAAGCAAGAATCAAATCAAAAATTTGAAATATAAAGAATCAGAAAACACTCAACTGGAAAAGCAAGAAGAGAAAAGAATCCAAAAATGTGAAGATAATGTAAGGAGCCCCTGGGACAGCTTCAAGCGTACCAACATCAGAATTATGGGGGTGCCAGAAGGAGGGAGAGAGAGCAAAATACTGAAAACCTATTTAAAGAAATAAGACTGAAAACTTCCCACATCTGGTAAAAGAAATAGACTTACAAGTCCAGGAAGCACACAGAACCCCATTTAAAAGGAATCCAAAGAGGACTACACCAAGACACATCATCATTAAAATACCAAGAGCAAAAGACAAAGAGAGAATATTAAAAGCAGCAAGAGAAAAACAGTTCATTACCTACAAGGGAGCACCCATACAACTATAAACTGATTTCTCAACAGAAATGATGCAGGCCAGACGGGAGTGGCAAGAAATATTCAACGTGATGAATAGCAAGAACCTACAACCAAGAATACTCTATCCAGCTAAGCTATCATTCAGAATTGAAGGGCATATAAAGAGCTTCACTGATAAGAAAAAGCTAAAGGAGTTCATCAACTCCAAACCAGTATTATATGAAATGCTGAAAGGTACTCTTTAAGAAGAGGAAGAAGAAAAAGGTAAAAGATTAAAATATTATGAACAACTAATACATATCTATCAACAAGTGGATCTAAAAATTAAGTGAATTAAAAATTTGATCAACAGAATAAACTGGTGAATATAATAGAATCAGGAACACAGAAAGGGAGTGGACTGATCATTCTCAGGGGGAAAGGGGTGAGGGGTGTACAGGGAGAGACTGGACAAAAATCATACACCTATGAATGAGGTCAACAGGAGGAAGGTAAGGGTAGAGGGAGGGTTGGGAGCCAGGTGGAGGGGAGCTATGGAGGGGAAAAAAGAGAAACAAATGTAATAATCTGAATAATAAATATTTAATTTAAAAAAAACACACAAATCTAGATAAGCTTTCTCTCACCAAATACATCAAGTATAACATCACTAATGAATATTGAAAAAATGAATCCTAATAATAGCAAACAGGAATTTTGTATACACACACACACACACACACACACTCATTTGAAAAAACCAAAAGGCCAAGAACAAAAGAATAGTATATCCGTTTCAGGATTAGGACATCTACTAATATAGTTTAACATATCAAAAAACAAAATATGAAAAATCATATTTATCTCTATAGTTTAATAATCATTCTTGACTAAAATGCTGAGTAATATACGAATGATTCTCCTCTATTATGACAAAAAATTATATCTTATTCTATATTTATCCCCTCCGCACCTGCAAAAGCCAGAATCATGCTTAATGGGGATAAACTAGAAGCATTTCCATTAAAGACTCAAACAAGACAAAGATACCCATACTTTCCAGTTTACATCTGTTGTTTCAGATTAATTAATAATGCTTCCTACCAGCTTCATTCTCAAAACTGTCCTGGTTTGAACAATAAGTTAAATGATCATTCTATCTGTTATGATAAATACTTTTTCCCTGGATATATAAAATTACAAAAGAGGTAAAATGACGACTACTTATAAAAT
This sequence comes from Lasiurus cinereus, assembly GCA_011751065.1. Taxonomy (NCBI): domain Eukaryota; kingdom Metazoa; phylum Chordata; class Mammalia; order Chiroptera; family Vespertilionidae; genus Lasiurus; species Lasiurus cinereus. The sequence continues at coordinate 14,379,601 of JAAGEH010000016.1, read as the reverse complement.
ATATTATTGTATACTTGGAAAACATAAGAAAACTTTGAAACTATTACAAACAATAAAATAATTCATTAATGAGGCTTGGTACAAAAAATAGCAAATGAGGTTTGATAAAAAAAACAAGTAGTCATATATAAAACCACAACTAATTAGAAAATGTAACCAAAGAAAAAAAATCCCAATTATATAGAAATAAAAAATAAATTACCTAAAAATCAACTTACAAATACATTTAAGAAGTTATTGACAGGGAGAGAATCCAAGATGGCGGCATAGGTAAACACCTACACTGCTGCCTCGCACAACAATTTCAAAACTACAACTAAAAGACAGAACGGACATCATCCAGAACCACAGGAAAGCTGGCGGAGTGTAAGTTCTACAGCTAGAAGGAAAGAGAGGGACTCACAGAGACCCAGAGGAGCCGCAAAAAGCTGAGGTACGAAGACTCGCACACTGAGAGAGCGGGTGCTAGAGAACCTGGCTGGCTTTCTCTGGCGGGAGGGAAACAGAGACTTCCATCGGCATTGAATCCCTTATCTTACAACACTAAACCCCAGATCCAGCCGAAACTCATATGGGGGGAGTTTGGACTGTGAAAAGGGAGAGGTGCACGGAAATTTAGGGGAGTCACAAAAGATCAGGTCTGCTGGCAGATACGGCACTGTGCAGAGGACAGATTGCTGATTGTGCCACTGGCTTTCGAAAGTGGGCGGGAGACAGACCCTCCCAACTGTGTCACTTCTGACTCCACTAAGCTCCTGTTTTGGGCGAAACCCTGGAGACTTAGACTCGTGTGGTCCTGGTGCGAAGGGGAGCTGGAAAGGCAGCGGTCTAGAGGCACTCCAGGTGGGGCACAAGGACCACTCCAGCGATTACCCAGTCACGTGAGACTCAGGGGCCGTAGAGGGCGTGGCCGACTGGAAGGCAAGGCGGTCCCTTAAGCCCTGAGACTCCACCCATCCCAAGTTCCACAGAGGCTTTTTCAGTTTTGCAAGTCTGGTATCATAAGGCTGAATTCAGCACAGAAGTTTCCCTGGCATAGTGAAAATGCCGAGACAAGGGAAGGGATCACAAACAAAAGAAATGGAGGAAAAAAAACGACTGGATATAGAGTTTAAAACCACACTTATAAGGTTTTTCAAGAATATGCTAGAAAAGTTGGATAAAGTTAGCGAGAGCCAAGAAGAGATGAGAAAGGACCAACTAGAGATGCAAAAGAGCCAACTAGAGATGGAAAAGGTCCAACTAAAGATGATAAAGAACCAACTAGAAATTAAACATACACTGACTGAAATAAAAAATATTATACAGAGTCCTAGCAGATTAGAGAAAGGCAAGAATCAAGTCAAAAATTTGAAATATAAAGAAGCAGAAAACATTCAATTGGAAAAGCAAGAAGAGAAAAGAATCCAAAAAATGTGAACATAATGTAAGGAGACTCTCGGACAGCTTCAAGCATACCAACATCAGAATTGTGGGGGTGCCAGAAGAAAGAGAGCAAGATACTGAAAACCTATTTCAAGAAATAATGACTGAAAACTTCCCACATCTGGTAAAAGAAATAGACTTACAAGTCCAGGAAACACACAGAACCCCATATAAAAGGAATCCAAAGAGGACCACACCAAGACACATCATAATTAAAATATCAAGAGCAAAAGACAAAGAGAGAATATTAAAAGCAGCAAGAGAAAAATAGTTCATTACCTACAAGGGAGCACCCATACGACTGTCAGCTGATTTCTCAACAGAAACAATGCAGGCCAGACGGGAGTGGCAAGAAATATTCAACGTGATGAATAGCAAGAACCTACAACCAAGAATAATCTATCCAGCAAA
>JAAGEH010000016.1:14202538-14377665 GCA_011751065.1 Lasiurus cinereus | reverse complement strand
GACAAAGAGAGAATATTAAAAGCAGCAAAAGAAAAACAGTTCATTACCTACAAGGGAGTACCCATACGACTGTCAGCTGATTTCTCAACAGAAACGATGCAGGCCAGACGGGAGTGGCAAGAAATATTCAACGTGATGAATAGCAAGAACCTACAACCAAGAATAATCTATCCAGCAAAGCTATCATTCAGAATTGAAGGGCAGATAAAGAGCTTCACAGAGAAGAAAAAGCTAAAGGAGTTCATCAACTCCAAACCAGTATTATATGAAATGCTGAAAGGTACTCTTTTAGAAGAGGAAGAAGGAAAAGGTAAAAGATAAAAAATTATGAACAACAAATACATACCTATCAACAAGTGAATCTAAAAATTAAGTGAATTAAAAATTTGATCAACAGAATAAACTGGTGAATATAATAGAATCAGGAGCACAGAAAGGGAGTGGACTGATAATTCTCAGGGGGTAAGGGGTGAGGGGTGTACAGGGAGAGACTGGACAAAAATCAAACACCTATGGATGAGATCAATGGGAGGGAGGTAAGGGCAGAGGGAAGGGTGGGAGCTTGGTGGCGGGGTGCTATGGAGGAGAAAAAAGAGAAACAAATGTAATAATCTGAACAATAAAGATTTAATTTTTTAAAAAAAGAAGTTATTGACAGGATGTGTTAACTAAATTGGGGGATTCTTTTACAATCTATATATACATATCAAATTATCATAATGCAGCAAGGGTGGCTGCGGGACTTCCTTTTTTCCTAAGACCCTGCACCCAAGAGCCTCCCACGCTCTTTCCTATGCCCCAGCCCCAGCGGCAATACAGCTCCCTGATTGTGGGCTGGCTGACCTCCCTGAATGGGGGCTGAGTGGCCTGGTCCTCAGGGGCTATTGCTTTTATAGGCTGACCCAGGGCCAGAGGAGACAAAGTCATGTGCCGTGGTTGCCTCCTCCCAGTTTGCAGAAGATATAACCAATGGTCCATATGATGTTGTCCTAAATGCTGACTAACTTCAGAACTCCTTTATCTACTTGAGTCAACAGAGGATCCTGTAATTATTTAAAGAGATTTGGTCACTTTGGGTAACAATGCAGCCTTTTCAGCTAACCCGGTCATTATTTGTGAATTGGTTGCTATTCCAATTGTTGGTAGCAAAATCAACAATCCCAATCATAGTATTAAAGAAAAGGCTTTCAATACACTGAGTAACCTGAGTGTGAATGTTGAAAATCAATTCAAGATAAAGGTATATGTCTATCAAGTCTGTGAGGATGTCTTCTCTGATCTCCTGAACGTCCTTGTGCAGCTGGTGGGACTGAGATGATTAACAAACATGACAGTTACCAAAGACCACCAGCACATGCCTAACAGTTACATTACAAACCTGTTGCAAGTGTTGCTTTCAGGAAATAGAAGCAACAAGTTTCAAGGTTTGAAACTGCTACTGAATTTGTCTGAAAATCCAGCCATGACAGGACTACTTGGTGCCCAAGTAGATGAATCATTCCTTCCCTTTATGATGGTCATGTGGCAAAGGAGATTCTTCTTCAAGGTCTTACTAGAGATACACTCTTTCAGAATATAATTAACTGCCTCAAAAAGGAAGGTCATTTAGCTATTCATCCTATTTTCAGTAAAGGTTCACTGTTTTCCCTATTACATGGAGAAGAATGTGCTAGGAAATATGAGCATTCATCACCATGATGTAGACATGCAGGAAAAGGTAACAATAATATCCAAATACTAACTGGTCGGTCATATTTTTCCAGAGTAATGTAAACTTCATTTTCATCTTTACACAGGGATTCTTTCAGCTGTTGAATTTAAACAGTAATATCAGATTTCATCATTTACACAGCTATAACTTGTCATGGTCTTCTGGCTTATTTTGGACCATTTTATTGATACCAAATGAGTGTAACAGCTTGTTCTGAAATATTTATTTCTTTTTATTTTACTATTTGCTTGAGCTACTTCAAGTATTTCCTCGATATGAAGTGATAGTGACCTTTTTATGTGTCAGCTACTCTTCTACTATTTACTTTGATTTGTAGTTACTCATTTGAGAGAGCATTATTAATAAGTATGTGATTGTTTCAGAACTGCATAGGAATATCCTTTTTCTTTTAGTAACGATGAGATCCTAAGCTCTTGAGTCCACCTGCCAGCCTAGCCATACTGCTTTCGGAAGTCTATCCCAATCATTAGAATCTATTCTAGCCAATGAAAACTGTAAACTTTAGGAAAAATGCTTCCTCTATCAGAAATCAATAGACCTAGCAAGCAGAAAATTAGTAAGGACATAGTCTAACTCAACAACACTATCAAACGATTGGATATAATTGACATTATAGACTACTTAATTCAACAACAATAGAATACACATTCATCTCAAGCTCAGATGGAACCTGAAATACTGGGCCATAAAACACACGTTAATAAATTTTAAAAAATAGAAACCATACAATGTCTGTTCTTAAACAACTATGCAAGGCTGGTTCAACAGAAGAAGCATTTAACAAAATCCAACACCCATTCATAATAAAAACTCAGTAAACTAGGAGTACTGGGTAACTTCCTCAATTTGTTTAAAAAAAAAATCTACAAAAAGAAAAATACACTGTAACCAGCATACCTAATTGTGAGAAACTTAAAGCTTTCCCACTAAGATCAGGTACAAGTCAAGGATGTCCTCTCCCACCACTCCTACATCATACTGAAAGTTCTAGCTAATGCCATAAGACAAGGAAATATAAGGTATACAACTCGGGAAGAAAGATAAAACTGTCTTTACTATGGAATAATCACCTACATAGAAAATTAGAAATAATCAACAAAAAACACTCCTGGAACTAATAAGTGATTATAGCAAGGTTGCAGGATATAAAGGTTAAAAGTAAAATGTCAATTACTTTCCTATATACCAGCATTGAACAAGTGGAGTGTGAAATTAAAAACATAATGCCAGTTATATTAGTACCCCCAAAATAATTAGTTATAAATAAATCAAACAAAATATAAACAAGATCTATATAAGGAAAAAGTACAAAACTCTAATGAATAAAATCAATGAAGAACCATCCCATGTTCATGGATAGAAAAACTCAATATTGTTAAGATGTCAGTTCTTACCAACTTAACCTGCAGATTTAATGTAATCCCAGTTAATATCCCAGTAAATAATTTTGTGGATATTGACAAACAAATTCTAAAGTTTATATGGAGAGATTAAAGACCCAAATTAGCTAAAGAATATTGAAGGAAAACAAAATTGGAGGACTATGCTATCCAACTTTAAGACTTATAAAGTGAGGAGAATCCAAGATGGCAGCATAGGTAAACACCTACACTGCTGCCTCGCACAACAATTTCAAAATTTCAACTAAAAGACAGAACGTACATCATCCAGAACCACAGGAAAGCTGGCTGAGTGGAATTTCTACAGCTAGAGGGAAAGAGAGGGGCTCACAGAGACCCAGAGGAGCTGCAAAAAGCTGAGGTATGGAGACGCGCACGAGGGGAGAGCGGGTGCTGGAGAACCTGGCTGGCTTTCTCTGGTAGGAGGGAAACGGAGACTCTCAAAGGCATTGAACCCCTTATCTTACGACACTAAACCCCAGATCCAGCTGAAACTCATACGGGGGGAGTTTGGACTGTGAAAAGGGAGAGGTGCAGGGAAATTTAGGGGAGTCACAAAAGATCAGAGGTCTGGCTGGTGGCGTGCACGGCACTGCGCAGAGGACAGATTGGTGATTGTGCGACTGGCTTTCACGAGTGGGCGGGAGACAGACCCTCCCAACTGTGCCACTTCTGACTCCACTAAGCCCGTTTCGGGTAAAACACTGGGGACCTAGACTCGTGTGGTCCTAGAGCTCAAGGAAGCGGGAAAGGCAGCGGTCTAGAGGCACTGCAGGCGCGTGCGCACAAGGACCGCTCCAGCGATTACCCAGTCACGTGAGACTCAGGGGCCGTGAAGGGCAGGGCCGACTGGAAGGCAGGGCAGTCCCTTAAGCTCTGAGACTCCACCCATCCCAAGCTCAAAAGAGAGGTTTCTTCGGTTTTTCAAGTCTGGTATCATAAGGCTGAATTCAACACAGAAGTTTCCCTGGCTGAGACAAGGGAAGGGATCACAAACAAAAGAAATGGAGGGGAAAAAAACGACTGGATAAAGAGTTCAAAACCACACTTATAAGGTTTTTCAAGAATATGCTAGAAAAGTTGGATAAATTTAACGAGACCCAAGAGGAGATGAAAAAGGACATACTAGAGACAATGACTGAAATAAAAAATATTATACAGAGTCCTAACAGCAGACTAGAGGATGGCAAGAATCAAGTCAAAAATTTGAAATATAAAGAAGCGGAAAACATTCAATTGGAAAAGCAAGAAGAGAAAAGAATCCAAAAATGTGAAGATAATGTAAGGAGCCTCTGGACAGCTTCAAGCGTACCAACATCAGAATTGTGGGGTTGCCAGAAGAAGAGAGAGAGCAAGATACTGAAAACCTATTTCAAGAAATAATGACTGAAAACTTCCCACATCTGGTAAAAGAAATAGACTTACAAGTCCAGGAAGCACACAGAACCCCATTTAAAAGGAATCCAAAGAGGACTACACCAAGACACATCATCATTAAAATACCAAGAGCAAAAGACAAAGAGAGAATATTAAAAGCAGCAAGAGAAAAACAGTTCATTACCTACAAGGGAGCACCCATACAACTGTCAGCTGATTTCTCAACAGAAATGATGTAGGCCAGACGGGAGTGCCAAGAAATATTCAACGTGATGAATAAATAGCAAGAACCTACAACCAAGAATAATCTATCCAGCAAAGCTATCATTCAGAATTGAAGGGCAGATAAAGAGCTTCACAGAGAAGAAAAAGCTAAAGGAGTTCATCAACTCCAAACCAGTATTACATGAAATGCTGAAAGGTACTCTTTTAGAAGAGGAAGAAGAAAAAGGTAAAAGCCAAAAAATTATGAACAACAAATACATATCTATCAACAAGTGAATCTAAAAATTAAATGAATTAAAAATTTGATCAACAGAATAAACCGGTGAATATAATAAAATCAGGAGCACAGAAAGGGAGTAGACTGATAATTCTTAGGGAGACAAAAATCATAAAGCATCAAACAGACTGTGAAATTACAGCAGTTAGGTGAGGTAGATAAGTGATCAATCAAAGGACTTGTATGCATGCATATAAGCATAGCCAATGATCACAGACACTGGGGGGTCGGGGTATGCCTGGGAGGGAGGGGGGGGCAATGGGGAGATATGTATAAAAAATAAATAAAAATAAATAAATAACCTAATTAAAAATGAAAAAAAAAAAGACTTATAAAGTATAGTAATGAAGACTGTGGTATCTATACATGCCTAAGCAACGGTTATGGCTGGATGACTGGCCAGTAGCTATGACTTGAACTGAACACTAGGTGACAGAGGCTCCATGCAGGAGCTGCCCTCTGGTGGTCAGTGCGCTCCCACAGCCAACCTCCCACAGTCCCTCACAAGGGTCATCCAACCCGTTGGGACTAGGAGAAACAGTCCCAAATCACTGGGAAGGCCAAGGGACCCCACCCATGCACAAATTCGTGCACCAGTCCTCTAGTTGGTAAAATAATTGACAAATACAGTGGTACCTTGAAATACGAGTGCCCTAACATACGAGATTTTTGAGATACAAGCCGTCGAGCGAGCGATTTTTGCTTTGAAATACGAGCAACATTTGAGATAGGAGTAATCGCGCGGATCGGCCGGCTGCACACGACCCACCAGTTTACCGCGATTCGAGCGTCTCATAGTTTCCCACACCTCAAGGTTACAGAACGAATTAAACTTGTATCTCGAGGTACCACTGTACACTAGTGGAACAGAAGAGAAAGCCCAGAAATAGACCCACATATAGTCAACTGATCTTTAATAAAGGAACAAAGGCAATAAAATGGAGCAAAATTCATCTCTTCAACAAATGGTGCTGGAAAAACTGGACATCTACATGCAAAGAAATGAATCTAGGCACAGTCCTTACACCCTTCACAAAAATTTAAGTAAAAATGGAACACAGACCTAAATGTAAAATACAAACGTATGGAACTCTTAGAAGATAGCATAAGGAAACTTAGATAATCTTGGGTGTGGCTTTAGATATAACACCAAAGGTATGATCTATAAAAGATATAACTGATAAGCTGGACTTCATTATAATTAACACTTTCTGCTTTGCAAAAGACAATATTGAGAGAATAAGATGATGCCCTCGCCCAGTGGTTGGCAAACTCATTAGTCAACTGAGCCAAATATCAACAGTACGATTGAAATTTCTTTTGAGAGTCAAATTTTTAAACTTCTTCTAACATCACATCTTCAAAATAGACTTGCCCAGGCTGTGGTATTTTGTGTAAGAGCCACACTCAAGGGGCCAAAGAGCTGCTCATGGCTCGAAAGCCGCCGTTTGCCAACCACTGCCCTAGTCGATGTGGCTCAGTGGATAGAGTGTGGGTTGAGGTTCAACTCCGGTCAAGGGCACATGCCTGGCTGCAGGCTCGATCCCCAGTTGGGGGTGTGTAGGAGGCATCCAATCAATGATTCTCTCTCATCATTAATGTTTCTATCTCTTTCGCTCTCTTCATTCCTCTCTGAAATAAATAAAAATGTATTCTTTTAAAAAGAGAGAAGAAAACAAGCAACATTCTTTTGGGGGAAAATATTTACAAAAATACATCTAATAAGTGACTGTTATCCAAAATATACAAAGAACACTTAAAACTCAACAAGAAAACAAACCAATTTTAAAATATGACTTTTTAAATTCTTTTAGACCTAATCAGACTTTTTCCCATTTTCACTCTAATTAAAAATTCCACTAAAGAAAATATAGAGTTGGCAAGTAAGCAAATGAAAAGATGTTCAATATAACATGTCATAATGTCATCAGAGAAATGCAAATCAAAACAAGGAGATTACACACCTATTAGGATGGCCAAAATCCAGAAAGCTGACATCACTAAATACTGGCAAGAATGTGGAGCAATAGGAGCTTCCATTCATTGCTGGTGGAATATGAAATGGCACAGCCACAATGGAAGAAAACTGGCTATTTCTTATAAAACTGAACATGCTCTTACCATATGAAAGGAGACTTGTCTTGAAGTGGTGAACACCCAATATAACATACAGATGATGTATTATAGAACTGCACACTTGAAATCTATATAATTTTATTAACCAATGTCACCTCCAATAAACTCAATAAAAAAAAATCAGTGGTTGACAGGGGTTCAGGGAGACAAGGACAGAATGAACAGCCAGCACACAGAGGATTTTTAGGGCAGTAAAAATACTCTGAATGATACCACAATGATGGATACATATTATGATGCATTTGTCCACACCCATTATATGTACAACACCAGGAATGAACCATAATGTAAACTATCGACTATGGGTTATTGTAATGTGTCAATACAGATCCATCACCTATACTAAAATCACCATTCTGGTGGGGGATGTTGATGATGGAGGTAACTATGCATGTGGAGGCAGGGCATATATGGGAAATTTATGAATCTCCTCTTCAATTTTGCTGTGATCCTTTAATCGCTCTATAAAAATTGTCTCAATAAAAGATTAAAAGTTAAGGTAAATAACATGATTAAAATTTAAAGAAAACAAGCAAAAATAGTAACAAAATACTGTGTGGTTCATAATATATAGAGAGGTAAAATATATAACAAAATTGCACAAAAGATGAGAGTGGAAATGAAAACATAGTGGTATTAGATTCTTACACATTATATATGAAGTAAAATATTTGAAAATACAGTGATAAATTTAAGATACAAATTATAAACCCTAGAGCAGTAGTTCTCAACCTTCCTAATGCCGTGACCCTTTAAGACAGTTCCTCATGTGGTGGTGACCCCCAACCATAAAATTATTTCTGTTGCTACTTCATAACTGTAATTTTGCTACTGTTATGAACTGTAATGTAAATATCTGATATGCAGGATGTATTTTCATTGTTACAAATTGAACATAATTAAAGCATAGTGATTAATCACAAAAACAATATGTAATTATATATTGTGAGATATTTATTTCTAATTACAAATAAATGAAATTTTGTCTTGAATCGTGGTATAGCATGGGTAACAGTCTTAATATAACAACAGTAAACTACATTGCTACATTTTGCTACACCGAGGAGCGGTGTGTTGGTTCCTAAGATCATGGGAAATAGGTGTTTTCCAATAGCTTAGGTGACCCCCGTGAAAGGGTCGTTCGACCCCCAAAGGGGTTGCGACCCACAGGTTGAGAACCGCTGCCCTAGAGCAACCCCAAAACATCTCTTTGCAAGGACACTTTGAAACTTTTTTTTCCTTCTTTTTTTAAATATATATTTTTTTATTTCAGATAGGAAAGGAGAGGCATAGAGAGAATCATTGATCAGCTGCCTCCTGCATGCCCTCTACTGATTCCAACCCACAATCCAGGCATGCGCTCTTGGCCAGAATCAAATCTGGGACCCTTCAGGCAGATGCTCTATCCACAGAACCAAAACGGCCAGGATACTTTGTAACTTTTCTCACCAAGAGGTGAACTCCACCCCTTGAATCTGGGTTTTGCCATGGGACTTGCTTTGGTGACTGAGACATTAACAAACATGACACAATGAGGAGCTCAAAAGATATTTGTATGTTAGGGTTTGTTCTTAGGCTGCTTCTAGAACCCTGGGGATATTATATGCATAAACCAGGATTAACCTGCTGGATGATGAAACACCCACCCCATGTTCCAGTGGACTGCCAACCAACCCCCTGTAACAGAGCTGCCTTGCTGACTTGCAGCTGACCATAGACACATGAGTGGCCCAGCTGAGATCAGCAGAAGAAATGTCCAGTTGAGCCCAGCCTAAATCCTGACCCTTAGGATAGAAAGCTAAATAAATGGTTAGTTTGTTACACAGCAATACAAATTTTGTGTGTGTAAGAATAGATAAGTAAAATATCATGTTTTGACAGAGAGAATAGTTGAATTCAGAATTAATGTTAATACCTTAATTTACACTTCGATGGTTTCCAAATTTTCGCTAAAATGCAGATAATCTTTCATATACAAAAATATCAATGTCATTAAAAATATATATTTCAACATAAAAAGATTATTTTCATTATTTCCACTAAATCAGAAGAGTCTAAAAAAATTTTTTTTAAAAACATTTGATGCATTTGAATGAACTGACAGATTATAAGTTCTAGAGAGTTTGGGGGCAAAACTGGTTTGACCCAGTGGATAGAGCGTCGGTCTGCGGACTGAAAGGTCCCAGGTTCGATTCCGGTCAAGGGTAAGTACCTTGGTTGCCAGCCCATCTCTAGTAGGGGGTGTGCAGAAAGCAGCTGATCGATGTCTCTCTCTCATCGATGTTTCTAACTTTCTATCACTCTCCCTTCCTCTCTGTAAAAAATCAATAAAATATATATTTTTTTAAAAAGAGTTTGGGTATAAAGAGTTACAAGTATATAGAACATTAAGTATATTACAAAGACAAAGATTAGCACTAGAAACAAGATAAAACCTGGTTTGTGGAAAATAACTGTAACAGTATAACATTTGGTTCAGTTTTTATGATATTGACAAAATTACAATAAGGTAAACACAAATATGTGAAGGGTTAAGGGGGGAAAAAGTAATGAAAAATTTAGAGAAAATAGTAAGAAAGCAATAGAAGGTATCTAAAAAACAAAAATTCAAAAGAAAAGCAGTTAAGCATCTTATTTTTTAAAAATTAAATAAATATCAGAATACACAGGTAAAATGATTTCAAATCATTGACTTCAGATAGTGGAAATTGGTAGAAAGTAGAACTAATCCAGGTTCTGCTACTTTTTGTTTGAAGCCATGTAGAAATCTTTGACTCTGATAAAACACATAAATACTTTGAAAAAATAAAAGTTTAAAGAGAAACAAAAAAAGGTCCAGAAACAAATTCAAGTATATATTTGGTATATGGTAATAGCAAAACTTCATATCAAGAAAAATTATTTAGTTGACTCTACTATAATAGATCTTCTACTTGGAAAAGCATACAGTTAGAGACTAGCCTCATACATATCCTATCTAATAAAGAAGTAATATGCTAATTGACCCTCATGCTGTCTCAAAGATGGTAGCACCCACAGCCAATAAGGAGGGAATATGCTAATTGACTGCCATACCCTCAAAGACGGCAGCCCCCACTGCCACAAGATGGCTATGCCCAGTCCCCTCAGCCCCACTGGGGCAGCAGGCACACCTGCCTCCAGAGTCCCCCAGGCCCTTCAGCCTCTCAGTCACTCAGGGCTGCCCAAGGCTCAGGTAACCAGGGCTGGCCAAGGCTTGTGCTGCTGGCAGTGGCAGCAGCAGAGGTGTGATGGCATCATCTTCCCCTGTTTGCCAGGTCACCTCCTGCCCCTGAGGGTTCCTGGACTGTGAGAGGGGGCAGGCTGGGCTCCGCCTCCAGTGCATGAATTTTCATGCACCGGGCCTCTACTATTAAAATAAGTCCCTATAAATAAGAGGGTTAAATGTTTTTTAAAAAATGTAAACTATGCCGAAACTGGTTTGGCTCAGTGAATAGAGTGTCAGCTTGAGGAGGAAGGGTCCCAGGTTTGATTCCGGTCAAGGGCATGTATCTTAGATGCAAGCATTCCCAGTAGGGGGCGTGCAGGAGGCAGCTAATCAATGTCTCTCATGGATATTTCTAACTCTCTATCCCTCTCCCTTCCACTCTGTAAAAAAAATCAATAAAATGTATTAAAAAAAATATATATATATATACACACATATGTACATATATATATTATTGACTTTTTACAGAGTGGAAGGGAGAGGGATAGAGAGTTAGAAACACTGATGAGAGAGAAGCATCTATCAGCTGCCTATCATTATATCATTATTAACTAGTTATCATTATTAATTAGTGGCCCAATGCACAAATTTGTGTACATTGAAAGGAAATTAATTACATAAAATGTTTTAATATCACTACTCACCCTTTTTCTATAAAAGTGTCAGATGTTAAAGAAAACTAGTAAAATGTATATGAAAATATTAATAAACAATAACATGATATAAAAAACATTATATGAAAACAAAATATGGAAAAAATGATATAAAAACAAAAACATGATATAAAAACAACATTGATAAAAACAATGGCTGCTAAGTTTATTAAACTTATTCTAATATCTCCCTGTATAGCACATTCAGAGTAAAAACACTTTCAGAGTGTTTGACTAATTTCCCTTGTGATGAAGTATTTACAACTATAACTTTAACGTCACACGCTCTTCAAAAGAGAAAGCAATATATAACTGACCATATCTGAAAACAGGTTTGGGTAGGAATATTCCTACTCTGTCTAGAGTTTGTCCTTGTGATTTATTAATAGTTATAGCAAATGTTGGCATCACGGGAAACTATCTTCAAATTAATTTAAATGGGAGGCCACTGTCAGAGACAAATCAATTCTTGGAATCTGAACAACCTCTCCTTCTGCAGAGCCTATTAATACTTCAGCTTTGATTATGTTAGGTCAAAATCTTTTGATAATAAACGTAGTACCATTACAAGGACCACATTTATTATTAAGATTTTTAGTAACTTGATTATTGCACCTACTTTCAATTTTAATTTATAACACAGCATTCCTGATGAAGTAATACTATTAAGAAATTCGATGGGAAAATTTTCCTTTTCAGCATCATCAGTTGAATCTATGGGATCATTACTCAAATAGGTGTGAAAATCTCCATTGAGTGCAAAATTTCTTCATTTAATTTATGAACATGCTCATTTTTAGGACAAAGAACCACACATTTAGATATATTTTTAATATAACCTATAAATATACTATTTCCAAGGGTAACTTTAATAATAGATCCGTTATAAATCATTTCACAGGGGATTTCAATATCCATTCCTAAAACAAAACTGCTATCAAGTTCGCCATCTCCAAGTTTTACTAATCATTCACTATAAGCAGAATCCTCTGATCTCATATTTGTTTTAAGAGACAATTGTCTGAAAAATTCCCAAACATTACAGTGCTTTAAAATCATTTGTACTATGGCCAATCTCATAGCATGCGGCACAACACTTGAGTTATTGTCAAAAATCTCGCTTGGCTTGGCTCAGTGGATAAAGATCAGCCTGTGGACTGAAGGGTCCCAGGTTCGATTCCGGCCAAGGGCACATGCTGGTTTGCAGGCTCGATCCCCAGTAGGGGGCATGTAGGAGGCAGCCGATCAATGATTCTCTCATCATTGACATTTCTATCTCTCTCTCCTTCTCCCTTTCTCTCTGAAATCAATAAAGAAATATATATATTTTTTTAAATCTCCTCTGAGAACTTACCTACCAAATGTAACATTTAAATTCATAATTTCTCTTGAATTGCGTTCCAAATTCACAATAGACAGATAGAAACACACACGTACGATTGGCGCCAGCAAGAGCTTTATATGTATCACAATTGTGCAAGTCAACATTTTTAAATTGCCAGTACGCATCATATATACCAGCTGATTTGTTGGACAGTCGGACAGACACACGGATGGTCAGTCACTTAGCCTTTTATATATAAAGATAACTTTATGAAATACAGGTTACTGGTGGTTTTTTAGCTTGATTTTTATTGTTGACACTAATACAGATATCTCCATTTTCTCCCCCTTTGCCCACCTCCACCCAGCCCCCCTTCTCTCTGGCCATCACCGCACTGTTTTCTGTGTCTATGAGTTATGCATATATGTTCTTGGGCTAATCCCTTCACCTTCTTTCATCTAGTCCTCCTGTACCTGCTGACAGCTGTCAGTCTGTTCCATGTATCTACTTAAGTGTCTGGCATATAATAGGTAAAAAAATTTGTCTTCCTTGAATATATTATACTTCAACTAGTTGGTAATATTATTTAACAACCTGTTCTGACAGTAGCTACAGAAATTTAAAGTCATTTCTAATCTTTTGTTTATATTAAGCATGAATTTGCCTGTTGATCTCTAAAATCATTGTTTTATCTTTTATTTTTGTATACTACAACCAAAATGAACCACAGAAGAAAAAGAAAACATTTTAAAACCTGCTTTAAGTTGCCTCTATTTGATAGCACGGTCACCCCTCAGTAAGTATACGGATCTGAGTAAAAGCTGTATAAGTATATGGATCTGAGTAAAAGCTGTAAGCCACAATAGTGGTAAGTTGTACATATCCTTAACTTTGGCCTTTTTTTTCATTCACTCATTTATTCAACAATCATGTAAGTCTACTAGATACAGGTTATAAAATGTGAACAAGAAAGACATCCTATTTGTTCTTATGGAGATACTGGCAAGGAGGCAAACTAAACAATTAAACCTACAAATAAATATATAAATTTTGTTAAACATGGCAAAGAACAGATCGGGATATTGAGAGAGAGATTGAAGAGGGGACCTAAGTTAAATGAATTGTCTATATGATATTGCATATAATATGACCTGAAACTGTACAAAAATGAACTACCTTTTCCCCAAAAGTCATCTGAAAAAGTTTATTCAGAGGCAGAAGAGTAAGGTTGTTGAGAGGATCAATTCTAGAGCTGATGGCCTAGGTTTTATTTTAAAATAGTCTCTACTCATCAGTTTTGTGACATAAACAAACTATTTAAATGTTCTATGCCTTAATTTCTTCAGCCATTAGGGAATATATTAAGGCATTTTTCATTGAGTTATTATAAAAATTGAATTAAACTCTTTTGTCTTATTTTGAAAACTATCAAATTCACAGAAAATTTAAAAGACTTTATATTAACTTTTAATTCACATGAACCTGTATTTTATCAGGTAAACTAATATTTCTACAGAGCGGAGAAGAGTTTCTGGCAAATAGTAAACATCATATCACTACATAAACAGTTATATTAAATAAAAGTAAATTAAAATTATGAGAAAATGATTTGTAAAATACTTTTCAGAGAAAATTGGTCATTTTCTCCTAAGATCCCAGAGAATATGCCAAATATTAAAGAGAGGGGAGGAGGGAAAGAGAAAGAAAAGAAAGGAAAAAAATGTGGAAGAGAAAGACAGAGATAGAGACAAAGACAGAGACAGAAAAAAGAAAAGGCAGGAATTAAGATGAAAAAGGAGAAATAAAAGTCCAAGGTTTTACCCAACAATACTTTATCTGAAGGTCAACAGCGCTCTCTGCTGGACCTATGTCTTTTCTACACACTAGGCGAAAGTAATAAATTAAAATAATACATACTACCACTTTAAAAAGTATCATTTTTGTAAAGGTATATAGACAATGTTAGCATTTATTTAATAAACAAATAAAAAGTAAATATAAGCATAATAATGTGCCTATAAAAATACCTCCCCCATTGTGAGGATTTGCTAAAGAAATGGAAACGATACAAATAAATACTAGAGAAAATGATTATAAACAGTGGAACAAAGTAATATCAGAATGGTAATGTTCTACTTTAATGCTCAAAGGACATTGAAAGAACTTTAGGGAAGTAGAGTTCACAAACATAAGAATATTGAAGACGCAAAAACTTTTCAGATCTTTCTAGTCCCATTCTTTCATTTTACAAATGATGAAAAGGGAGCACTGAGAGGATAGGGTTTACCATCTCATACATTAGTAGCAGAGATGTGATAGGCCTTAGACTTCTGAGTGGTTTTCTACTGTTCTTTGCATTATAGTATTCTTCCTCTTTTTCAAAAATGGATTTAGCAAACTCCACATTCTCCTTCTTTAAACTAAACAATGGCATAAATACGTACATTTTGTGGAGAAAAGGAGTTTATCTTCCTTAATGGAGAGTTGAGTTTTGTAGTCTTTCCTGAAGTAACTTTTGTATCAAAATGGTGTACTTCATTTTCAAAACAATGGCGTTTTCTAATCTGTAAACACAAAACCAAAATAAAGCTTAAAATGAAGTAAAAGTTTGAGCAGACTGGAAGGATGGGGGATAAAAGGTGATGGAAAAGACGTGACTTGAGGTGGTGAACAAACATACAATATACAGGTGATGGATTGTGGAACTGTATAATTTGGTTAACCAGAATCACCTCAATAAATCCAATAAAAAAGAAAAAAAAAGTTTGAGCAGGTTAGTTGTTCCCAAAGGTCCAAATAGCTGTTTGTTTTCAGCATTTAAAAAAATGACTATTTCTAACTGACGAAAATCAAATAATTTTTAAAAACACAAGCAGGCACCTTATTACAAGACTTAAGTAAAATAAAATATAATAATACCTCCTTAAGTCCTAGCCAAAATAGCTTTAATTAGTGATATGTCAAAACTATAGTACAGTAGGTCCCCAGGTTATGATCCTACGGTGCAAAGTAACGTGATTTTCTCCGAAAGATGGAACCCACCTACATAAGCACCTTCGTCACTCACATAAAGCACATATACAGCAGTAATGAAGTGAAATAATAAAAGAATTTTAAAAGAAAGATAACAATTCCTGACCTTTACTTGTGGTAAATAAATAATAAAAAATATAAGGCATATATATACATATGTTGAAATGACGGAACTTTAATTTTTTAAATATAAATGGGAGATGGTGACGTAACCACGAAACAATGTACATTAAGTCCAACATAACGCAAGGACTGTCTATACTGAAAAATGATCTTCCCATAAAATAGTTCCACCATATGGACACCAAGTATAGTATTATAGCAAAGTCCAAATTACATATCTAATTGAAAAGTAAAAAGCAAATAAAATGGAAACCTCATTGTAAATTAAAACTGAAAAAAAATTTTAAATGTAGATATTCATCATTTCCTACATGACAGAACTGCTTGGTTACTATTACTTTTACTAACTAGTTGATAATCCAAATTGTATTTGACTAAATTTATTTCATAAATATCACTAAGTTTGCTTTCCAAACTATCTATGCTTTTTTTCTACTTGCCAAAACCCTATTTACTTAAATTATAAAGGGGATAGGGGCATTTCTACTCATGTTCCCATTCCTACCAAAAAAGAAATGAGACCCAAAGAAGTCAAAGGTAAGTGTTATATGTTGAGTCCTACCTCACAACATCCAACTCCATGTACACATTTTTTTGGGGGAGGGGGAATTTTCTAAAGATTCATGCTTCATTTGTAATTGGTGCTTTTCCTAAAATAAACTAGTTTATTTCTAAAAATGTTTAATTATAAAAGTTATAAAGATTGTAAGTAAAATAAACTACATAACAATGCAAAACACTTTTTTAATATATTCAATTGAAAATATTCAATTACATGCAAATGACATGCTGATTAAATAATACCTTTTTTATTTGTAACTAAGGCTATTAAAAGTCTCAGCCTCCCCATCTCACTGCCATAAACTCTATGAGAAAACATGGTATTCATCTATGAAAGGTACTGTTATTTTAATATATTTTTTTTTAATATATTTTATTGATTTTTTACAGAGAGGAAGGGAGAGGGTTAGAGTCAGAAACATTGATGAGAGAGAGACATCGATCAGCCGCCTCCAGCCCACCCCCTACTGGGGATGTGTCTGCAACTAAGGTACGGTTTTGGCAAAAGTGCTGTTATTTTAAATATCTAGTAATTTAGGCCTTTCAATAATTTGTAGAAATATTTTTATCCTTTATCGATATTAAAAACTCAATAAATAAATCTTGTAAATATATTAAAAATACCAAAATATCCATGATATAAATCCTATCTAATAGTTATATGCAAATTGACCATACCTCAGCTACACCACAAGCCACGGACACCAGCCAATCAGGAGTGAGTATGCAAATTAACCCCAACCAAGAATGGCTGTTGGCCACGGAGAAAACAGGAGGCAGGCTTGGGTTTCCCTGGCCGATGGAGGAATCAAAGCTTCCCACACACCTTGGCTGGCCCAGGTCTCTACTCAATGCTACAAAGTTTCAATTACAGAAGATAAATAAATTTCAACAAAAATGGCAGCAACTATGGAGCTGAAGAGCAGAAGGCTAGGGTTGCCCCAGTGATGGAGGAAGCCAAGCTTTCCGCACACATTGGCTGGCCCAAGTCTCTACTCTCAATGCTACAAAATTTCAATTCAGAAGATAAATAAATCCCAACAAAAATGACGGGATGCCAGAACCAGTTTGGCTCAGTGGATAGAGCGTCCGCCCACGGACTGAAGGGTCCTAGAGTCGATTCTGGTCAAGGGCATGTATCTCGGTTGCGGGCACATCCCCAGCAGGGGGCGTGCAGGAGGCGACTGATCAATGTCTCTCTCTCATCGATGTTTCAGGCTCTCTCTCTCCCTGTCCCTTCCTCTCTGTAAAACATCAAAAAAAAAAAAGGTGCCCTGAGCTGTTCAGCAGCAAAGGATTATCCTATTCAGGTTTGGGGGAGATGCTTTAAAAAAAAAAAAAAATGGCAGCAACCATGGAGTTGAAGAGAGCAGAAGGCTAGGGTTGCCCCAGTGATGGAGGAAGCCAAGCTTTCTGCAGCCCTGGCCTGCCTCCTCCGCTTAAGACTAGAAAGTTTCAATTATAGAAAATAAATAAATCGGAACAGAAATGGATGTGGCCACAGAGTGAGCAGGAAGCTTGGCTCCACTCCAGGCTACAAAGTTTCAATTGTAACAGATAAATCCCAAATACCAGAGCCTCCAGTTGGGTCGCTGGGGGGCATGGCCAGCCTGCAAACCACCACAGACCCCTCACCCAGGCCACCCACGCCCCAGGGAAAACCCCACCCTCATGCAGGACACCCTTCAGGGCAAACCAGCTGGCTCCAACACATGCACCAGGCCTCTATCCTATCTAATAAAAGAGTAATATGCAGATGGACCATCATTCCAACACACAAGATGGCTGCCTCCATGTAGTCAAAGATCCTGCCCCCATGTGGACACAAGATGGCCACCATAAGATGGCCTGCAAGGAGGGCAATTGTGGGTTATCAGGCCAGCAGGGGAGGGCAGTTTGGAGGGACCAGGCCTGGAAGGGAGGCAGTTGGGGGTAATCAAGCCTGCAGGGTAGGACAGTTAGGGATGACCAGGCCAGCAGAGGAGGGAAGTTTGGGGCAACCGGGACTGCAGTTGGGGGGGACCCAGGCCTGCAGGGAAGGGCAGCTGGGGACAATCAAGCCTGCAGGGGAGAACAGTTAGAGATGACCAGGCCAGCAGAGAGAAGTTGGGGGTGACCGGGACTGCAGGAAAGGGCAGTTGGGGGATGATCGAGGCCTGCAGGGAGAGCAGTTGGGGGAACCAGGCCTGCAGAGGAGGGTAGTTAAGGGTAACCAGGCCTGCAGTGGAGGACAGGTAGGAGCAAAAAGAATGGCAGGAGAGTGGTTAGGGGGTGATAAGGCTGGCAGGCAGAAGCGGTTAGGGGCAATCAGGAAGGCAAGAAGGAGAGCAGATGGGAGCCAGCAGTCCTGGATTTTGAGAGGGCAGTCGGACATCCCTCAAGGGGTCCCAGATTGGAGAGGGGGCAGGCTGGTCTGAGGTACGCACACACCCATGCACAAATTTCATGCACCAGGCCTCTAGTCCTATATAATAAAAGGCTAATATCCAAATTGACTGAACAGAGGAACAACCAGTCACTATGACACACACTTTCCACCAGGGGGTAAACACTCAATGCAGGAGTTGCCCCCTGGTGGTTAGTGCGCTCCCACAGGGGGAGCGCTGCTCAGCCAGAGGCTGGGCTCACAGCTGGTGAGCACAATGGCAGTGGTGGGAGCCTTTCCCGCCTCTGTGGAAGCACTAAGGATGTCCAGTGAGGACTCCCAGACTGCAAGAGGGCACAAGCTGGGCTGAGGGATTCCCCCCACACCCTTCAGAGTGCATGAATTTCGTGCACCAGGCCTCTAGTCATATAATTAAAGTCTAATATGCTAAGTGTCTGGTTGTCCATTCAACCAATCAAAGCATAATATGCTAATAATATGCTAAGCCTGCTTAACTGCTCGATATGATGTGCACTGACCACCAGGGAGTAGACAATCGACCAGTTGCTATAATGTGCACTGACCGCCAGGGGGCAGAGGGTAGACAGTTGACCACTTGCTATGACATACACTGACCAACAAGGAGCAGATGCTCCTGCAACCAGTAAGTTAGCTTGGTGCTGGGATGCGGCCAATTGGGACTGACCGAAACGAGCCAAACACACCCTGGACCCCTCCCCCAGTCCTTCCCCAGCCTCGATTGTGCACTGGTGCAGTCATTCAGCTGGACCTGTACCCTAGCAATTAGGAACCTCTTGGGGATGGGAGATCCAGTATCAGCCTAATCCTGCAGGCCAGGCCAAGGGACCCCACTGGTGTATGAATTTGTGCACTGGGCCTCTAATCTTTTATAATAAACTCCTTTGTAATGAGTAGGTACCTAAAATTCAATTATCACAATTTACCGTTTATTTTACATCTGTGAACCCACTAATCTCCACAAGTCACACTAAAAATTAGATTGATACCTGACATCATTCTTAAGCTATAACTAATGGGATTATTTCACTGCTAATAAACTCTGTTTACCTGCTGTGTAGTTTCTAAGGATCGAATTCTTTTCTTCTCTACTTGAAAATCATCATTTTCATCTGTGTATATGAATGCCTGTTTCTTGGCAGATAATTTTGCAGCCAGCGTAGTTTTTTCAGGAGAAGCTTATAAAAGAAGTTAAAAAATCAGCATAAATAACTTACATTTCCTAAGAAAAAATTAACATCAAGATGTAGACTTATTTTAGAAATTAATATATTTTTAAAAATTGCTAAACATGTTTATAAGTACTTTACCACATTATTTTTACAAAAGATAGCAAACATTTTGAAAAATGTGTTTTCAATAATCAAGTCCAATTTTGATTTAACAGGTTTATACTGTTGTAGACCACTCCCAATAATGTGATGTTTAAAATATAACTGTAAGGAAGAGAAACCAAGACGGCAGCATAGGTGAACACCTAAACTGCTGCCTCGCAAAACAATTACAAAACTACAGCTAAAGGGCAGAACGGACATCATCCAGAATCACAGGAAAGCTGGCTGAGTGGAAATTCTACAACTAGAAGGAAAGAGAGAAGCTCAGAGACTCAGAGCAGCTGCAAAAACCTGAGGTACAGAGATACGGACGAGAGAGGACAGACAGCGGAGTGCCTGGCTGGCTTCCTCTAGCAGGAGGGAGATGGAAACTCCCAACTGCACTGAACCCACTTCTGACTGCAAAGAACCCCAGATCCAGGTGAGACTCATACAGGGGGAATCTGTACCATTGTGAAAAGGGAGGAGTGCACAGAAACTTAGGGAAGCCATGAAGAAAAGCAGAAGTGTGGAGGAGACAAGTGCATACACAGAGGGCTGACTGCTGATTGTGCCGCTGGCTTTCCCTAGCGGGAGGAAAACAGAACCTCCCAACTGCCTTGAAATCCAGTGCCAATGGCACTGAACCCGTTTGGGGCGAAACCCTGGGAACCCAGACTCATACGGGTCCCCGGGGCATACAGAAACTCAGGGTAGCCAGAAAGGCAGAGATCTGAAGGCGCGCAAGTGCAAGTGCACAGAGAGGACTGCAGCTATCACGGAGGGACATTAAGACCCAGGGGCTGCGTAGGGCAGGGCTGATAGGAAACCAAAGCTGTCTGCTCAGCCCTGAGACTCTGCCCCATCCAAGCTGAGCACAGAGGCTTTTGCAATTTTGCAAGTCTTGTATTATAAGGCTGAGTCCAGCACAGAAGTTCTCCTGGCATAGACATAGCTGATCCTCACAACAAATTGGCTTGGAGGTCAATTCCCCCCAGTGAGACCAACAACAATCAAGACTTAACTATAACAAGGCTGTACACACAGTCCACAAAGGGGTGCACCAAGATAGTCCAGCTCAGGTAACCAGGGAGGTGGAGCTACTGGGCCATATAGGACACCTAGCACACAAAGCTACTCTACCAACTCAGGAAAGCAGCGAAAATGTGGAGACAAAGAAAAAGATCACAAATGAAAGAAATGGAGGAAAACAAACGACTGGATATAGAGTTCAAAACCACAGTTACAAGGTTTTTCAAGAATTTCCTAGAAAAGATGGATAAATTTAGCCAGACCCAAGAGGAGATGAAAAAGGACAAACTAGAAATTAAACATACACTGACTGAAATAAAAAATATTATACAGAGACCTAACAACAGACTAGAGGAACATAAGAATCAAGTCAAAGATTTGAAATAAAAAGAAGCAGAAAACACTCAACTGAAAAAGAAGAAAAAAAAATCCAAAAATATAAAGATAGTGTAGAGAGCCTCTTGGACAACTCCAAGCATACCAACATCAGAATTATGGGGATGCCAGAAGAAGAGAGAGAGCAAGATACTGAAAACCTATTTGAAGAAATAATGACAAAAACTTCACCCTCTTGGTGAAATAGACTTACAAGTCCAGGAAGTGCACAGAACCCCAAACAAGAGGAATCCAAAGAGGACCACACCAAGACACATCATATTAAAATGCCAAGAGCAAAAGACAAAGAGAGAATATTAAAAGCAGCAAGAGAAAAATAGTCCATTACCTACAAGGGAGCACCCATACGATTGTCAGCTGATTTCTTAACAGAAACTATGCAGGCCATTTGGGAATGGCAAGAAATATTCAACGTGATGAATAGCAAGAACCTACAACCAAAATTATTCTACCCAGCAAAGCTATCATTCAGAATTGAAGGTCAGATAAAGAGCTTCACAGATAAAAAAAAACTAAATGAGTTCATCAACACCAAACCTGTATTATATAAAATACTGAATGGTACTCTTCAAGAAGAGGAAGAAGAAGAAAAAGATAAAGATAAAAATCATGAACAACAAATACATATCTATCAACAAGTGAATCTAAATATCAAGTGAATAAAAAATCTGATGAACAGAATAAACTGGTGATAATAGAATCAGGGGCATAGAAAGGGAGTGGACTGACAATTCTTAAGAGGGGGGTGCGGGAAAGACACTGGACAAAAATCGTACACATATGGATCTGGACAATGGGGAGGTGAGAGGTAAGGGCAGAGGGTGGGGTTGGAACTGGGTGGAGAGGAGCTGGGGTGGGATGGGGAAAGAGGAACAATTGTAATAATCTGAACAATAAAGATGTATTAAATTTAAAAAAGATTAATACGCAATTCATTAAAATAAAAATCATTATCATCTACATATACAAAAAGATTCATTTTCATGTTCTTTATAGCAGAGAAGTTTTCAGGAAACTTATTGAAAAGTTTAAGTTTTTAAAATACAATGTTATAAAGAAATGAAATACATTCTGAATACAGTGGTACCTCGAGATACGAGTGCCCTAACATACGAGATTTTTGAGATACGAGCTGTCGAGTGAGCGATTTTTGCTTTGAAATACGAGCAACATTTGAGATAGGAGTAATCGCGCAGATGGGCTGGCTGCACACGACCCACCAGTTTACCGGGACTCGAGAGTCTCATAGTTTCTCACGCCTCAAGGTTACAGAACGAATTAAACTCGTATCTCGAGGTACCACTGTATTTAAGAAAAGCAAAACTAGAAATCAGTAAGAAACCACGCAATACAAAAATGGGCAAAAAACCTGAATATGCAGTTCACTAAAAGGAATATTTAAACAACCAATAAACATACTAAAAGATGCTTTACCTCATTAATCAACAGAGAAATACCAATTAAAACTCATGAGAACATGACACATGTCCCAAAATGGGTAAAAATTTTAATGACTAGAAATACCAAGTGCTAATTGTTCGACCACTTTGGAAAATATTGGCAGTAACTACTGTAACTGAACATATGCATACACTATGACCAGCAATTCCATTACTAAGTATACATCTGGTAGAAAATACCTATTTACATCAGAATGAATAATAATGTTCAGCCAAAACCAGTTGGGCTCAGTGGATAGAGCGTCGGCCTGCAGACTGCAAGGTCCCAGGTTCAATTCCGGTCAAGGGCATCTACCTTGGTTGCGGGCACATTCCCAGTTGGGGGTGTGCAAGAGGCAGTTGATGGATGTTTCTCTCTCATAGATGTTTCTAACTCTCTGTAAAAAATCAATAAAATATATATTTTTTTAAAAATGAATGCTCAAAATTGCCCAGCTGGCATCACTTAGAGATTGAGTGTCGACCCATGAACCAGGAGGTCAGGGTTCCATTCCCTGTCAGAGTACATGCCCACGTTGCAGGCATGGTCCCCAGTAGGGGGAATGCAGGAGGCAGCCAATGAATGATTGTCTCTCATCACTGATGTTTCTTTCTCTTCCTCTCCCTTCCTTTCTGAAATCAATAAAAAAATACATCTAAAAATATATGTAAGTCCATATGTTTTTTTAAAAAAAGAATGTTCAAGACAGCATTAATAACGAAAATCAGAAACCACCCAAATGTCTAACTATAAGATAAATTAATTGAAGTATATTCACAGAAGAAAATAATTTGTAGCAATAAGTACTACTATATGTAACATACAAATAAATCTCATAAGTACAACATTAAGCAAAAGTAGATGGATATAATTTCATTTCTATAAAAAGGCAAAGCTCACTAATGGTGACAGAAGGGAAGATAGCAATTACCTGTGGAAAGGTGACTAATAAAGAGGATGGGAAGTGTTGGTCCTATCTTACTTTTTATATAGTTGGGAGTACATTAGTATGTTTACTTTGTGAAAATTCTTCAAACTACTGGTATACACTTAGAATTTGTGCACTTTTCTGTATTTAGGTTTCATCTTATTAAATAATTTACTTGAAAATATAAAGAGAGTATCAGAATACAACCATGATTTATGCCATCTGATTCTTCAAGAGACTATTCTACATACTTTACACCACAATAATGTTAAAATGAAAGTTGTAATTGACAACTGATTTTTTACAAAGGCAATGCAGTGGACAAAGAATAGCCTTTTCAATAAATGATGCTAAATAATTAGACATCCATATGCAAAATAAATGAGCTTAGATCCATACCTTATACCATATTAAAAAAAATTAACTCGAAATGTATCTTAGACCTACAGTAAACCTACAACTGTAGGTTTAAAAAAAATGTACTCAAAATATATAAAGAAACTCTCAAAACTTTAACAGTATTTCACCAAAGAGATTGAAACTAAAAAAAAAAACAAAAACAAATAGAAATTCTGGAACTGAAGAACTGAATAAATGAGATAAAGAAAGAACTAGCAAGCTTAGGAAATACAGCAAACCAGATGGGAGAAAGAATTAGTGATACTGAAGACAGAAATGTAGAATGATTCAAATGGAAGAAGAAAATCGTGAGTTAAAATAAATTATTCAAGAAGTATCTGACTCATTAGAAAGAGCAATCTATAATAAAAGCATAATATGCTAATTAGACCGGGCGTCCTTCTAGATGACCTTCCAGAGGAAGCTCAGATTCCAGGGGCCAGAGAGAAGCCAGTGCCAACAGCCAAGGAAAGGAAGGCCTACTCTTGCATGAATTTCATGCATCCGGCCTCTAGTATAAGAATAATGGGACCCTAGCCGGTTTGGCTCAGTGGATAAAGTGTCGGCCTGCAAACTGAAGGGTCCTGGGTTCAATTCTGGTCAAAGGCATGTACCTCAGTTGTAGGCTCAATCCTGGTCTTGGTGAGGGTACAACCAATTGATGTGTCTCTTTCATATCAATGTTTCTCTGTCTCTCCCCCTCCTTCCACTCTTTCTAAAAATCAATGGGAAAAATACCCTTGGGTAAGGATTAACAACAACAACAAAAAAATAATGGGTATGCCAGAAGAAAAGAGGAAGAAACAAATGAAGAGCCTATTCAAGCTAATAATTGATGAGAATTTCCCAAATCCATAGAAAGAAAGAACTGGGTCCTCTAATCCAAGAAGCTATCTGAACACCTGATTATCTCAATCCAAAAAGGCTTTCTCCAAGGCACATTATATTAAAACTGTCAAAAACTAACAACAAAGAGAGAATCTCAAGGCACACGGGAAAATAAGATGGTAACCTATAAGAAAATCCCATTTGAGTATTATTGTATTTTTTTAGTAGAATACTAACCTCAGAAGATCAGGCAAATTTGTCAAGAATAAATGAGGCTAATTAGAGTTTGTCTTACAATACAAATTAATAAGTTTTATAAAATTCTACCATATAATTAACAATACTGCCTATAAATAACATCAGTCTCTGAACATCATTTATTCTGCTTGCCTTCAAAAAATAATTTAAACTAGCAAAATGTCTGAATAAATGAAAAGTCAAGCCAACAATAAAATAATCCAAGGATTTCTGACCACTCTATGAATTATCTAAAAATGATTCCAGAGCCGAAACCGGTTTGGCTCAGTAGATAGAGCATCGGCTTGGGGACTGAAAGGTCCCAGGTTTGATTCCGGTCAAGGGCGTGTACATTGGTTGCGGGCACATCCCCAGTAGGGGGCGTGCAGGAGGCAGCTGATCGATGTCTCTCTCTCTCATCGATGTTTCTGGCTTTCTATCCCTTTCCCTTCCTCTCTGTGAAAAATCAATAAAATATATTTTAAAAATAATTCCAGAGAAAATATGTAGACATACATAATCAATTATGCTAACCAAATTTATCTAAATAAGGTCTCATAACAGCAATAAATAAGGCTTCTGTTACAGATACTAACAGACCCTAGCAAAATATGAACTACCTTGACAAGGTGACGAAGTGCCATTTCTTTCAGAAGGTGGTGTACTTGGATTGTTGAAATGATGTGAAGTTGCTTGGTTCATGTCATCGTTTATAAAACTCTTTGAATGGCATGTACAACAACATGACAATAATACTTCAGCTTTTTTACTTAAGTTTTCATCCATTGGCTTTTCTAAAAAATAAAACAACTTCTATTTATAACATTTCTAATTATTTTTTAACTCAATCTTTCTATGCAGCTAAGGTGAACAAACACCCCAATTTGCCCAGGATTGGGAGATATCCAAAGATGCAACACTTTGTGTGCTAAAACTGAAAAAGTACCTGGCAAATTTGGACATCAAATTTGGGACAGCAGAGAAACACTTATGCCAGAAACATGTAGAGAAGTTATTATGCTATTTACATATTAAAATATAATTATTAAAAAAACAAATAATGTAATAAAGGCACAAGTATTAATTTGAGATTTATTAAAATATCAAGCATGGAATAAAGACCTAAAATATCTTCTTAATTACTGATATTTCCATTAATCAAGAATTTGAAAGTTCAATATGTTAAATAATAATGTAAACACAAAAGAGTTAAATCATCCCCACATTATACTTCTATTTCAAACAGAAACATGTTTCCTGATATAGCGATTATGATACATGTATCAAAATACACTTTAAAGTCAATATTCAAATTAAATATAACAGGTAGTTTTAATACTTGACTATAAAACAAGACTGCAATATCTATATTATGTTCC
This sequence comes from Lasiurus cinereus, assembly GCA_011751065.1. Classification (NCBI taxonomy): domain Eukaryota; kingdom Metazoa; phylum Chordata; class Mammalia; order Chiroptera; family Vespertilionidae; genus Lasiurus; species Lasiurus cinereus. The sequence continues at coordinate 14,351,221 of JAAGEH010000016.1, read as the reverse complement.
TGTGTGTTTCAATACACAATTCATAGATACAAAAAAAGCTGAGTAATTCATTTTCTCTATGAGTATTGACATTATTTTCCTCTCTATACTACTGAAATACTAATTCTATTTTCCAGAACCTCATTAAAATTTTAAGTTATTAATATAATCTCATTTTCCCCAAAGATTAATTTAACATCAGTAAGAATCAAAACAGACAACCAAAAGCTTATAAAATATTTACTTTATATTTTTAATATTTAATAGTCTTACCAGAACATAAACATTTCCTTTTAAAAAACATTATATATTCATACATACATATACACACACACATGCTTACTTTTAAATTCTGCTAACACTTTAGGTCAAAGCAATCTAATTATGTAACTAAAATGTATATAATATTGTACTTTAGATTCATTATGTGTATTACAAAGTCTTTCATAAAAGTAAATATTACTAGGCATTTTTTTGCAAGTAAAGTAAATGTAATGAACAATAATATGGGTTCATACAAACAATTTTACAACAAATGCTTATCTGGTACCCAAACCAGCAGGAAGATCAACTAGAATGTTTTCCTTTTTATATATTCCATGTTTTAATGTTATCAGAAAGGGACAAATAAGCAAATATATCACAGAATTTACTCAAAAAACAAAACAAAAAACACACCTACACACACACACACACACACACACACACACATAATTATTCCTATTATGGCATCATGACAGACCCATCTCTTCCATCTTTTACATAAAAATTATAATTATCTATAATAATAAAAGCATAATATGCTAATTAGACTAGACAGCCAGAAGATCTTCCCAACGAAGCCATGGTAGCTGGGAGGGCTGAGCCTCTTGCGCGAATTTCGTGTATCAAGCCTCTAGTTTTGATAATAATAAGCATGCCAAGATTCTTATATGTATATACTCTGAATCATCAAATAAAAAGCTACATTATGTTCAAATTTGTTTGGGGATTAACTGACCATGTTTTGCCATATTGAAACTCTTTTGGAAGACATAATGACATCCTAAAAAGAAAGATCTTAAAAGCAAATACTAAATTAGCTAGAATACAGATGAATCATTCTGAATGAAAAGTACTTCATTATATATTTTCAGGTTCCATTAAGCAACCTGAAGATAGCAATCAGCTACTTACCACTAAGAGATTGTTGCCATGCTAAAGCAGAACAAAGTAAGGCTAAGCTTTTCCCACTTCCTGTAGGGCTTTCCAACAAACAATGTTGCTTACTGTTTAATCCTCTGACAATCTATGGACACAAAAACAATTTAAAAAAATCAATAAACAACTTATTTCATTGGGGTCTCTATCAGAAGAAAACATTCATAAGAAGGTTCATAGCAACACTGTTTATAATTGCAAAAGAATGTAAACAACCTAAATGTCTATCAGAAGAATAATATACCAAAAAAATCCTGGTATTCATATAATGGAATCCAATATAGCAATTAAAATGAATTAACAATCGATAGGGTGACTTTTTGTGTGTGTGTGTGTATTTTTATTAATTTCAGAGAGGAAGGAAGAGGGTGAGAGATAGAAACATCAATGATGAGAGAGAATCATTGATCGGCTGGCCCCTGCATGCCCCACACTGGGGAGGGACTGAGCCCACAACCCAGGAATATGCCCTGACTGGGAATCAAACCTTCTGGTTCATAGATCGACCACTGAGCCATAGTGGCCAGGCCAGGGCTACATCTTAAAAATAATGTTAAGCAGCTCTGGCTAGTATAGCAAAGTTGGTTGGAATATTATCTGGCACACCAAAAATTGGCAGGTTCAATTCCTGGTCAGAGCACATACAAAGGTTGCAGGTTCAATCCCTGGTCGGGGCATGTGGCAGGCAACTGACAGGTGTTTCTCCCCCTCTCTCACCTTCCCTCTCTCTAAAATCTTAAAATAATAATGTTAAGCAAAATAATATATATATATATATATATATATATATATATATAAAGTTCTACAGAAAGAGAGGTATAGTATCATATCATTGTGCAAAGTTCAAAAATATGTAAATTAACTGGATACATACATAATAAATGTATTAAAGCAATGCTAGGAAAGAAAAAGAAAAAATTCAGGATACTAATAATCCTATTATTTATAAACAAGGTATAAAGCAAATATGGCAAAATATTAAATTATAACAAAGCTGGAAAGTTAATTTACTCAAGTTTGTATATTAACTTTTAGACTGAAATATCTTCAAAAAAATTACGGTAGGAACTAGAGTATTCCATGTGGAAGACAATAAATACTTTATAGAAAGCAGTAATTCTGTAAAGTAAAAGTTCTAAATGAGCTGAGAACTTTGTTCAGAATGTTCTCCTTTGCCTCGTAACTAACCATGGACACATACAGTTTAGCAGGGATCAGTAATATTTCCCAAAGGTTAGATGTTCTTCAATGAACACAGCAAATGTTTTCAATCCACTTACTATCTGAGAAAATAAATGTAGTCACAGACTCAGTGTATGTTATAAATTACAGGCATATGTATTTTAATAAGACTTGAAATAACTGCTAAAAAATACTTACAGAATTCATCATAGCAAGCTGGGATGGATAAGCTTTACAAGGAAATTTAATCTTCACCCCACCAATGGTATATTCAGACCATGCTGAAGACATCATACTTTCCTGTTCACTTCAGATTCCTAACTGCAACACAAATGAAAATCAGTATTTAAACAATACCATTCAAAGAAAACCAGATACCCAACACTAGGACAGAAATCTGGAAATAAAAATTGGAATAAATATGTAAACAAAACAAATGGAAGTGAAATAATTTCCTGTTCTTATAAATCACCGCACTTGAGATCAGTCTTGGAATCTAATACACCTGGTTGTCTATCTCTACTTTGCCAAAGCTGTGGACCAGGAGTTAGGAAATAAAGGTCCTAGATCAGATTGTGACAACTCACACATGTACCTTGATCATGTCTCTTCATTTCTCTAGAGTCTAGAGTCTAGACTAAGATCCTTAACTGTAACAATGCTTCATTCCAAAATGGTTGTGAGGAGAAAAACTCCTTGCATAAAGCAGGTGTGCAAAAATTCTTACTTAAAGGATAGTATGGTATAATGGAAAGAAGTGGGCTTTGGAGTCAGGCAAGCCTAAATTTGAATTTCACTGTGTGAATCCCTTAAGGTCTCAGAGCCTGTGAAATGGAGATATTATCTATCTGATAGGATTTTATGCAAATTAACTAAGCACTGAGTTAAGAATAAGGTAACTACAGAATGAGTCTAAACTCCAGTATCCGACACAGAGGAAGTGACCGACTTTAACCTCTGCCTCTTCTAAACCACGCTTTTTTTTAATATATATATTTTTATTGATTTTTTTACAGAGAGGGAGAGGGATAGAGAGAAACAGCTGCCTCTTGTCCCTGCCCCTACTGGGGGTGTGCCCACAACCAAGGTACATGCCCTTGACCGGAATAGAACCTGGTACCTTTCCGTCCGAGAGCCAACACTCTATCCGCTGAGCCAAACCGGTTAAGGCTAAACCACCCTTTCTTAACCTAGGATCCACAGGTGTCATTCGGAGACTGTGACCTCGTGACAGTGCATACGGAAGTTTCTGTGCATAGCTGCATTTTCCCAAGAGAAAGTCCATAGGCTTCTCATTCCCAGAAACAGATGCTAAGGAAATAACTGAAAATCCAAGGGGAAATGACATACCCTGTGATCAAGTGATAAATTAGTTGCAACACAGGGGGAGGAGGGGAAGATAAATTCAATCTAGGGATGGAAGGGTGGTTAAAACATCAGTTCCATAAATGGAAGCCAATAATAACCTTAACCACTGCTAACGTGTTCCCAGAGAATTTTAGGAGATACAGTATATATTTTATTTTATTTTTTTTAACTCCTCATTCAAGGATTTTTTCCCCATGGAGTAATTTTAGAGAGAGTGGAAGGGAGCGGGAGAAACAGAGAGGAAACACCGATGTGAGAGAGACACATGGACTGGCTGCTCCCGCACTGCCGCCGCCGCCCCCGGGGCAGCGAGCCTGCAACCGCAGCGCGCGCCCTGCACTCTTCAGGGCGCAGGCCGGCGCTCTCTGCACCAGGCACAACGGCTGCTGCGGTCGGCAAACTGCGGCTCTTTGGCCCCTTGAGTGCGGTTCTTCCACAAAACACCACCGCCTGGGCGAGTCTATTTTGAAGTATTGGCGTTAGAAGAAGTTGAAGTTTAAAAAAACTGGCTCTCCGAAGGAATTCCAATCGTTGCACTGTTGATATTTGGCTCTGTGGACTCATGAGTTTGCCGACCACTGGATGGCAACAACCACTCTTCTAACCTAATAAATAGTGTGCGCCTCTATCTCTGAGGCTCTGAGAATTAAATCTGGTGGAATCTAAGCCCTTGTTCTGAAACCAACCACCCAGCGCTGGCCTAGTTACTCCGCTGTTACCAAGAAATCATACCCCCCCCCCATCCGATTGTGGCAAAAAGCTTCTCAAAATGGGGTCGCTTCCTCCCCGCTACGTCGGGGGGCTAAGGGGGGGGGGGGGGGGGGCTGCCCGCGCTGTCGCCCTCTGCTGCCAAGCTGCCCGGGCCCGGGCCAAACACTGGCCTTTGCTCTAGGGAGGCGAGGACAGGCTGCCTCCTCCCGGGTTTGCTGCCGCCCGCTGCCCTTCTCCCTGAGCCAGTGAAGCCCGGAGGCGCCGGGCGGCTGCGGCTGCAGAAGGCGCCCTCCAGCAGGTGAAAGCACTCTCCCCGCGGGTGACAGACTTGCCTGGTCTGAGGAAAAGCGAAGCCACGCTGCCGGGGCCCCGGCTCACCGGAGACAAGGACACGATGTCGGCGAGCAAACAAAGCGGAGCCCTGGCGCCGACGGAAGGTCACAGCCTCTCCCTCCCTCGCGAGGCTGCTGCTCCCGGGCCCGGCCGCGAGCCCGCGCCGCCTGGTCGCTCCTCTCCTCCAGCTCTCATCGGTGCCCGCACGGCTCTCCCCGACGAATTCCCGCCTCCCTCCCCCTACCCTCCCGGCACCCAATCGCCTGGGCGAGCTCAGACCAATCACACGCCGAGACTAGACATCAAGCAACCAATCCAGGCGCGAGGTTGGAGCACGGGAATTCTGCGCCCAATGGAAGCCTCGCAATTTTCAATCGACCCGCGGTAATTGGCGGCACCGGAAGCCGAACTGGGGCAAAGCGAGCGGCTTCGCGCCAGTCTCAGGGGTTTCCGGAGAGGCAGCTCGGTTTGGTTTGTTGCAACCGGTGGTTTAGCCCGTGTGTCCGTTTCTTGGGAAACTAGGAATGTTATTGTTAAGGTCTGTAGATAAACGGAGAGGATGCACCTTTGAGCCTTGCCGACCTCTCCTCTAAGCGTTCTTCAATGCCGCTGGATTCAAAATCCCCAGCCTTCATGAAATAGTGCCCGGGTATGGAAAGGAGGAGGCTGGAACCGAACGAGGGCAAAGGTTCGTGACTGCGGGCCACAGTATCTCAATAACCAATACCTCAATATCCCGGATACCAAAGTCAACCGGAGACGCGCTCTCGAGGTCTCTCCAGCACCAGGTCATTTACATCTACCTCCGTTAAGACATATCCCTCCTAAAAAATCAATTTATTCTTCTTTGCCAAGAGTACACTTCAGGTTTCTCAAACGTAGGCAGTTAATCATCGTCTCGCCAAAAAACAATTTTTTTTTTCATTCTGTAAAGCCTAAATTTGGCTCAAATAGTGTACCGAGAAAGGAAAACAGCTAGTTTCTCAAACTCGGGAGACTTCCCTGGGGAGAGAGGTGTGCTGCAGGAAGAAGCAGGAGTCTCACATCTTCCCCAAACGACAAAACTTAACGTCATGAAAATAAATTTTACTCTTTAATTTCGTAAATATCAGGCTGAGAAATTTATCCTAAAGAAGTAATCTTCAAGAAAAAAAATTGACAATACCTTAACTGACCAGTGTCTTTTATAATATGGGGGTGGGGGGGGGCACTATAGTAAACTTCTCAACCTAGTAACAGGGAAATGGTTATATCAATTCAATCAATATGAAGCCAATAAAATTATTAGAAAAACTAAGCAGTCTGCAAATAAATTCCATCTAAAATTAATTTTTTTTAAAAAAAAGACTCCACACTGGGTATTAAGAATTATCTGACAATATAAGCAAAGATGAAGGGAAGGTACAAAACTGTAATTTCCTGTTATGACAGTGGAATAAAGGATAATTTATAAAAATAAATCCCTGCCGAAACCGGTTTGGCTCAGTGGATAGAGCGTTGGCCTGCAGACTGAAAGGTCTTGGGTTTGATTCCGGTCAAAGGCACATACCTTGGTTTCGGGCACATCCTCATTGGGGTTTGTGCAAGAGAAGGCTGATGGATGTTTCTGACTCTCTCTCTCCCTCTCTGTAAAAAGTCAATATATTTAAAAAAAAAAAATCCCTAAGTATACCTTCAAATTGTTTTTCTGCTTTTATAATTTTTTAGGTTAAATTTTATTTCAGAAAAGAAGAGCGAGAGAGATAAAAACATCATGATGAGGGAATCATTGATCAGTTGCCTCCTGCTCGCCCCACACTGGGAATCAAACCATGACCTGGTTCAGAGGTTCATGCTCAACCACTGAACTAAGACATCCAGGCTACAAGTTTTTCAAATAACTACTGTGATTCTTTTTGCCTAAATTTCTAACGTGCTTATTAGACTAACCTTGTGTTGCCATTTGTTGTATGTGGCACAACAAAAATAGATTCACCTATGCTCTGAAGCCACACAGTCCTAGATCCCAATTCCTTGAACTCTTCCTTTCGGATTAACAGTAGTGAAATGAAACAAAAAATACAACTTCATTTGATAAAGAAGATGAATGTTTATAAACCAATATTCAAAATAGCTGCACACATCTGTTTTCACTTGAATAAAAAAAAATCACATTTTGACAAATTTTATAACCTTAACTTAAAATACATGAATATTAGCATTTACTAATATATTTACATTTTATTTACATCATCAACAAATCTGATGAAAAAGAGCATATGTTATTTTAACACAGCAGGTTTTGACCAGTCTTTGAAAAATTATCCAAGAATGTACACTGCATTCCATTAGAAAACATATTTCAACCTTTTCTGAATTCCTAGAGGTTGGTTACCTACTCACAAAATATTCCAAAGCCTCAGGAGCAGGAGTATTTAATTTTAAAAGACTACAAAACGGCCTTGTTTAAAAATATGAAAATTCTAATGGTATTTTTTAAATGCTTTTATTTTTCACAAAAATTACTTAATTGAACATTAAGCAGCTACCATCTATAATACTGTACACTTCATGATTTGAAACAGCTACAAATTAGTTCTCATATAATACCCTTATGAGGTAGGGTCAGTAGTAATCCCATTTTAAAAGGAGGAAAATGAGATGTGACTATTTGCTAGTAAAAAGGTTGAAGTTTAATTTCTTAAAAACCACACTTTCTTATTAGCCTGACTACTTTCTTTTATAAGTGAAGGGGTCTGTTTCAAGTGGGGGCAATAGAAGGGAATATCTGTCATTCAGTTATATCTCAGAAAGCAAAGAGAAGTACCTTCTACATTGAATACTTAAAATAAAATGAGGATGAGTAGGGTGTTATGGGAGCACTGAATGCATCTACCTAATAATCAATGGAAGCTACTAACAGAGGACTGCAAAATCCTTCAGCAACATGGTATTTTCCGTTTGTTTGTTTTTCTTATTTTTCCTGAGGTCCAAACATTGTATACATTTTCTTAGTCAAAGATCTTCTAAGATTATGATGTGAATTATAATCCTAATGACATACAACCTTTAATGTAATGGGTTGTATTACTCTAAAATTTAAATAGGTACCAATGTATTTCTGACCATTAGATAAGTTAGTAAAGCATTATAAAAATAAATTTTAAAAAAACTAAATGAGACCCTCCTTTCAGGTTCTTCTCTGCACAAAGATATTTCTGTATACACTTTTAAACCAGTATCTTAAAATCCCAAATTATTCAAGTATCTCTTCAAACATATGGCTTTACATATTAGTAAAAAAATTGAACATGTAAAAATCTTAAAATCCTCACCTGTAATTCCATGAAAATCATTTACAAAAAGCTATTTGCCTTTTTTTAAAGCCTTCTCAATACCATTTCTTGAGAACTGGAATTTGATCTTGCATTACTATTACTTGCATTGTAAGTTTTAGAGATTTCTATTTGGGTATTTAAATTCCTAATTTTTCCTGAATTCTCCTTTTTCTCACTCTCATCATTGCATAATTGTCACACTTTGTTACTAGCTCACAGCTAAAATAAACACTAGGACTACCCACAAACTCATTTTTGTAAGAAATTAAAGGCATGGCAGTCTTTCTTCACTTCAAAAGATAAATACAAAGACAAATTCACTTTCCAGTTTTAAGTTGTTTAAATGTGTTCCCAAAGGAGGGGCGGGGAAGTGGAGGATCGGCTACTACAATATAAACATACTAGCAAAGTAGATCCAAAGAACTGCCAATCAAATACAAGCAAGCATAATTCTCAAGAGAGTTCTAAATTGTATTCATGTTGAGTTGAGCCATTTTACTGATTTCAAGGCGGTCCTGTTCCCATTCATTTTAGAGTTGTTATAAGATACAGATTCATATTGGGTATATGCAGCAACCATCTTCATTTTTTTTAATTTTTTTTTTAAATTCCACTAACACTCATGTTTATTATTTCAATTATTGTGCTTTCAATACAATGGCAGAGCTGTACATCAGGATCCATGCTTCCAGTGTCCCTAGATCCATTTTTGTAGGATGAATCTTTACAGATTCTAGACCATCCACTTGGTTTCTCCTTTATTTGTTGAAGACCTAAAAACATATGGAAAAATTTTTAATTAAGGCAAGAAATCTAAAAAGGATTTTGTCTGTTTGAGATATTAAAACAAGTCTGAAAATAAGTTACTACTTACGTGTAATAATTGGATCAATGTCTCTTGTCTGAGTGGCAACATCAGAGGCACAGACTTGCCCAATTTGGATCAGCAAAGACATAATATCCTCATATAGTGGAGGAAATGCTCGACAAAAAGAGACCAAACTTGGCAGAGTTGGCATGAAAAAAGCATATCGCTTAGCCTGTGTTAAAACTAGAAAGAATGAAACAATTTTTATATTTACAGATATAAATTCAACATATATGGCCTATACAATATACAAGTACCATGTTTGTGCTAAGGATACTGTTTTCCAAGACGGGGCCAGCCCCTGCCTTTAGGGAGCTCACAATCCAGTAGTCAGCCATAATCCAACATAGAAATTCTGATGCCTAAGCATTGTGATAAGTGTATCTCATGCATCATTTCATGCAATTCTCATAATCTTATGAATGAGGGAAGTACTATGCTGATACCTATTTTTATATGAGAAAACTCATAAATAAAACATAGTTTATCCCTGGCTGTTAGTTCAATTGGTTGGAACAGCATCCCAATATATCAAGATTGAGGGTTCAATCCCTGGTCAGGGCACATATAATAATTCAATCAATGCATAATAAGTGGGACAACAAACATGTTCTTTTTCTCTTGCTCCCTAAAATCAATTAAAACACACACACTCACACACACACACATGATAGATGATAGATAGATAGATAGATAGATAGATAGATAGATAGATGGATAGATAGATAGAGAGATATATAGAGTTTAATACATTTGTTCAAGGCCACACAGCCAGTTAGTGGTAGCATTGGGATTCAACTCGGGCTTTAAACTCTTAACCACTACAAATAATTATAACATGAGGTGAATACAATGGAAAAAAAAATGAGCAAGGTTTATGGCAGCACTGAAAAAGAATATAAAATTAACTAAGCCATTATTTTACAAAATTAAATTATAATTCATATCTTTTAAAGTAGTTTATTTTCATATTATTTTACTCTAGGAACCGAAAAGTGGTTAAAATGGTAGAGTATGTTTTAGAACTTAACAACTAATTTATGTCTTATTTATACATAAGACTATGTTTTCTGGAACTCTAAGCATTTTTAATAATTGTAATTTTTTTTCTTGATATAATTACATTCAGAAAGCACATTTGATTCCATGTATAAATTGTGGGAAGCTTATTATTTATTATAAACCTATCCATAGTCATTCACAAAATGAATGATACAGTTTGCCTACCTATTCATCTCCATACTATAAATCACATTTGTAAGAGAAAAATTTTCAGAAGGTGGCATAAATTAAACCTATTAGTGACACAGAAAACAGTGTCACTAAATTCAAAAAAACTATGTACTCTCTATGTTAGAAGTTTTCTGACTGATATTGGTTGGCTACACACCTGTCAGCAAAGTTCCCATGACATTGACAGCTAAGCGAGCCACACTGAGTGACTTTGGTAATGCATACTGGATACACAAATGAGAAAGCAACTGGATAGCAAATATCTGTAATACAAAAATCCAAATATTACATGTTTCTGAAGAATGTCTTTAAGTGTTAAAAAATTACTAAATGTTTTACATAACTAGCAAGACTAGAGAGAAATCAAAACTTATCTAAAGCTCTAAATGCTCATTACCTGTTTTTCAAGTTCTGGCTGTGCAATAAGCTCAGGTATGAAATCCAGACAGATGTGCATAGATGGAATGCCTGCAACCGTCAGAGGCAAAAGTTCACACGGATAGCCCTAGAAAGGAGGGAACAGATATAAAGAAAATAAGTGTAGAGGAATCCAAGATGGCGGCATAGGTAAACACCTACACTGCTGCCTCGAACAACAATTTCAAAACTACAACTAAAAGACAGAACGGACATCATCCAGAACCACAGGAAAGCTGGCGAAGTGTAAGTTCTACAACTAGAGGGAAAGAGAGGGGCTCACGGAGACCCAGAGGAGCTGCAAAAAGCCGAGGTACTGAGACGCGCGCGCTGAGAGAGCGGGTGCCGGAGTACCTGGCTGGCTTTCTCTGGCGGGAGGGAAACGGAGACTCCCAACGGCATTGAACCCCTTATTTTACGACACTAAACCCCAGATCCAGTGAAACTCATACGGGGGGAGTTTGGACTGTGAAAAGGGAGAAGTGCACGGAAATTTAGGGGAGTCGCAGAAGATCAGGTCTGGTCTCGCACGTGGACAGTGCTGCACACAGGACAGATTGCTGATTGTGCCGCTGGCTTTCGCGAGTGGGCGGGAGACAGACCCTCCGAACTGTGCCACTTCTGAGTCCACTGGGCCCCTGTTTCGGGCGAAACCCTGGGGACCTAGACTCATGTGGTCCTAGTGCGCAGGGGAGCTGGAAAGGCAGCGGTTAGAGGCACTGCGGGTGGGCGCGGGGCACAAGGACCGATCCAGCGATTACCCAGTCACGTGAGACTCAGGGGCCGTGGAGGGCGGGGCCGACTGGAAGGCAAGGCGGTCCCTTAAGCCCTGAGACTCCACCCTCCCAAGCTCAACAGAGGCTTCTTCGGTTTTGCGTCTGCTATCATAAGGCTGAATCCAACACAGAAGTTTCCCCGGCATAGTGAAAATGCCAAAACAAGGGAAGGGATCACAAACAAAAGAAATGGAGGGGAAAAAAAAAACGACTGGATATAGAGTTCAAAACCACGCTTGTAAGGTTTTTCAAGAATATGCTAGAAAAATTCGATAAATTTAGTGAGACCCAAGAGGAGATGAAAAAGGACCAACTAGCGATACAAAAGAGCCAACTAGAGATGGAAAAGGTCCTACTAAAGATGATAAAGGACCAAATAGAAATTAAACATACACTGACTGAAATAAAAAATATTACACAGAGTCCTAACAGCAGACAAGAGAAAGGCAAGAATCAAGTAAAAAATTTGAAATATAAAGAAGCAGACAACATTCAACTGGAAAAGCAAGAAGAGAAAAGAATCCAAAAATGTGAACATAATGTAAGGAGACTCTGGGACAGCTTTCAGCGTACCAACATCAGAATTGTGGGGGTGCCAGAAGAAGAGAGAGAGCAAGATACTGAAAACCTGTTTAAAGAAATAATGACTGAAAACTTCCCACATCTGGTAAAAGAAATAGACTTACAAGTCCAGGAAGCACACAGAACCCCAAAGAAAAGGAATCCAAAGAGGACTACACCAAGACACATCATAATTAAAATGCCAAGAGCAAAAGACAAAGAGAGAATATTAAAAGCAGCAAGAGAAAAATAGTTCATTACCTACAAGGGAGCACCCATACGACTGTCAGCTGATTTCTCAACAGAAACGATGCAGGCCAGACGGGAGTGGCAAGAAATATTCAACGTGATGAATAGCAAGAACCTACAACCAAGAATAATCTATCCAGCAAAGCTAACATTCAGAATTGAAGGGCAGATAAAGAGCTTCACAGAGAAGAAAAAGCTAAAGGAGTTCATCAACTCCAAACCAGTATTATATGAAATGCTGAAAGGTACTCTTTTAGAAGAGGAAGAAGAAAAAGGTAAAAGCCAAAAAATTATGAACAACAAATACATATCTATCAACAAGTGAATCTAAAAATTAAGTGAATTAAAAATTTGATCAACAAAATAAACTGGTGAATATAATAGCATCAGGAGCACAGAAAGGGAGTGGACTGATAATTCTCAGGGGGGAAGGGGTGAGGGGTGTACAGGGAGAGACTGGACAAAAATCATACACCTATGGATGAGATCAATGGGAGGGAGCTAAGGGCAGAGGGAGGGGTGGGAGCTGGGTGGAGGGGTGCTATGGAGGGGGAAAAAGAGAAACAAATGTAATAATCTGAATAATAAAGATTTAATTAAAAAAAAAAGAAAGAAAATAAGTGTAGGTCCAATGCAGATAAAAATATAAAGGAAGGTTTTACGTCCTTTATGTAAAAGTTGCTATATCTATCCTGGCATTTCACCTTTCTGATGCACTAGAATAAATTATCTAACCACTTTAACAGGCTGAAATAAAATCTAAAAAAATCTGATTTTTCTCTATATTGCAGAGGAACATGATTATTTGTGTTATCTCCCATTTCTAAATCATTCCTATTAATTTAGTATTCAAACCCTCTACCGCCCCCCCAAACAAAAGTTCAACCATAAAGCAACATTCTTTGAAAACAGACCTGAAAGTGAACAAGCTTAGCAATGTTGGGATCTGCAATGTACATTTGGTGCAAGAGACAACAGATAAGGCACTGAACTTCTCGCAGGTTACAAAGCAAATTGTCTTCTCCTTCCTCCATTCCCTTATTTGGAGTGCTGGTAGTAATAACACTTTGAACATTCCTTAGCAAGCTGTCTGGATTGACACCCTTTGCTTTCTCCTCTTCAGTAGGTAAGCAAATCTCCAAGAGAATCTGGACAGCTGCACTATCCTACAAGCAAATAAAACAGTGAATTTAAGAAGTTTCTGATAAGTTTATTTGAAACAAATCTGATTTTGTTTTCCCATGAACAGAAGTTAAAATTATAACAAAGGATTTCTAGGGGAAAAGTGAGCAATCTATAGGGCAGTGGGTCTCAACTTTTTTCGGTAATAAACCCTTTTAAGAATCTGAAGAAAACTATACATCCTCTCCGTATAAAAATTAACATATATAAACAAACATACTGCATCAAGTCAGGCTGGTCACATATCCCATAGACTCCAGTTTAAGAATATCTACTAGAAGAGGTTTTTGATTTAGTGACATCCAAAACAAAACATAGGCAAAAAAATGACTTCTACCAAAATGTCCTTTCTGCCCAGCCAGCATGGTTCAGTGGTTGAGCGCCGACCCATGAACTAGGAGGTCACGGTTCAATTCCCCGTCAAGGCACATGCCCAGGTTGCAGCCGATCAATGATTCTCTCTCATCATTGATGTTTCTGTCTCTCCTTCTTCCTTTCTCTGAAATCAATAAAAATATATATGTATTTTAAAATGTCCTTTCCTTCCTCATAAATTCCTACTTTTCCTAGTATTACCCTATCCTGTATTTTCCTCTTTTTCTCACCTGGCTACCAGCTAATTAATTCCTCTAAAGATGGTGGTTAATAATTAATGCCTAGAAGTCACTTCCCAAAGCTTTTTTCCTTTTTAATTTGAAGATGGGCTTTTTAAGGCCTTGGTTTTACAAGGAAAAAATCTATCTTACCATCCATTCCACCTGTGCAACTCAATGTTGCTCAGTCTACAAGCTGGAGTGTCATTTCATAGAATACTAGTTCCTTAAGGGGTGCTTTCCTTAACACCCTACATATAAAGGAAAGCTATAATCACTCTCATCTCACAGGAAGACGTAAAAAAATTAATGTATGACATGCATCACTAAAAGATAGACATTGTCTGAATAAAACAATTCCTTCTTCTCATTAAAAACTTGATTATAAAGTAAGGTTAGGCTTACATTAGAATCACTTATAAAGTAAGGTTAGCTTTACTTTTTAATCATAATTCTTGATTGTGGGATTCTTGGTTTGAGGTTGTTATGTTTTGTTTTGTTAATATTTGTTCTTTGGATCCAGACTGCCCAGGCTTGGATCCTAGCTCAGTGTAACTTTGAGCAAGTCACTTAACCTCTCTGGGTCTCATTCATTCTCCTTTAAAAATAGAAATAATAATACTCAATACCTTGTAAGATGGTTGTGAAGATTAAGTAAGTTAATATACATAAAGAACTTAGTATAGTACCCAGTATATAGTAAGCATTATATAAATGGTAGCTATTAAGATTCTCAATGCCTTATTGGAAACTAAGGGCCAGATTTATTTTCAAACTCAGAATTATTTTTACTGAAATATTATATAATGCCACCAGCAGAGATGAGGGTAGTACATTATAATCAAACATATTTATATTTCTGCAGCAAACATACCATATTCACCTTAAGTGGAATAACGGCCATAAAGAGTTTCACATCAATTCAGGTCAAGTTTGTTAAAATGAGGTCGTTTTTCTGCCAATGCATTACCAAAAAAAGCCTCAGTTTTCATAGCCTTTGGGATATCTGTATTACAGATAACGGATTGTGGAACTATATTATTCTTATTTTTCCTATTACTAATGAAAAGATTTCAGAAAATATATTGTAAACTACGAAAATATTTCTACTTTGCAGACCTCAAATTTCTTTACATTTAATTATCTCACATCTCCTTTACTATTCAAAACGACTACTTAAGGCTTCAGTAAAATTCTGCATTGTTAAAAATTTTTTCTAAATATAAAATTGAACTGCTTCTGTTATCTTAGTACTTAATACTGCTTGACATTTTATGATATGCAGAGGTGGGCAAAAGTAGGTTTACAGTTATTCATATGGAAAATAATATAATCCTATATAATAAAAGGCTAATATGTAAATTGTCCCCTCGACTGGGTGTTCAACTGGGAGTTCGACCAGGGAGGAGGGCCAGCTGGCCAACCACCTGCAGCCCCTGCCCCTGGCTAGCCCCCTCAGCCCCCGATCGACCCTCCCATCCCAATTGGGAGTAGGGCTGGCCAGCTCATAGCCCTTACCCCTGGCTGGCCCAGCCCAATCAGCCCTAATTGGGGCAGGCCAGCTGGACCCCACCCATGCACAAATTCATGCACTGGGCCTCTACTTAATCCTATATAATAAAAGCCTAATATGCAAATTGTCCCCTTGACTGGCAGTTTGACTATTCACTATGACATGTGCTGATGACCAGGAGGTGGTGTGGAACAGCAGGTGTCGGTGACACAGCACTGGCAGCGGGTGGCAGTGGAGGCGCTGCCAGCCCCTAGGGGCCCCAAGAAGAGCAGGACCTCAGCGGGATGGTGAAGCAGGTGAGCAGGTGGTGCCAGGCCAAGGCAGGTGTGAGTGGAGGCCCAACTGCCCCATGGATTGCCCTGCAGACAGTGACCAGTGGTGGCAGCAGAGGGGAGCAGGGCCACCACCCATTCCCCAGGAGCTAAGGGAGCCAGATAAGGGGGCCCGGCCCTGATTGACTGCCCCATAGGCAGGATAGTGGAACAGGTGAGGGGGTGGCACCAGGCCAAGGTGGGGTGCCAGGCAGGGGATGCAGGGCTGTGTGGCTGCAAAGCTGGAGGAGCAAGCTGGGGCCTGATCCCCATAGACAATCCCGAGGGACCATAGACAATCCCGAGGGACCGCACCAGTTCATGAATTCATGCACCGGGCCTCTAGTAAATAATAACATAAGAATAAACTGCTTCACATACACCTATAAACCTACTTTTGCCCTACTCTCTCTCTATATATATACTATCTATTTCTTGTTCTGTTTGTCTCCACCATTTAATTTTTTTTCATTTGATTTTTTTAAATATATTTTTATTGATTTTTTACAGAGATGAAGGGAGAGGGAGAGACAGAGTTCGAAACATCGATGAGAGAGAGACATCAATCAGCCGCCTCCTGCACGCCCCCTACTGGGGATGTGCCCACAACCAAAGTACATGCCCTTGACCGGAATCGAACCTGGGACCCTTCAGTCCGCAGGCCTACGCTCCATCCACTGAGCCAAACCGGTTTCGGCTCCATTTGATTTTTAAAAAATGTTTGTATTGATTTCAGTGAGGGAGAGGGAGAGAGATAGAAACATCAATGATGAGAGAGAATCATTGATCATACTGGGGATTGAGCCTGCAACCCAGGCACATGCCCTTGACTGGAATCAAACTTGGGACCCTTCAGTCTTCAGGCCAAAATTCTATCCATTGAGCCAAATCAGCTAGGGCCACCATTTGATTTTAAGAAGCAGAGTTTTATGTTTTGTTAAAATGTAAATCTGATTTAAATGTCTATTATATTAGTATCATGAAGCTCTGGCTGAGTGTCTTAATTGGTTGGAGAATCGTCCTATACACCAAAAAGGTTGTGGGTTCAATTTCCAGTCAGGGGACATACCTAGGTTGCAGGTTTGATCCCCAGTCAGGACGAGAACAGGAGGCAACCAATCAATATTTCTCAAATTGATGTTTCTTTCTCTCTCTCTCTCTCTCTCTCTCTCTCTCTCTCTCTCTCTCCCCCCCCCCTCTCTCTCCCTCCCCCCACCTTCTTCCCAACTCTTTGGGTGAGGATAAAAAAAATGAGTATCATATTATTTCTGATTTTAGTAACACAGTCCATCTGATATTTAGAAGCAAAGGTAACATCATTATATTATATTCTATAAAAAAAGGAATGCACCTTTGTACAGAGAAAGCATAATATGCCCTTTACTTAATTGATTATATTAATAGTGAAGTACTTGCCCTTTTTTACTAAATTTTACTTTATTACCTGAGCAGCCAGTAATGCATTTTTCAATTCTTCTCTAGTAACTTCTGGGCCATCATTTTGTCCAACTAAACCTAATGCATTATTCTGGGAAGACCTATCCTGCTCCGCTGTTTCCTTCAGATGAGCACTAAGGTAAGCTTTGGACGCAAGAAGATACCCATTCAACATGTGTAGCGTAATATCCATCAACGGGGGACATCTATATAAAGAAAGAAGAAAAATACATGAGAAAGAATATAAATGTGTAAATTAGCCAGAACATGACCAATTAGTTTAACTTGAATAGTACCTGAAAAGAGTGAAAAAGTAACACTTTTCCCACTGAAATATTCATTCTCAAAATAAAAGTTTAATGTCTTATTTATCTATAGTTCAAGATTATGTGAGTATTTATTTCCTTTTACCAGCTATAATGTATAATGTATGCCCTAGAGAAACAACATTCTATTTTGCAGAAAATGGCACTACCATTAAATCTTTTAGATCTGATCATGCAAAGCAGCTGTCTTCAAAGAGAAATATTCTATTATTGATAAAATGACAGAGATTGCAGCAGAATATTTACTCTTTCTACTCCTAACTCTTGCTTGTTTGGAGCACGATAATTCTGTATTCAAGAGTGCTTTATCCACTTGACCTGGAAAAAATATTTATTGAGCCTCAGTTTCCTCATCTATAAAATAAGTACAGTTATTCATTCCTCGAATAAGTGAATTAAATGTAAAAAAAGAAACAAAAATGATAAATTGATAATGACTAAAATTTTTAAACCAAGCCCTTAGAAAACACCAAAATGCCATTTCTCAGTCTATCACAAAGAGAACTAGCATGTGTGCATAAACAGCATTAAAGCTTTGTTTACCAATGTGGCACACTGGGAAAGCTTAAATGTCCATAAATAACCAGTATGTCAATGGTTTTTATGAAATGTCTACATTTTTTATAATAACTACCCAGCAAAGCTATCATTCAGAATTGAAGGGCAGATAAAGAGCTTCACAGATAAGAAAAAACTAAAGAAGTTAATCAGCACCAAACCAATATTATTTGAAATGCTGAAAGATATTCTTTAAGAAGAGGAAGTAGAAAACTGTAAAGGTAAAAATTATGGACAACAAATACATATCTATCAACAAGTGAATTGAAAATCTGATGAACAGAATAAGCTGGTATTTATAATAGAATTAGGGGCATAGAAAGGGAGTGGACTGATAATTCTCAGGAGGGAAGAGGTGAGGGGGGGGGCAGAGAGAGACAGGACAAAAATCATATACCTACGGATGAGGACAGTGGCGGAGGAGGTAAAGGCAGAGGGTGAGGTGGGAGCCAGGTGGAGGGGAACTATGCGGGGGGGAAAAGAAGAGGAACAATTGTAATAATTTGAATAAAGATTTATTAAAAAATAAAATAAAATACTATTTAGGTCTGACTTCCTCATCTTTCCAGAATTTTTTAACAGCATTCTCTTACTATATCATTCATCTAACCTGTGACCACATTATTTAACTTTCCATTTATTTGTCTTATGCAGGTGACTATCACTTTGAAGGCAGGAACTCAACTTATATATCTTTGATATTATTTAGCAACTAGAAATTCAAACATTGATGAGAATTAATTATTTATGCCCTTTGAAGTGAAGCCACTTCAAAATAATTAAGTTTGACAATTGGCAAGGAAATCTAGACAAATATGGACTCAGTGGAGCTAACATCGCAAGTGAGGATGCTAGAAAGATCACAGTTGTAATGCATGTAAGGGTTCACAATAATTCAATTTCTTTAAAAGCCTTTTCAACAATGCTAGCAGAAATGGTATTATTCTTTACTACTCTTGTTCTGAGAGAAAATACAGCCATTATTGAGGGTTGCCAATTCAAGAATGATATTTCTTTAAGGCTAGGTTTATTAATCACATATTAAATATTAAACTGAATATATAGTTTAATAGAATATATAGTTCATAAAACATAGATAACTTAAAAAAACACACCTACTTCACAGATCATACTACAAGAACCAGTTACTAGAAGAACTTTAGATAGAAGTTTAAATTGTATTTGTTTGACCCTCCAAAGTGAAACCCTATAATAAAAATGAAATTCAAATGACACATACCTGTGTACCCTCTGATCACATCTTAGAACAATGAGAGGATCTATCATCAGGTCATTCTGAGTATACTTTTGTTGTCGAACAAACTTTATTGAAGGTTGAAGTGCATTGACTGTCATAACCCACAGTCTGACGAGAAAATAATCACATGTTCAAAAACAATTATGTTATGATTAAAACATATAGCCACCTAATCCTTTCTATCTTAAAAAGATATATTCAGGGGAGAAAGAGAAAACTGGTGTGAATGAACTTCAAAAATTAAAAACTATAGAAATCTAACCTATTATTATGTCTCTAAAATAAATGAAGTTAAAACATTAAACACAAAGTAGTTTCAAAAATCTTAACCACTATAATAGATTAATCATGGCATTTAAAATAAAAATCTGAATTAAATCCTCAGTAATATCACACTTGCTATGACTATGTAAGTAATTGAGCCTATCTGAACTGTTTCCTCATTTATAAAACAATAATATAATACCTGTAAATAAAATAATGCTTACCAAAGTTTGCACTTGCAAACTGTATTTGGCCCCACAAATTAGGTCACTGTTCTATATTTATCATCATAAAATTTTGATATGAGGTGCAACTTTGAAGTGAGATAGCAACAGACTATAAACATAGTTATTAACCTGACTATACATCACAATTATTGAATGACATAGCAATGTGGAGGGTACCTGATCTCCTACAGTGAAGCCCAGGAGTCCACTAGTCCCACCTCACACACACAGGTAGTCCACTCTTAAGTATGAATGGACAGCCAAGAATCATCAGACATTTAAAGAACGCTTCTATTTTGAAAGATTTAAATATACGAATGAAGGAATGGGACTCCAAGAAACAGAATGTTTGGATGAGAAGGAAAATAAATTTTTTAAACCTATAATTATTATCCTTAAAAGATAAAATAGTTCATAAATGAAAACGAGAACAGGAGGCATTCTAAAATATTCAGATCAGAGCTCTTAGAAATTAAGAATATACCAGAATTTTTTTAATTCAAAGGAAAGATCAGATGATAACATTGAAGAAATATATTTAAAAAGTATATTCAAAAGACAAATTTTGCCAAAATCAGTTTGGCTCTGTGGATAGAGAATCAGCCTGCGGACTGAAAGGTCCCAGGTTCCATTCCAGTCAAGGGCACGTACCTTGTTTGCGGGCACATCCCTAGGTAGAGGTTGTGCAGGGGGCAACTGATCGATGTATCTCTCTCATTGATGTTTCTGATTCTCTCTCTCTCTCCTTTGCTCTCTGTAAAAAAATCAATAAAATATATATATTTTTTAAAAAGACAAATTTTTAAAATAGAGGAAAGCCCAACCAATGTGGCTCAATGGTTGAGCATCAATAGACCTATGAACCAGGGGGTCACAATTCAATTCCCAGTCAGGGCATATGCTTGGATTACAGGCTCAATCCCCAATGTGGAATATGCAGGAGGGCAGCTGATCAATGATTCTCTCTCATCAGTGATGTTTCTGTCTTTATATTCCCTCTCTCCCTCTCTGAAATCAATAAAATATTCTTTTTAAAAGGATTTGGAATTGGTATAACATCATTATTCATCACTAATAAGGGAAGCTCCAACTCAGTCAATAGAATGAAGCCTT
Organism: Lasiurus cinereus; assembly: GCA_011751065.1. Taxonomy (NCBI): domain Eukaryota; kingdom Metazoa; phylum Chordata; class Mammalia; order Chiroptera; family Vespertilionidae; genus Lasiurus; species Lasiurus cinereus. The sequence goes on along the minus strand of JAAGEH010000016.1, from coordinate 14,330,245 downwards.
CAAATTTCTGAAAAGAAAAATGAGCTAGAATTCTACATTGAAGCTAAATATCAATCACATGTGAGGGGAAAAATAAAAATCTTCTCAGACAAGCAAGTCTCAAAAAAAAAAAAAAATGTTTCCCAAACACCTTTTTCTCAGGAAGCAACTTGAGTAGGAGTTCCACTCATTGAAATGAGGAACAAAACCGAGTCAGGAAAAAAAAAAGTCCAACAAAGAAGAGAGACAAAGTAATTCCAGATGGCAATTGTGCATATCCCAGATTCAAGCATGAGAAAAAGCTGTGAGAGGAATGTTTTCAAGAAAAAAAATGTTACTGATGTGCTATAACTAACTGTGAAGTAAATTTCCCCTCGATAATGGAGTTTAGGGATGAATAAGTTACTGATGCAAAATCTGAGTGAATGGATAGAGGCAAATAGGCTTTGTGTGCGGGGTGGGGAGGAGGCAGTTGTATAAGTAAGAAATTGTAATCAAAGGATATTCCACAGATTAACTGTACATAACACTTATGTAATCATAATAATATGCACACTGAAGATTGCTTTAACCAAAAATTTTGAGATAACTATGTTAAGAGAAAAGGAGAAAAGGAAAGTATGTATTGGTGGACAAGGGATTCACAAGGGAGAAAGCAGGTACTAAATCTTCATCTTGTATAGTAGAAAATCAAAAGATAATTTCTAAATTGGAAAGTCAGGAAATCATAGTAATTTTAAGCATAATTATTATAACATATGGAGAAACATTAATGCCAGAATAAAAAGATAAAATCTGAAAATAGTTGTCTTTAGGGAATAATATTCTAAAACAGGAAGGTATAGGCAGAACTTATATACTATTTAACTTCTAAAGTTATGTCCATTTATTAATTTACTAGAGCCCTGGTGCATGGGATTCGTGCACTGGAGAGGGGCATGGCCTGTGGGGATCGGCCTGCTGTGGGAGCTCCACTATCTCAATTTTCCACTGTAGAGTGCACTGACCAACAGGGGCAGGTCCTGTCTTGAGCGACTACCCCTTGGTGGTCAATGTGCGTTATAGTGACTGGTTGACGGGTCATTCTTGTTGTCCCGCCATTTGATTACTAGGCTTTTATTATATAGAATATATCAGTTTACTTATAATTAATTTCTTTATAATTAATATGAAATTTAATTTACTTACAATCTAAAATTATTTTTTAATTTAAAAAGTATAAATATTTCCAGACCCCCTGAATCAAAATCTCAGGTGAAGTTAGCCCAGTATTGTCTTTTAGAGCTGACCAGCTGTCTTTGATACAATCTATGAATAAGTAGAGACTCATTTGACTAAAGACTGAATAATTAATCCAATGTTCTCCAAATTTACTGCACACTGAAATCACCGAGAGCCATGGTCGGCAAACTGTGGCTCACAAGCCACATGCCCCTTGAGTGTGGCTCTTCCACAAAATACCACGGCCTGGACGAGTTTATTTTGAAGAAGTGGCATTAGAAGAAGTTTAAGTTTATGCCAAGACAGGTTTGGCTCAATGGATAGAGCATCGGCCTGCAGACTGAAAGGTCCCAGGTTCGATTCCGGTCGGGGGCATGTACCTTGCTTGCGGGCACAACTCCAGTAGGGGGCGTGCAGGAGGCGGCTGATTGATGTCTCTCTCTCATCGATGTTTCTGACTTTCTGTCCCTCTCCCTTCCTCTCTGTGAAAAATCAATAAGATATATATTTAAAAAAAAAAAGTTTAAGTTTAAAATATTTGGCTCTCAAAAAAAATTTCAATTATTGTACTGTTGATATTTGGCTCTTTTGACTAATGAGTTTGCCTACCACTGACCTAGAGAATTGTTTAAAAAAATATCAATGCTTGACTCCACTCACAGACATTCTTCAAATATTCAACAATTTTTTTAACATTTAAGTTTAGGTTATTGTATATAATCACTGCTATACATTTATCTATTATATGTAATAATACACTAAAATTACCTTCTAGGCATCACAGTATTAAGAACCATCCATAGTTTATTGACTGTTTGAAGAATTCGCCTCGGAACCCCTGCATTCAACAGCTGGTTCATATTGGATGTTAATACTTCTGCATATGGTATGAGTTCACTGGCAGAGAGTAGAGTCAAGTGTTCTAGAATCTGCATCACTTGTGTGTGACTTACTGGGACAGCTGAAAATGCTAAAAGGAAAACTTAGAAGTCATAATCTAAATTCCATACAGCTTACCAAAGATGAAGTAATACTGCTCTATCACAGCGATTTTTAACCCTTTTCATCTCATGGTACACATAAACTAATTACTAAAATTCTGTGGCACACCCAAACATATATTTTTTGACAATATGACAAAAAAAATTAGTATAACTTCGATTTCTTCACACCTGATGGCTATTGTTGTGTTTTATTTAATAATTTAAGGGAAAAGAGGTCTTGCACGTTTTAAATATTCTTGCGTCACACTGGCTGAATGCTACACTATCAGACTATAGATCAAGCAAATCAAAAAAACAATGTTACTTTAAAAAAAATAAAACTTTCAATCCTAGCCATAGTTTTGGTTATATTTAGAGTAAAGACCTTAAGAAAAATTCAGCCGAGACCGGTTTGGCTCAGTGGATAGAGCATCGGCCTGCGGACTGAAAGGTCCTGGGTTCGATTCCGGTCAGGGGCATGTACCTTGCTTGCAGGCACAACTCCAGTGGGGGGTGTGCAGGAGGCGGCTGATCGATGTCTCTCTCTCATCGATGTTTCTGACTTTATGTCCCTCTTCCTTCCTCTCTGTCAAAAATCAATAAAATATATTTTAAAAAAAAAGAAAAGAAAAATTCATGTTAACTGTAATTATTTCATAGAGAACAAAAAATACCTTATTTTTAAATTCACAGTAGTGACTCAAAGACAAATGTTATTTCCTTGACGATTCAGACTGATTTTAAAAATTGACTGAAATATGAAAATATTCCCTAATATTGCTTTTGGCAATAGTATTCATTGGAAGGACACAAACTTCTTGATACCATATTCTAGGTGGTTCCTTTTATAAGTTGTAAGCACCTAGCAGATTACTGTTAATAAAAAATTCTTAGAACTGTGCTCTTCAGTAGAATAATCACTAACCACATCTGGCTATTGAGCACTTGAAATGTAGTTGCTCCACAATATGATGTGCTTTAAGTATAAAATATACACCAGATTGCAAAGACTTGGTATGGAAAAACAGTAAAATATCTCAATAGTTTTTTATATTGATTATATGATGAAATGATAATATATTAGATATATTCCACTAAATAAAATAATTATTAAAATTAATTTTGCCAGTTTTTAACTTTTTAAATGTAGCTATAGAAAAGTTAAAATTATAAGTGTGGCTCACTTCATATTTCTAGTTGACTCAAGTGCTGAGCTAGAACACGAACCTATTCAAAGATCGTTCATTGTAGGACCTTCCTAAAACCACATGACCTATTTAGTGACATAACTTAGTACCTATAAGAAAACAAAAGTATGTCACTAAAATCGATAAAAAAAAAATTTTGTTAAGCGCTCACACTCAAAAAGAATTACTTAAAATATATTCACGAAAGCACTGTTTTATTCCCAGGAAAATTCTGCGTGATTTTAAGACTAATGATACTACTAAAGAGATAAAAGGACTATCAATTTACTGTACCTTCTTGGAGTTGTTCAGGAGAGTGGCTTTTGGCATTGTTAGTCAGGAGCATTCGCCTTAGCAGGGCACCAGTCCCTGTGATTTCTTCTTCACAGATCCAATCGTCCACAATGCATAAATGTGGGTAGTTAGTTGCAAGGAGACGTAGTAAAGCAGAATGCAATCCTTGAAATATATAAAAAATCAATTGGATTCTTCATTCTTAAACACCAAAATCATCTCTCCTCCCTCTCTTCTCCTTTTCATTTTCAGCCAGCCAAAGGAATTTGCACTTCTTGTGCATGCATACTAACTTTGAGAACCTCTATATAGCAATGTAGCTTGGAAATCTGCCTAAATAAAGAAAACCAAGTGATCTGATATACAGAACATTGGAAACTACTTTTTTAAAATATATTTTATTGATTTTTTACAGAGAGGAAGGGAGAGGGACAGAGAGTTAGAAACATCGATAAGAGAGAGACATCGATCAGCTGCCTCCTGCACACCTCCTATTAGGGATGTGCCCACAATCAAGGTAGATGCCCTTGACCGAAATCGAACTTGGGACCCTTCAGTCCGCAGGCCGACACTATTCACTGAGCCAAACTGGCTAGGGCGGAAACTACTCTTTTCATCAAAAGTTCTCAAGCTTTCTTCAACCCTATCCCAAAATAAAAGTCTACAGCCAGGAAATGTTGTTTGACATAGCAGTAGTTCAAGAGTTGAGGAGAGAGGAAAGAAAAGGGGAGAAAGAAATATCCACTTGGGGAAAAGCACAAAGGGTTTGAAAAAGACCTCACTCAAGAATTCTGATAGGCTTCTCTTGAAGAACATGTCTTCTACCCAGCTGAAAATCATAGCTCTAACTGGGTAAGATTTAAGTTGCTCACTTTTAGATACCTAAAAGGCCTCAGGCATTTTATGTACATTTTCTCATTTCACCCTAACATTTTCACAAGGTAAGCAATATTGTACGGAAATAGGTTGAAGACATTATTAAAGTTGCCGAAGTCACATAAGCTAAGTATGTTGGCCAACTGAAGGAGTACTGCTAATATCGACAGAGGGTGCATTTGTCTTCCTTCAAGAAGGGTTAAGGACAAAAAGTTTCCAGAGGGTAGGCAAGTGGAAGACTAGGTAGAAAAGAGAAAAAGGATTAAGAAGTACAAATTTCTGCCAAAACCGGTTTGGCTCAATTGATAGAGCATTGGCCTTCGGACTGAAAGGTCGCAGGTTCAATTCCGGTCAAGGGCATGTACCTTGGTTGCGGGCACATCTCCAGTAGAGGGTGTGCAGGAGGCAGCTGATTGATGTTTCTCTCTCATCAATGTTTCTAGCTCTCTATCCCTCTCTCTTCCTCTCTGTGGGAAAATCAATAAAATATATTTAAAAAAAAAAGAAGTACAAATTTCCAGTTATAAAACAATTCAGAAGGATATAATGTACAGCACAGAAAATAGTCAATATTATCCTATCTAATAAAAGAGTAATATGCAAATTGAACATCATTCCAACACACAAGATGGCTGCCCCATGTGGTCAAAGATGGCTGCCTCCATGTGGACACAAGATGGCCACCACAAGATGACCAGCAGGGGAGGGCAGTTTAGAGGGACCAGGCTTGCAAGGGAGGGCAGTTGGGGGCGATCAAGCCTGCAGGGGAGGGCAGTTAAGGGTGACCAAGGCCAGCAGAGGAGGGAAGTTGGGGCTGACCGGGCCTGCAGGGAAGGACAGTTGGGAGAGACCAGGCCTGCAGGGGAGGGCAGTTAGGGATGACCAGGCCTGTAGGGGAGGGCAGTTAGGATGAGTTTAGTCAGGCTGACAGGGGAATGAGTAGGGGTTGATCAGGGTGCCAGGAAGAAACAGTTAGGGGCAATCAGGAAGGCAGACAGGCAAGCAGTTGGGAACCAGCAGTCCTGGATTGTGAGAGGGTTGTCCGACTGTCCTACGAAGATTGGGCCTAAACAGGCAGCTGGGCATCCCTCAAGGGGTCCCAGATTGGAGAGATTGCAGGCTAGGCTGAGGGACACACACCCCCATGCACAAATTTTGTGCACCAGGCCTCTAGTAATTATATAATAACCATGTATAGTGATAGATAGTAATTAAACTTATTGTAATTACTTTGTAAGGTAGATAAATATTGAGTCTCTATGTTGTACACATGAAACTAATAATTAAAGATAAAATTTTAAAAAAGGAAAAAATAAAATAAAGTCTACTTTTTTAAAAAGGTGGTTAAGGAAGCTCAGATGGAATGGGGAATCTTCCTTTTATTAAATAGAAGTCTTGTTTCCAACCTTTTGCTTATAACATAGTTTGCCTATAGTAATATAAGTGTAATATGCTATTTAGACCAGATGTCCAGGAAGCCGGAGCTATGAAGGAAGCCCGAGTCCCAGGTGCCTGCCAGCAGCTGGAGGGAAGCCTGGGTCCTGAGTGCCAGAGGGAAGCTGGTGCTGGCAGCTGAGGGAAGGAGGCCTATTTTTGCACCAGTTTCGTCCATTGGGCTTCTAGTTATTAGATAATCCTATTTAATAAAAGGGTAACATGCAAATTGAACCTAATGATGGAATGACTGGGAACCAGGAGTTATGATGCACATGGACCACCAGGGGGCAGACACTCAAAACAGGAGCTGCCCCCTGGTGGTTAGTGAACTCCCACAGGGAGAACTCTGCACAGCCAGAAGCCAGCTGACAGCTGCAAGTGCAGCAGTGGTGGCAGGAGCCTCTCCTGTCTCTGCAGTAGTGCTAAGGATGTCCAACTGCCAGCTTAGACCTGAACCCCCTGGCAGGTGGACATCCCCAGAGGGGTCCCAGACTGCGAGAGGGCATAGGAAGGGCTGAGGGACCCCTCTGAGTGCATGAATTTTTGTGCACTGGGCATCTAGTATCAATAATAACAAAATAGGCAGCTATTTGAGCCATCCACTCAAAATTTCTCTTTTAGTATACTTTCTCTTTGCTTGCTCAAATAAATTTTCTCAAGTGAGTTTGAGTCTTGGCTTTGAATTCTTTTCTTAGCCAGAAGTCAAGGACCCAAGTTGCTAAATCCTGGTTTGGTCTGACCACACTGGTCAGACACCCGGTGCCATTCCTGCTGCCTACAACAAGGGTGGAACCTTGCCCCAGGGTGACTTTTTCTTCCATAGCACATAGCTGGGCATGAGGTTTGAACCCTCTGACTTTTCCTCCCTAGAGATAACATCTAGGCCTCAGTTGTATTTCTTCTGTAGATCCAGATAAGCAACAAAACGAGCCATGGGTCACTGCCACTTCAGGACCAGCTGCATGGAATAATGACCCACTGCCCTGGTGTTGGCCAATCAATCAGTGGAGACCAAAACCCTGAATGGATACACCTGGAAAGCACTGAATATTCTATTAATATCTTCCCTGGGACCTCCCCTAAAATCTCCAACCATAAAACCCTTGGGACTGAAGTCTCAGTGCACTCTCCTTCCAGAAGCATGCCCTTGCTTTTCCCTTTCTCCCTCCCCTTCCCAGCCCCAGGCACATTACCATTAGCTTACTCGCTCCCAAGCTCCAAAGGCCCTTCCTTTACCTCTATAACTTGTTTCCTAAGCCCATTCCTTCTACCTATGTAATTTACCCAATTAATGTTCTCCAAACAATTTTTTAAACAAATAATGACAAAATAAATTTTTTCTCTGCAAAAATTTATAGAGAAAATACCACTATGCCGAGTGTTGGGACATAAATAACCTAATAAATAGTTACTATACTATTATCATCATCATCAGAGTTGTAAGAGTAGTAATACTAGTATTAGTAGTAATAAAAGTACTTTAGATACAATCACCCCCTTATTCCGCAACTTAAATCAACCCCTAATATCACTGCTTAGTCCCAGAAGGGAGAGCATCTGCTTCCTTTCTTTTAAAAATTGCTTAAGCCCTGGCTGGTTTGGCATCAGCCTCCAGACTGAAGGGTCTCGGCTATGATTCTGGTCAAGGGCACATGCCCAGGTTGCTAGCTAAATCCCTAGTGGGGGCCGTTCAGGAGACAACTGATTGGTGACTCTCTCTCATCATCGGTGTTTCCATCTCTCTTTCCTTCTCCCTTCCTCTCAGAAATCAATTTTTTAAAAAAGAAACTGCTTAAAAGTAATGTTTCTCGCCTGGCTGGCATGGTTCAGTAGCTGAGTGTCAACCTATGAATCAGAAAGTAACGGTTCAATTCTGGACAGGGCACATGCCTGGGTTGAGAGCTAGATTCCCGGTGGGGGGCATATAGGAGGCAGCCAATGAATGATTCTCTCTCATCAATGTTTCTCTCTATTCCTCTCCCTTCCTGAAGTCAATAAAAATATATTTTAAGATAAATAAATAATTAATGTTTCTGTTCAAAAGGACATTATAACAATCAAAAGTGATATTATTTTAAAACTTAAATATCTAAATGCACAAATATATGTAAAATTAAGACTATCCCAAAACAGTCACAAAAATGACTGCTTACAATATTGCAAATTAATTTACATTCTATGATATCTTTAATAAAACCTGTATTGCCAAATGCTACAAAATATAACATCATTTCTTTGAAAATAAATTAAGCAAAGATACAATAAATGCAGACATCTACTTAAAGATGACCAAAGAAGGTTCATGTTTCTCCTTGAAACCAACAATAAAGAAAATTTGAGCTTCAAAATCCAAACTCCAACATAACAAACAGAAATAAGGAAAAAGATGAATTTCAAAAAATTTACCATATTTATATTTGACAGTTTTACAATAAAAATATTACAGTAATTTCATGCTATGGAGTATTATGAAGCAGTTAAAAACAATAATGTACATGTACTGACATGAAAAGATTTCCAAGACTCCCAGAGAAAAAGCAAATCTCAGAAGAGACAGATATAATAACATTTATATATTTATTTAAATTTTTCTCATGTATGTATCTATTTTCTTCAACCATATGAAATTAAATTTTTGAATAGTTGAATACATGCAATTTCATATGGATCAACTTGTATAAAAAAAGGTCTGGCCCTTGCCAATTTGGCTCAGTGGACAGAGCATTGGCCTGTGGACTGATGAATTCCAGGTTTGATTCCAGTCAAGGGCATACCTCAGCTGCAGACTCCTCCCCAGCCTGAGGCTACCAACTGATGTGTTTCTCTCTGTCCCACTCTCTAAAAATCAATGGAAAAATATCCTCAGGTGAGGATTAAAAAAAAAAAAAAGGTCTGAAATTACACACTAAAATAAAACAGCTTGGATTTAGGTGGGGGATGAAGGGGTCTCAAGAAGTAAGATTAGAAAGGCAGGTAAACAGGAATTTCACTCTGGAATATTCTGAATTTTTAATATTGAGCATCTATTAAATTTATAACATAAACAGAAGAAAATGTTTAACAGTGAATGTTAGTAGTAAAAAGCAAGTAAGAAATACCTCCCAACTCCTGCTGCAGCCCTTGAGCCTGTCGAATAAGGAATTTGATAGGAATCTGATCCATTAATGAGGCTGAATATGATTTTGGCTTTCTTTGCATGGCAGCTGTCAGTCAAAGATAAAAAGCATAAGAAAAATAAAATGTCAGAAACAACAGAAATCTTAACCTTCAAACCAAATAGGAAAACAATGTTAAATTATTTTTAATTCACTTAATCTGAGAATACAACTCATAAAAGATGAAGGATGGCTACCAAAATAGTAAATACACAGGAAGAGAAAGAACCAAGGGCACGATCTGGAAAATGCCCCAAAACTGAAATTAGTGGGAGGAAAATCATGAGTGAGAGAAGCCATATGCAGAAATGTCTTACACTAAAAAAAAGTGGTAAGTCTAGACTTCCAAATCTAATTAGGAGGACCCAATACAGTCACGACCACATGGCTTAAAGCCTCATGATTCCAGTAGTCTTAATATAATCATGTATTACTGTGGTGACTGATGTTTTATTTGTTTTTTAAATATATTTTATTGATTTTTTACAAAGGAAGGGAGAGAGAGAGTTAGAAACATTAATGAGAGAGAAACATCGAGCAGCTGCCTCCTGCATAACCCCTACGGGGAATGTGCCCGCAACCAAGGTACGTGCCCTTGACCAGAATCAAACCTGGGACCTTTCAGTCCACAGGCTGATGCTCTACAATACAACTTCCTGGTTGCGGGCACATCCCCAGTAGGGGGCATGCAGGAGGCAGCTGATTGATGTTTTTCTCTCATCGATGTTTCTAACTCTCTGTCCCTCTCCCTTCCTCTCTGTAAGAAATCAATAAAATATATTTTTTTAAAAAACAAAAAAAAACTGGCCGATGTGGTTCAGTTGTCTGAGCATCATTCCATGCACCAGAAGGTCTCCAGTTCGATTTTAGTCAGGGCACATGCCCAGGTTGCTGGCTCAGTCCCCTGTAGGAGGCATACAAGAGGCAGCTGGTCGATGTTTTTTGTTTGTTTGTTTGTTTGTTTGTTTGTTTTCTCTCTCTCTTTCTCTCCCTCTTCTTTACCCTCTCTCTAAAACCAATAAAAACATACTTAAACAAACAAAAAAACCCTGGAAATATAATGGTAATGCTTATATATTAACTAAGTATTAATACACAGGGATTTATTATATTACTCTTTATTTCTTACACATATTCTTTTGGATTAATACAATATTTAACTAAAACTACACACATGTATTATATATTTTTAAAACCAAAAACATATGTGTATGTGAAAAAATATATACATATATACTCATACACACCTTTTTTTAAAAGACTATGATAACCTAATACTTCATTCAATCTCAAATTTCAAAAATTCCATATTTGAGCTTTCAATAGAACCTGGTGGCTGTTAATATTTATTATTAGGGCCAAAACAGAACAGTTAACAAGGTACTGAAACTACAATACAACTTCACAGACAGGAATAAATTTTGAGACAGATAATTATCTTTTGGCTATTCAATAGCAAAATTTTCCCATGCTGTGATATATTCTACAGTTATTTATTCCCCTTGGAGATAAGGACTTAGACTAGAAAAGAAAAATCCTCTTATACCAAGGGAAAAAACTGTCCAAGGAAAGACCAACCCCTCCATTTGTCTTCTATATCCCAGCTCCATCACCTCTCAAGGAATCACTTCAGAGATTCTCTCTATATTTACATTTAGTTAATAAGGTCATTAAAATTATTAAAATACAGGCAATTCCATTATCAAATTAGCCTAAGGACTGAGCCTGAAGGGGTAGTTATGTGCCCACACACACATGTTTCATGCATCAGAGTATAAACAATGCCTACACTGCGAAGACTACAGAATGATGCTGAAGCTTGTTAAAATAGTTGACCTGGCTTTCTCATATAACAGCTTGAGAAGTAACAAAATATAAGCAAATAAAATGAACTATCACTAGAAACACACCTCCCTCCCCCTCCCATGCACAACTTACCTAAAGTCTTTGTGTTGGCTAGGAGAGCTTCCTCATAAGACAGTATGTAGTAAAGCACCAAAAGCTGTGCTGTGATACTAAAACGCTGATTAAGGCGGGTGTTGTCACTCTGGAGGTAACAGAAATGCTTTAAAATAATGTTACATTTCATGAATGCTTTTTCCATAGCAAAAGTACTCAAAATAGACTATTCAGTATTGCTGCTCCCAAAATGGGAGAAAGATTGCTGTGTTTGCATTACCCAGAGAGACAACTTGAAGTTTAAATTTGAGATGGAGATGAAGGGCAACAGCTGTTATTCAACAGAAATCCCATCAGGCTGTGTCTGAAAAAGGTTTACATGAGTCTAAAGTCTTATCTAAAATTGCATAAAGAAAATAACTCCTAAAAAAATTATTACACATTAAAATATTTTTGTTAAAACATATGACTATTTTTCCTTCTAAAAAATAGAGAAAAATATTTTCTTCAAATTCACAACAAATGAATCTAGGTATATCTAAAATCACAGGAAGCTAAATAAACCTGTGTTGAATGTTACATAGTCTTTTGATCAACGCACAACCTCCAGGCACGCCTGACTTTAAAGTGAAGCTTTTAAAAGAATTCCTCAAAAAATGCGTCATCACCCAACTGGTGTGACCAGGAGGTCACGGTTCAATTCCTGGTCAAGGTACATGCCTAGGTTATGGGCTCATCCCCAGTGGGGGGCATGCAGGAAGCAGCCAATCAATGATTCTCTATCATCACTGATGTTTCTCTCTCTCTCTCTCTCTCTCTCCCCCTCTCCCTTCCTCTCTGAAATCAATAAAAATATACTTTAAAAAATGCCTCTTTAACAAAACACTTGGAATATCATTCTTGAAATTTTTATAAGTAATCTAAAGAAATTAAATCCCATTTTAAATTCAGAATCACCTAGAAGTCCTCTAATAATCAGTAAAAGAAAAATGAAGTTAAATAATAAATTAAAAGAACAATAAGGTTATTAATGTAAAGGAAAAAAAATCACTATTTTACCCCAGTTACTCCTTGGAAAATGTCAAGTATCTCCTGTTCTGTGACTGGCTGATTTGTGGCTTCTGGATTAGATTTAGATGCAGGAGTAAGTACAGAATTTATGTACACGTCTATCAGAGGAAGTAATTGAGGATGGAGTGGAGTAGAGGTTTCACATAGCTGTCTATAAATCCAGTCCTTAAAAAAAAAGGTGATAGGCACTAAATCAATTATGGCAATAAGGAAAAGCAAGTGAAATTTTAATAGTACATACAATTTTACATGGTTTAGGAATCAGTGCAACTCACTATTAACTTTTAGTAGTTAAAAATATATTCTTCAATTTCACACTGTCTTTGATTTAAAAATATGAACTACTTTTATATCTAATTGAAAGTATTGTCTAGAGGAAGATAAATCTAAAATGATGAGTTTGAATTTTCAGTTTTTATTTGTTTTTAAGTAGTGGCAAGAAAACTAAGTCCCTGCTATATCTGTATGTAGAACACCATATCTGTCATTGTAGAAGACCTCAAAGCAAAGAGAAATTTAGGAAGAAAAATAGTTCTTCACTGAACAAACCCCCAGATGGATCAATAAAGTGGCTTTGAAAACCACTTGTGAGAGACTGTCACTTAACTCTCTGCACAGATTGAGGACATGTAGAAATGCTGGATGTGCATTTGGATTCTTAATTCGTATCTATTTCACTTGCTAAAAATATAAAGTAGAAGACACCAACTAGCTAGAAAATACTAGTAACTTCACTAAAGCATAAAAACAAAGATAATTAAAAGTGATATCAATGCACATATTGCTCATTTAAAAATGAAAAAAATGCACATATTGTTCATTGTTTTTTATAAATCAAAGAGCCTCTAGGAAAGGTTCAAACAGATTTCTATACCTCTTGGGATTCAGCCTTTTCTTAGAGGACCTTTTAACTGTTTGATATAACCAACTATAACAAATTAAAAACTTACCAAATATGTACAAGCTGCTATGGATGACTAGCAACTTTCTCAGTTTCGTGAATAAAACCAAACTAGAAAAAATGGCAATCTCTTACTAAAGCTTAATGAAATAGTCATATGCTATTAATGATAATATAAATGAATTATTAATACTGTACATTTTGTAAATAACTAAATTTTTTATTACTTAAAAAATCTAAAATTAAGTTTCTAATTACTATTGACTATGTGAATGACTAGTAAGTAGACACATTTCATACACAAAACCCATAGTAAAGGCCTAAAAAAATGAACTAGGACTGGGAAAAAAAACATTAACTGAGTTTGTAGCTTAAAATATAAATGTAAGACCATACTTTAATTGACACTTTGTGCTTGGTAAAGGAACGACTCCTGAGAAGCTGGTAAATACAATGAATAGGCAAAAAGCCAGTAATGTTGGCACTCAGGTTGCTGGTAACAGGGACTCGAACTGCATGAGCTGTGACAACCTATAAGGGAAACCCAGTATTAATAGATATGATAGAACTAAATACAAAATTATTCTGAAAGGTAGATTTTCCATATTTAATAGGCCTTAGAAATAAATAAGAAACAATTGTTACATGATTTAATTATTTTTTAATGATAAGGTAGCATACAATTAGGAATTTGTGAGGTTATTAAAGAAAGTTAAAGAAATACCTGTTCAGTAAAAATTTCCTGTGTGAAGATATTCTTCATCCTGCTCAAGGAGCTGGGCTTAATTACAATCTAAAACAACCAAAAAAATTCCCATAGGATATAAAAATATATTAAGCACAATTTTCTCTAGTAAATTTATTATCTAAAATGACTGTGATATTAATGTTCAAATACTCTATTTCAGAAGTGGCTTCTCAGATCCAATATTAAAGTATGTTTTTCCTCAGAAAATGAACCCACATATAAAAGTACTTAGTAAATATTATTGACACTTCAAGTCAATGGGATTCTTCAATAAAGAGAGATGGGCAGCTACCATTGTGGGGATATTTATAATAAGACCTCACTTAACATTGTTGTTAGGTTCTGCAACTTTGAAAGAAATGACAAACAGGGGCAGGCAAATGTAGGTTTACAACGAAGTCAAAAAATATAATAATAAATAAATAAATAAACTCTGTTTCATTTACTTATAACTATAAAACTACTTCTGCTAACTGTTGTAAAATGAAACCAATTTTACCATAGACTAATTGATGGTAACAAGAATTAGGTTCCCATAGCGTCTCATCCATGGTATAACGAAGTGACAATGAATAATACAATATTATGGGATCTGCTGTATATTTGCACACATGACTCCATATCCAAAATAAACTCCAAATATATTAATAATTTAAATGTAAAACATGAAGCCACAAAAAACACTAGAAGAAAATATAGGTGACCATTTCTATAAACCTAAGGAAAGAAAAATATTTCTAAGCATAACAGCAAAGTAAGAACCACAAGAGAAATAATATACACTATATACACACACACACCAAAAAAAATTTCCATGTGGCAAAAACAGCTGGGAAAAATTAATTACAACATAATGTACTTCTCCACATTAAGAATTATAAAATACATCACTGATTTAATTAATTGCGTTTCAAGAAAGAGGGGTGAAATACTAGCACATTAACATTACACATCATTTCAATTCAATATTGGGTAAAATATGTCTTTAAATTGATGAAATATGATATATATAGCATAATGGCATATCATTTATATATGAAGAGCTCTCTAAATCAGTAAAATAAAAAAATGATCATAAAAATCCCAAGATTCACAAAACAAATAAACCAACCAAAACACATAAATTTTTTAAATTACCAAAAAGAAAAAGAAAAAAAAAACACACTACTGTAGCCCTGGCTAGTTTGGGTAGGTGAATAGAGCGTTGGCCTGCAGACTGCAGGGTCCCAGGTTTGATTCCAGTCAAGAGCACATGCCTGGGTTGTGGGCTCGATCCCCAGAAGGGGGTGTGCAGGAAGCAGCCAATCAATGATTCTCTTTTATCACTGATGTTTCTCTCTCCCTCCCACTCCCTCTCTGAAGTCAATAAAAATATATTTAAAAAAAAAAAACATAGTTCTTGCCGAGACCGGTTTGGCTCAGTGGATAGAGCGTCGGTTTGCGGACTGAAAGGTCCCAGGTTCGATTCCGGTTGGGGACATGTGCCTCGCTTGCGGGCACATCTCCACTGTGGGGTGTGCAAGAGGTGGCTGATCGATGTCTCTCTCTCATCCATGTTTCTGACTTTCTATCTCTCTCCCTTCCTTTCTGTAAAAAATCAATAAAATATATTTAAAAAAAAACAACATAGTTCTTGAAAGCAAAGAGAAAAATCATTAAAAAAACCAACACTGTGAGCTATAAAAATGACAATCATATTTACCATAGTTTTCACTAGTAATCCAAGAAAAAAATCAAATTTCAGTAATGCCAGTGATGGTGAGAGTAAAGAAAAATAGGCATTCTCACTCACTAATGAAAACAATTTGATTGCTATAATCTTTCTAGAAAATAACCTGGCAATATTCATTAAACACCTTAACATCATCATACTCTTTTAGTTAGTAATTACCTCAAAGAACTTTATCCTAAGGAAATAATCCAAACAGCATTTGATGATAAACATGCCTGAGTATCTGTTTATATATTTACATAAATAAGGTTTTTAATCTAAGTATTTTCCCAAAATTGGAAAATTTACATAGCAAATAAAAAAGGGTCCATTAGGAAAGTCATGACTATTCCACATGATGGACTACCCTAGTCACTGATATTATACAGTATTAGAATATTTGTTGTGAAGAAATGCTCATCATATATTGCTAAGTTCTTTTTAAAAAAGATATATTTTATTGATTTTTTACAGAGAGGAAGGGAGAGGGATAGAGAGTTAGAAACATCAATGAGAGAGAAACATCGATCAGCTGCCTCCTGCACACTGCCCCCTCTGGGGATGTACCCACAACCAAGGTACATGCCCTTGACCGGAATAGAACTTGGGACCCTTCCGGCCGCAGGTCAATGCTCTATCCACTGAGCCAAACCGGTTTCGGCTATTGCTAAATTCTTTAAAATTACAAAATATGTATGTCAATTTAACAGACACTAGAATGTTAACAATAATATATTTGATATCTCTGATCAATTAAGTTATATTTTCCCCTTCTTTTCTGTGTTTATCAAGCTTTCTATATTGAACATCTATTATTCTAGTAAATAAATGTTTTCATAATGTAATTTTTTCTAAGACCTCCTAATAAAATTTCAAACTACTGAATTAAAATTACTTCTCCATGAAAATCTATTTACTTTACACTACAAGAAAATGTCCAACTTAGAAACACCTTCTTTAAAAGAAGACAAAAGCAATTACCTTCATCCCCAAAGTGGAACAGACCAAGTCAATGATAGCACTAAGTTGGTTGCTATGAAAGTACATAGCGACCAACAATAACATCTCCCCAAAAGAAGCAGAAACGCCTGAAGTACTGTTGAAACAGAAAATAAAATATGAATTTCCAAACAGAGATTTAAAAAAACTTACTCAGCTAACTGAAACAAATAAAGTCCTCTTACCTCTCAAAATAAGCTTCTTCTTTTATCATCCAACTTAGCCACACTACCATTAGCTGCTCCTGTTCAGGTGTACTATATAAAAAATACCAGAATGTTACTGGTTTAACTGAGCTATAACAGCATAGGAGTAAGGAAGCATTCTGGAATTATTTTTAGTAGAAATTATTTTTCCCTTCCCTATTTTGAAATATCAATTCAAATTAATAGTGTGTTGAATTGGCCATTGTCGCTGAGATATGAAGTAGTTGTATATATGAAGTAGTTGTAAAGATGAATAATGAGGGCTTATGCTTTTCTTTAAGGTTGTAAGTAGTCAAAACCTCTCAAAAGTCTTAGTTATTTCATTTGCATCTTTTACCTGGAAAGTGAAATTTAACTTACAGAAATATTTTGAAAACTCAAAATTGTAGAAAAATAAGTGATCACTATTCAAAAAGAGAAAAATAATATAGAGAAAAAGAGACAGCCAGTTTATCAGATATGAAAAATGGTTATAAAAGTATATCAATAATGACTTTTAAAGGAAATTCCTAGATTTAGATTGAAAAGTACAAGTTAACCGAAACTGGTTTGGCTCAATGGATAGAGCGTCCTGGATTTGATTCCAGTCATTGTACATTGGTTGCGGGCATATCCCCAGTAGGGGGCGTGCAGGAGGCAACTGATCGATGTCTCTCTCATTAATGTTTCTAACTCTATCCCTCTCTCTTCATCTCTGTAAAAAGTCAATAAAATATATTTTAACAAAAAGAAAAGTACAAGTTAACTTTGACTTGTAAAAATAATTTTCATTGATCTCCTAAGTCATGTGGTATAAATGGATAAATAAAAAGCAACTGAAAAGCCTGCTACCCTAAGCTAAGAAAACTAAAAAGGTCATTATTAGGCCCACCTAAATCATTTTACTAATAACACAGTGTTATATAGAAGGATTACACCCTTTAGAGCCTATCCAGACAGACCTGAGTGGTAATCCCATCTCTGCTAGTTACTGGTAGTATGACCCTGAACAAGAAATTTAAATAAATATAACAACCATCCTAGAAAACCACCTGAAAACTAGATGAACAGAACTATAATTATAAAAAATAAAAGGCAAAAGTAGGTCCTGGCTGGATAGGTCAGTTGGTTAGAGCATTGTTCAAATATATCAAGGTTATAGGTTAGGTCACCGGTCAGGGTACATACAAGAATCAACCAATAAATGCATAAATAGTTGTAACAACAAATTAATATTTCTCTCTCTCTCTCTTCTCTCTCTCTCCCTCCTCCCACTTTCTCCCCCCACTCCTCTATGTAAAATCAATCAATAAGTATTTTTAAATGTAAAAGTAGGATGATGATGTGTAATTACAACAATAAATTTAAGGGACATATATAAGCACACAGACAAAAAAAGTAAAAAATAATGACAAAACATAAACATGGATGGGGTAAAAATAGTAGTGATTATAAAATAAATTTAAATGATCATCAACTTACAATAGATTGATATAAACATAGTTTGGTATATTATATATGAAGCACATGGTAACCACAAACCAAAACTATGGGAGAGATATACAAGAAATAAAGAGAAAGGAATCCAAACACAATACTACAGAAAACCATCAATATACAAGAGAGCAAGAAAATAAGAAAGGAATAGAGAACTATATAGACAATCAGAAAACAATAAAATGGCAATAACTATACACCTATCAATAATTACTTTAAATGTAAATGTATTAAATGCTCCAATCAAAAGACAAATGGAACAATAGGGAGGTGAAGGCCTGAGGCAGGGTACGGGGGCAGGCTAGGAGTCAATGGGCTAAAAAAAAGGGGACATATGTAATACTTTCAACAATAAAGATTTAATTTTTTTAAAAAAAGACAAATGAATAAAAACGTGGTACATATATACAATTACTCGGCTGTAGAAAAGAATGAAGTCTTACCATTTGTGACAACATGGATGAACCTAGAGGGTATTGTGCTAAGTGAAATAGGTTAGACAGAGAAAGACAAATACCATAAGATTTCATTCATATGGGAAATCTAATAAACAAAATAAATGAACAAGCAAGACAGAAGCAAACTCATAGATGCAGAGAACAAATTGATGGTTGCCAGATGGGAGATAGGTTGGGGGATTGGGTAAAAAAGGTAAAGGGATTAATAAATTCAAATTGACAGTTACAAAATAGTTACAAGAATGTAAAATACAGCTTAGGAAATATAGTCAATAATATTATAATAACTATCCAGGGTGTCAGGTGGATGCAAGACTTACTGGGGGAGCACTTTATAAGTTATAAAAATGTCTAATCACTATGCTGTACACCAGAAATTAATACAATATTGAATGTCAACTGTAATTGCAATTTTTAAAAAATTAAAAAATAGCCGAAACCGGTTTGGCTCAGTGGATAGAGCGTCGGTCTGCGGACTGAAGGGTCCCAGGTTCGATTCTGGTCAAGGGCATGTACCTTGGTTGCGGGCACATCCCCAGTAGCGGGTGTGTAAGAGGCAGCTGACCAATGTCTCTCTCTCATCGATATTTCTGACTCTCTATCCCTCTCTCTTCCTCTCTGGAGAAAATCAATAAAATATATTTTAACAATTAAAAAAATAAACAAACTAACAAAAGCAGACCTTGAAAAAATAAGAGCAATTTAAGGTACCTGACAAGTGTAGAAAAGGCCAGCAGCATACAAAAGGAAAGTGAAACAAAGCGAACCCCAGCAGGTGTAGCAGGAGGACGGCTTGTCATCAATTGTAGCAATTGTTCAGCTTCTTCCTCAGTTGGTCTAAAAAAGAAATACATTATTACGCTTTACTTTTTTTAGCTGAAGAAGGGAAAAAGAAAAAGGGACTTCCCAACAGTTTCACCATTCTGATACAAACTTTAAGCTTTGTAGTAATACCTCACTATTTATAAAATCTTTAACATCTTGAATTGTGAAAAGCAACAGTGTTCTTCCTTGGACACAAATACAAGCACTGCTCACTGTGCACAATAGTATGGAAGCATAGAAAGAACCATGTAAGCTGATGCCTTGGCTAGTGTGGCTCAGTTAGTCGGTTGTTATCCCATGCACCAAAAGGTTGCTGGTTCAACTGCTGATCAGGGCACATGCCCAGGTTACAGGCTGAATCCCTGGTAGGGAGCATGCAGGAAGCAGGTGATTGATGTTTCATTTTTACAGAGATGTTTCTCCCTCTCCCTCTCGCTTCCTCTCTCTCTAAAAATCAACTTTTTAAAAATCTTTTTAAAAAATCATTAAAAAAACATGTAAGCTGAAATTACGCATAGTGACCTTAACAATGAATGGAGAATATTTCAATTGTTCTATGACCTTTAAACTTGTTTTTGTCAAAACATTAAAAATTCTGTCAGTTATAATGCATAAGAAAATAAAAAATAGTAAAACTAATATTTATACAGAACTCTATAATTGAAAATATTAGACACATTGGGAATTAAAGTGCTTTCTTCATAAAAAATAAAACTTATCAATAGTAGTCTGAACAGTCTTGGTCTTCTTCTCACTGTATAACTTACAACACAGAGTGTGTGTCTTTTCTAAGCCTTGATGAACTGTCATACCCCCTTCTAGGTTTGGTGCAGCTTCCAATATGTTATCCCCTATACTTTCAGTCATGAAATATCTGAGACTTCCTTTCATGTGAAGATTTTTGCCTGCATCACTTCCTCTGAAACTTCATCATCCTTTTTGTCACAATGACTTTCCTCATTTATGTTGACAAGTATATCTGGCTGCATATCTAAGGTCTCTCAAATGGAAGCTGTGTCAACAATCTTACATGTCAGCTATTTCTTCTATTTTACTTTTGGTTCAAATGCCACTTCCAACATTACCACGTTTTTGTTTCTTTGCTTCACTTTCATCGTTATTGGCTAATCCCCTCCTTCAGTTATCTATTTTTATAAAATGTCACATAGGTTTATCACTGATAGACAAGGAGACAATACAAGCACCCACTCTGTTGTCTATTCATAAACTGAGTAATCGATGTATGGTGACCAACTGCTGACAGATTTTAAAAGAAATGTTGCAATTGGCCACTGATCATGATGTGCATGTTATTTATACAGTAATCTATGGCTTAAAGAGCTCTCAGCAAAGCTGGTATTTTACACAATTATGTGGTTAATGTATCATGGTAATTGATACATCAGATGTTGAACCTTATGCTTAATAATCACATCATATCAATTTATTACCTCAGCTATAGTAGGAAACATAGGAGAGTTTTACTTCAACTAGCTGCATGGGCTAGATAAACAATCACTCACAGATCACTCATTAAACTCAGGTCAAGCTGTGGTGAAGTCACAGATTTCTTAAACTGCTTTGGCTTGTCCCATATTTACATACTCATATTTACATCAGACCAAAAAAGATAGATACATCCCAGTTAAGCAAGTTTTGCCTTAGGACTTCATTCTTTATATAGGCCAGCCAACTCAAATCCTCAGAATAAAAGGCCTTTGACTCACTTTCTTGGGATTAGAAACAAGAAAGTAAAACGACAAAAAGGTAAAATATTAAATTATGGAATACTTGAGTCCAGCGATCCCCATCAAAGCACAGTACAAACGTAAGAGTGCACTGGCTTTAACAACGTGCTCTTCCTTCAGCCCCGAGTATACAGATACATGGGGCTCAGTCTCTGTGTCAGGCTCGTCTGCGATGCGGGTGCTTCTCACTGTGGGAAGGATGCCTGTCAGCTCCAGAAGCAGCTGCCGTCGCATCTGCCAAAGGACAGAACTGCTGGTCTCTCTTTTTCTCTGTAAGAAATATGAGCCACAAGAAGAAGAAAGCATGGAACACTCAGTAAGGCAAAAGGAAGTTGAAACAGAGCTCCCCAGGTAAACACTTGAAATTGACCCCTTTAAGGAGGCTGCCATTAACTAGAGAATCTCATTTTAACCAATCAAGCATACTCAAAATTCACTGGTTCATTTCAAGAATACTCTATTCATCCTAATTTGGGTTGGTTGTATAGAATATACTAAATTATCTACAATTTGAGTTGTAAAACATCGTTTAAAATGGTACTTTCAAATACATAATAACTAATGGAGTCACATGTGCTATAGAAGTGCTCATATTTTGGAGACACAAGACCTTGTATTTAAACAACAGCTCTGATATTAGTTAAGTGTGTTTAGAACTCTGCAGATTCTCAAATGCTTTCAGGGAAACCAGGTAAAAAAATGTGTCCTTAACCATTTGTACACCATAAGCATCTATAGATGCACGTGGCAGATCTTTTTTAATTAAATTAAAAACATCGTGGCAGTTAACTGGTTAATAATACTAAAACATTATTGGCCTTTTTACTATTGTTTTTTACAATTATTATTTACTATTATAGTGCAGTTCTCCAACAGTTTCTATGAAGCCAGACATTAACGAGAGTTGCAAAAATATAAAACACCACCACTCTCATTAATATTTTTATTTTGGAAAATATGGCTATTTTTCATTAAAAAAATGTTATGTTTACACTGAATAGATTATTATTTTTAAATAAATATTTTAAATATTTGTTTTCATATCTAATCTGATAAATAGCAATAGATAAAAGCACATAAACAAAAGCTCTTTGATATCCTCAATGATTTTGTGTGTTTTTTTTTCAATGATTTCTTTTTAATGTTAGGAGGGTCCTGAAGGCTAAAAAATTGGAGAACTACTGGTTTAATGACATCATTCTCAAAGAGTTTCTTCCTCTTTTACTAACTGCCAAAACATCCTGATCCTTAACCTATTCAGATATTTATCCCTCACCTGTTGTCCATTTCGGATAAAAGTTCCAAACCAAGTCCGGACTTTCGCATTTGTTCCAAGAAGCAAACCACTAACAAAACAAACCAAGTCAGTCACTCCATCTTCACTAACTTCATTTTTAGTATGATCCAATGTCAAAGCTACTCCAAGGCCTGGCAAGTGACATTCTTCCACCTAACACAGCAAAGAAAACAAACTGAACTCAGTATCATAAGGAAAAAAGCTAGGATGCTTCAGAATATTAAGCCTCTAAAGTTTAGAGGAAGAAGTATCACAAAACATAAAAACCCAGAGAGGAAGGTAATAATAATTAGGATATAATAATTTTCTACAAGATTCCAAAACCATCTTGAGAAGAGTTCCTGGTCCTAATATAAAGTCTTGTCTCATAAAAATAAGACCTCTTACCACCATGCCTCGGACCTTGAGGGCCTGAGAAGGGTTCATTTTACATAAGAAGCATAAGGCATCTGTCCTGCGCCTTCCTCCAAGACTTTCTTCATCCTGTCGTTCTCCATTTTTAATCAGGCCCCTACAAACTGAACATCAAATAGCCTTTATTACTTTAAGCTTTATAAGTAAAAAGTTAGAAAAAATTTTTTCAGCCTTGAGAAGCAATTATTTATGCAGATTAGACACTACAGAAGAAAAGAGTTAGGAAACTCAAAAGCATAGTAAAAGAAACTGATAAAAATAAAGCAAAGAAAAAAAGAGACTTAAAATATCACAGTGACCTGTGGGACAATATCAAGGAGTCAAAAAGAGAAGGGGAACAGAAGATAAAAATATATTTGTCCAAATTTGATGAAAATTAAAAACCCAGATAAACTCAATAAACTCCAAGCAGGATATACATAAAGAAATCATATCTAGACACATCATAATCAAATTTCTGAAAACCAGTGATACAAAGAAAGTAGCCAGAATGAATGAACGAATGAATAAATGAATAAAAAAATAGCCAGAGGCAAAAAGAAACATATACAGAACAGAAATAAAAATTACCACAGAGAACAGAATGACATCTTGAAAGAGCTAAAAGAAAATATCAACCTAAAATTTTATACCCAATGAAAATCTTTCAAAAATGAAAGCAAGCCCAGCCCGTGTAGCTCAATGTTGAGCATCAATCTATGAACCAGGAGGTCACAATTCAATTCCCAGTCAGGACACATGCCCAAGTTGCTGGCTCAACAAACTGAAAGGAAATTATGTCTGGAGACATCAACACCCTTTCCTCAGTAACTACTAGAACAAGTAGACAGAAAATTAGCAAAGACACTGCTTCCAAAGGGCTTTTACGTATCATGTGATAATCTGTTAGAAATGTAAGAGATATATTATTAGTATCTCCATTTTACAGATGTGAAGTATCTTGATGGCAATCACATAAAGAATAATTGACATAGCCAGAAATTATGACCCCTAGATCCAGTGTTTTTTTCTCCTTGGGTCCCAATTCCCAAATTACCTTACTCAATAATGTTTTTATTTTTATATCACTCAGACCCCAACAATAATCTTCAATCACTAGTAGTCTGAAATAGACATGAAAAATTTCAATTGATTTTTCTTCATTTCTACCCTACACTTGTTTGCAAACTGATAGCAATAAGGCTAAAAAAACAACAGTCTAATTGCTGGTATTTCTGATTACAGACACCATGCATTGACTGCTCCCTGGCTATTTCACAGCTATATATCTCCTCTCCTCTTTGCTTCTGAAGCATCGGGATAATATCTTCTAATCCTTTGGTATTTTTTATTGTCATAATATAGCACCGGTGACTAATAGCAAAAAAAAATTTTTGCTACATACTGTACTTAAAATGTTAATCTCAAAGCAATTTTGAAACCTCTAAACTCAGAATTTCTAAAATTAGTGCACACTAATAAACATTTCAAAAGACAAAAAATCTCAAATAAATGTTTCTTCTTAGCTCAAACAGAGGTCCTTACATGCCCAAGTAAATCTCTTCAATATCCCACTTCAAAACTGTATTTACCTTCATTGAAACTATCAGGAACATTGGCCACCAACAGACACAAGAACCAGGCACCATTTTTAACATGTAGCAAGGCTTCAGCTACATCAACTATAGGAAGCAGGGAAGGGAGCTCTATGAGAAAACAAAGGCAATGTTACTACTTAAGAGTGACATTTCATTGTATTTACATTAAACATATTTTGACATTTCACTGATATCATTTAAAAGCAATTAAATTAAAACAATTTCTTTTCATAGTCTAGAGTTGAAGTGTCCAGTAGGACAGCAACCAACCACATGCAGTTATTTAAATCTAAATTAAATAAAATTAAAAATAGCTCAGTTCCATCCGGCCAGTGTGGCTCAATAGTTGGGCACTGACCTATGGACCAGGAGATCACAATTTGATTCCCCATCAGGATACATGTCTGGGTTTGCAGGATTGGTCCCCAGTGTGGGGCAGGTAGAAGGGGAGAGGGGAAGGAGAGAGAGGGAGGGAGGGAAGGAGGGAGGGAGGGAGAGAGAGAGAGAGAGAGAGAGAGAAACATCGATGTAAGCAATACACATCAATTGGCTGCTTCCCGCAGGCACACTGACCTGGGCCAAGTATTGAACCTACAACCCAGGAATGTGTCCTTTATCGGGAATCAAACCCGAAACCTTTAGTGTACAAGCTGACACTCTAATCATTGAGCAAACCGGCCAGGGCCTTTTTTGTTTTTTTAGTTTTCCCTCAAGGGGAAACTGTGTTTTACTGATTTTTTTTAAAAATATATTTTATTGATTTTTTTACAGAGAGGAAGGGAGACGGATAGAGAGTTAGGAACATCAATGAGAGAGAGACATCGATCAGCCACCTCCTGCACATTCCCCACTGGGGATGTGCCCACAACCAAGATACATGCCCTTGACCAGAATCGAACCCGGGACCCTTCAGTCCGCAGACCTTCGCTCTGTCTGCTGAGCCAAACCTGTTTCGGCTGTTTTACTGATTTTAGAGAGGGAGAGGGAGAGGGGAAAAGAAGGGGAAGGGAGAAGGGGCGAGAGAGAAATAATTGGTTTAGAATCTGTGACCTTTTGGTGTGAACTCCAATCAACTGAGCCACTCCAGCCAGGGCATACTATTAGTCATTTTTTACTTAAATTTTTTAGGGTACTTTTCAGGTTAAGAAGTGATACAGTATCACTTAACAAAAAAACTCTATCTGAACTCTATCTTAGCATTCATCACAGTACCTGCTTGTAAAATACAAAGTACATCTGCAGCTTCCTCCAAATAGACTGGACTCTCAAATAGCTCAGATGACTTGATAAAAAATTCTCCACTGGAATCAGATACCTAAATTAAATATATTAATTTAAACTATTAATTTTAGATAATTAATTAAATTCCTTACTAATTTTATAATTATTTGTTCAGCTTACACACCATGTCTCTTAATATGTCATTAATACACAGCATCAAATATGCAGTTTTCCATAAATTTGAAACAATGTACCAATTAACAGTCACCTTAATTATAATTCAGATATGGCAGTATGGGTTTCTATAATTTATGTCTATATAAATATTTGCAGACATATAGAATTAAAGATAAGACAATCCAAAGAAATGAACTAGAAATACTACCTAAATAAGGTGTAGCTGAAAAAAGTAAAAAAAAGTGCAAACTTAAAGTAGCATAAAAAATATAAATTCATGTTCAATTCTGAATGAACTGAGAAAAACAAAGAATAAAAATTTAAATGAACAAAAGTACCTACTAGCTTTTTAAAAAATTTCTTACAGTAGTCTTATCACTACATTTCCGATATGCCAGAAACCTTCCATAACATATTTTATTAGAGACATCAAGTGAGGTTATTGAGAAAGATCTGGAGGAGAAATTTTGGTTGAAATTAAAGACTTTCAATATAATAAAAAAGAGTATTTTACCCTCCTCCAAGGGTAAAATAATTGTAATAGAAAGAAACTTTTAAAAGATTTATAACATATCTTTAAAACTATCTAAAATTGATGAGCCCCTCTCCCCTTATCAAGTGTTTTATTTAGAACAGAATTTCAGAGGGGGTTTTCTCCACATTTTGTAAAACTGACCTTGAAATCTAATAGTAAATAACTTTTCCCCTAAAACTCTGGGCTTAATCTCATTTAAGCCATCTTACTATGCAGACCTAATTTAGTTCTTTGTATGATAGACCCCTGATATTCACAAATATAAAATTTAGAGTTTCAATTAACCATAATTACCCAAAGATCCATAACCTAAAATAATCTACCATTTTGCTGAAATGAGAAGTTGAATAGCCTTTACTGTATAGAAGCAATTCAGTCATCTAGTGAGTAAAGCTAGTCAATGACTGTACATCCAATTCAGCTTTGATATTCCCTACTCACTGTTATATAGAGGTAATTAATACTCATTCAGTGGCTGAAGGAACTGTGTACATTTTTCAGTTATACATCACAACATTTTATGGGGGAAACTGTAACCTATAATGGTATAATCAAATTTGGTAATCTTAGCTAACTGTCAAGAAGCCATTGTATAAACTCCATATAGAAAAAATTCCTATGCTGGAGAACACAGAATAGTCATCCATGAGAGAAAACAGTAATAAGAGAAAGAAAGCCTTGAAGGCAGGTATTTAATAGCATTTCAAACCTCTGAAAGGAACACACTTATAACCAATAGAAATATGTGAAGAGAATGCATCCTGCCGGGCTTCTTGTCTCTGCTTCATGCATATTTTGAGCTGTAATTCAAATAAATGTACCTTGTTCATAATTGCCAACAGCTCACTGAGCACAAGACGCAATCGACGAGGTGAATCACTGTGTTCAAACTCTAATGTTAGTCCATGCTGAAGCTGTGATACCAGGATGCTCTCTCCAGCACCTCCTCCAAGTTTATGCCTAATAAAGTACAAACGTGTAAATCAACAATTTATGAGAACAGTGGCATGGAAATAACAGCTGAAAGGTTATCTTTTATTGAAATAACCTACAAAAGAATGTATGAACTCTATTCATGCATTTCATGAATGTATGAAATTACTCCTGAATTACTACTTAGTTTGCCTATTTCAGGAATTTACAACCAATGTAAAGACTCCATCACAAATGATAGTTAATACCCACGTCCATTAACAACGGTGGCACGCTGTTGGATTCACAATGGGCAGGGATGAACAAAACCTCCGCCCAGAATTTGAGAGACTCAGTGTAAACTTAAAAAACCTTTCAGATGATTCCAATGAATCCTTCTACTCTAGGGGAACTTACTCTACCCAGTTCCCACCGAGAGTAACTGGCCTAGTAAGTTTAGACAGAATACAATAGTGTATATATCAAAACTTCTCTACACAACATTTTATACCATGGAAATTCAAAAGTGTTTTAACTATAAGTAAAAAACAAAACGAAACAAACAAACAAAACAAAAACTAAATAAAATACTCTCCAAAGTTTAGATTCTCAATCTTCTCTTTTTGGCATGCATCCAATAAAAAGCCCAAAAAGTTCCAAAAGATATTTGACGCCTTCTTCTTTGGCAGTCCCAACCTACATATTGTATGACATAACATTACCTAAGCTGCTGTTCTTTGCTGGCATCCTGTTCCAAGGCATGAAAGTCCACAGACAACAACGCAACAATGGAGTTGACAGCTTCCACTCCAGAGAGAAGGCGAAGAATGAGTTTTTTATCCTGGGCCCAGCTTTGGCTCTGGTCAGCAGGAGCACACAGTGCCATCCGCACCAAGCAGGGCAGGAGAAGTCTTAATTCTGGATCACTTAAAGATGCCAAACGAACAACATCCACCTTCTGCATTGCCTCAAAAGCAAACGGGCTGACAAACTGAAGGCTTGTACACTCCGTCATTATCACTGTTGGTCCTAATGATTTAAAAAAAAAAAAAAGTAGGGATGTAACTCCCACATGTGTGAATACCCTCTTTTTAAGCACCCTGAAAAATGTGGTTTATCTTTAAGTACCCTATGTTGACAATCCGTTCCTGGCACAATTAAAGGCTCCCTACGTTTCTACTGCCATCTGGAAAATGAGAAAGAAAACAGTATATTAATGTCTCTTCTAGCCTTGGGGATATGAAGCTGACAGATTAAGTATTATTATTACTAGTTAGTGGCAAAAGCCAAGGCTGAGTCCTCATCTACTATATCTCAGCCCAAAGCTTTCTCCACTACACCAGTCATAGGAGCGCCACATGTAAAATAAAAATAGACCAATGGCAGAGTGAAGAAAGCTCCTCTTTTGTCTCACATGCCTAGCCAACAGGTTGAAGCATGTTAGGCTTCTCTGTCCACACTCCAGGAGTCGGCCTCGGTAAATCGCCTCAGTCGCCAGAGCAATGTCAGATTCAAAACTCTGGCGGCCTTCACCCGATCTCATGCTCCCTGGGTAAAAACCCGCTGTGAAGGTGGGAGGTGAAATCAGCTGTGGGAGACAGATGAGCCCCACTTGGGCACTTCTCCGTCCTCAGGAGTAATCACAGGCATTAAAAAAAAAAAAAAAAAAAAAAAAAAAGACAGGGACCAGTAAGCCAATGCCGTCCCGGGGAACAGCCGTGGGCAGAAACGCGGCTTTGCTGAAAAGCGAGAGGAGTCGGCCTCCTCCCAGAGGGGCGGGCTGAGGGAGCAGAGAGGTGCCCTGTGTGCTCATAGGTCTCGCCCCTGGTGTAACGAGAACCAACCGGTCCCGCCGGCCGAGGAAAGCGGGCGGGCGGGCGGGCGGGCTGCCGACCCGGACCCGGGAACGCGCTGCGTGAGGTCCGAGGAGCGGAAGCTGCGGACCTTCGGCTAGACCCTCCATCCTCCCGGGATCCCACCCGCATCCGCGTCCTAGAAGCGGGGCGCGGTAGAAATCGAGAGCGCGGTCCGAAATCGGGCCTAGGCGGTCATCATCTGGACTCCCCGACCCTAGCTGTGCCCGGAGTCGACCCGGGCACCCAGAAGTCTGACGCCGGGGCCAAGCAGGTCAGCGGTGCGAGGGGGGCTGGCTGGGGCCTCCGCGCCAAGGCAGAACCCAGGCTGGAGGGAGCAGAAAGCGGAGGAGACTGTTTCAACCTGCACCCAGCACCTTCATTCATCCCCAGCGTCTGGCTCCCGTCGGCCACCGTACTGGACTGAAAGGAAGAGTGGCTGCGAGAGGAAACCCAGCGAGGGCGGCGCGGACACGGGAGTGCGCGTGCGCGTGCGCGCCCCGCCCCTTCCTCCCCCGCAGCTTGCTCCGCCCCGTCCCCCCCCCCCCGGAGCGTTGAGAGCTCGCTGTTAGTGCAATAGTTGCCTGACTCTACCCGCTGCGTCTGCAAGCCCTTGCGAGCTGCGGTTTCGGCTTCACAGGGCTTACCTACCGTCGGTAAAAGAAGTGCTAAAGTTGTCCCCACTCTTCTTGGACCGGAACAGACGGTACTCTTCTCGCATCTCTGCCTGTGCCCTCCCTGCACCGGAGTTCCAGAATCCTAGGATTTGTCGGAGAATTTAAAAAGTAATCTAATCCCGAGCCTTCCTTCGCTCTCGACCTCACACGCAGTCAGAAGTTGAACCTCTCATTTCAGGGTCCTAAGTTAGGGTCTACGGGTCTTTAGAACGCGATGGAGATTCAGGAGTTCTCTGGAATCTGCAGACATTGCTTGGCATGTCTTCTGGAAAGAGGGTCCAAAACTTTCAACAACTTCTCAAAGAACACTGGTCCCCCCGAAAAGATTTAAGAACCATTACTTTGTATTTTTCATACTATCTCTGGTGCCTGGTTCAGTCGTACTGTATTTAGCACCTTCTGTTTGCAAAGCATTGTGCTAGGAGTTGTAAACAAAAATATTTGGCAGGCTGCCGAAACCGGTTTGGCTCAGTGGCTAGAGCGTCGGCCTGGGGACTGGAAGGTCCCAGGTTCGATTTCGGTCAAGGGCATGTACCTTGGTTGCGGGCACATCCCCAGTAGGAGGTGTGCAGGAGGCGACTAATCGATGTCTCTCTCATGGATGTTTCTGGCTTTCTATTCCTTTCCCTTCCTGTGAAAAATCAATAAAATATATCTTTAAAATAAAAATATTTGGCAGACAGTACTTTATAGTTACCAAGGCTTTGACGAAGAGATGATCTCTTTAAAAATAAGGTCTGTGCTCCGGCCGGATTGCTCGATAGTTAAGAGTGTCTGCCCACACACCAGAGGTTCGATTCCATTTAAATGGCAACAGGTATCTTATGAAATAATACACATACTACATGTAATGTATTCATTTCTACTTTAAATTGCTGGTCACTACATACGAATTGATTTCATAACTATACAATATTGTTATTTTTAAGCTGATATTTATTAAGGAGTTATTTATTGAACACTTGGTAGGCACTAGTGTTTTATCTCTATTATCAGATTTAATTCTCTGAGGTAGATAATATTCTCCATTTTAAAATTGTGGGAATTGAGAGAGGTTAAGCAATTTAATATCCCTGGATAGTTATTTCACAGGAACAATAATTCTGATTTTGGGGAACAATAGAAGAGCAGGTGGATGTAAACTGATTTTTTAAGATCTCTTTAAATCTAATTGTTTATGATCCTAAAATCATTAACGGAGAAACATGCAGATCCATCTTGATCAGAAGAGAACAGCAAATCATGTCTAGCCTGAACAAGATAGCTAGAGTGATGGTGACAAGTGCTGACATTTAAGTTCCCTTTTTTCTTCTCTTCCAGTTCTAATCGTAGTATCACCACCACCAGGAGTTGCTCAAACCAGAAACCTGTAAGTCGTCCTAGACTCCAGCCTCTCCTCCAAATATCCACTTAGTCATCAAGTCTTCAAAATCTACATTGTAATGTTTGACAATGAAATCATTTTGACAATTACACAGAAACAGACACCCTAGTGAAAAAGATGCCTGAACTTTCGAGTTTTAGAGCTGCTTTCTCTGAGGTCGATTACCTAACTATACTACAATCAATTTATAAAGGTGTTGCAGCCCACATGTTAAATTAAGCAGATTCAGAAACTTCTAGTATGCCAAATAATGCTACAAATTAGTCCAAACATTTAGTTGCCTATAAAACACAAAACCTTAAACTATCAGTGGAGATTCTTATATATTTGCTTCACCCTTTTGTGATTATAATTATAATCCCCTTTTATGACCAGGTAGCCGAAACTGGTTTGGCTCAGTGGATAGAGCGTCAGCCTGTGGACTGAAGGGTCCCAGGTCTGATTCTGGTGAAGGGCATGTACCTTGGTTGTGGACACATCCCCGGGGGGTGGGGCGGGGGAGGTATCCTGGGTGTTTTTCTCTCATCCATGTTTCTAACTATCCCTCTCCCTTCCTCTCTGTGGAAAATCAATAAAATATATTTTTTTTAAAAGAAAGACCAATGTAGCACTGAGTTTCATTACCATTTCTATTCACACAAAAATGTATTTCATTAATTCTGTGATGACTTTTTTCACATTTTAATATCTCTGAAACTGGGATGTCTTAAAGTCAACTGTTAAATTGGAGCTAGCAGCATTTTTAGTATCACATAAAGTACTCATGTCTTAAAATTGCTGGTGTCTTTGGTTTGATTAAACATGCATAGTGTGGTTCCTATACTTTTAAGTTGAAAGAAAAGACTCCTTCCTGGATGAAAGAAACCTCTGACTAGCTTGCTTTGACTTACTGTTTTCTACTTGAACTATTTTTTAATCAGATTGGGATGGCGGGGGAGAAAAGAAACAAAAATACGTTACCTACTGTTTCAGGAATACTGGGTGCTTTTATGTAGATTAGTGGCCTGGTGCACGAAAAAGGGGATTATTTAGAGGAAATAATTTAATATTGCTATTTGCCCTTTCTCTGTAATAGAAAGGTCAGAGATGAAAGAAAATTAGTAAAATTGTATATGAAAACCTTCCTCCTGTCAGAGTCTGGGGCACACCACAGGACCCAGAGTCAAATCCCCACCCACCCACCCACATGCACCTCAAAATTGTGTGAGACCCAGACCTGGCTGCCCCTCCCTGATCCTAGACCCGGAAAGTTCCACCCTTGTCAAACCCTGCCAGGCAGGGGGTGTAGCCTCAGGTCCCCTGACCTTGTGCTAGGTAAGGTCATGGCCTGAGGTTCCCCAGCCCAGACTGGGGCAGGGGTGTGCCTTGAGGTCCTCGGTCAAGCCCCACGAGGTAGGGGACATGGCCTGAGATCCCCTTTCAAGCCCTGCTGGGTGGGGGGCATGGCCTGAGGTCCCCTATTAAGCCCAGCTAGGCAGGGAAGCACAGCCTCAGGTCCCCTGGCCTGGGGCTGGGGTGAGGTGTGTAGCCTGAGGTCCCCTGTCAAGCCCCACCTGGTACTGGGGCAGGAGGAGCAGCCTGAAGTCCCTAGCCCAGCACCAGGACCAGAAGCGAACCTTGAGGTCCCCTCTCAGGCCCTGCCAGGTGGAGGGTGTGGCCTCAGGTCTCCTTGCCTGGCACTGGGGCAGAGGGTGTGGCCTGAGGTCCCCTGTCAAGCCCCACAGGGGCAGGGGAGGGTGTAGCCTCAGGTCCCTGCTGATTGTTCCTTAAGGCTCCTTATGGGAACATGGCCTCAGCTGTGGGTGTAGTCATCTTTGTGATGGAGTGATGGTCAATTAGCATATTCCCTCTTTATTAGATAGGAGGATTGCTGAGTAATTGAACTTCAAGAAATTAGAAGACGATGGTATTTAAAGGAGGACCAATGTTCTTTGGAAATAGAATCACAGAATTTCAAAAGTAAAAAGGATCTCAGAAGATATCTAGCTCATTTCCTTAACAAGCCTTTTTATCTTGCAAAATTTCTTCCATTGTTTAAACCTGTTGAGACGTTTTGATCTCCTGTGCTGGCTATTTGCTTTGGAAAAGTTCCTATCTTCATCAATTTAATGGATAGATGATGGAGAGAATAGGGTCCAGCCAAGGTTCTATAGTATAACATTAGAGACCTCCAAGTTGATATAGCTAGCCTCCACCAATCAAGCCTCTTTGGTTATGATTTTCAACTATTAAGAAATCACCCAATGTCACTCCAATAAATTCAATAAAAAGTAAAATGAAGAAAGCACCTTAACTACTAAAACACTTCCCTGCTTGGGGATAGTGTTTATTTTTTTAAGATGGCACTCAAAAGACAGAGTTTTTCATTGTCTGACTTCTCTCTGGCCTGGACTATGGCCATATCCCACTATGGTGCCTACATTTTAATTATTTTCAGCTGCTTGTTTCCCAAATCCTTTATATTATTCACCGTTCCTTCTGTCTGGAATGCCTTTTATTCTCTTTATGTATTAACTCCTATGCATCTGTTCTTTTTTTAAAAAATACATTTTTATTGATTTCAGAGAGGAAGGGAAAGGGAGATAGAAACATCAATGAAGAGAATCATTGATTAGCTGCCTCCTGCACACCCCCTACTGGGGATCGAGCCTGCAACCCGGGCATGTGCCCTTGCCCAGAATCAACCCCAGGATCCTTCAGTCCACAGACTTATGCTCTCTAGCCACTGAGCCAAAATAGCTGTGGCTCCTCTGTATTTTTTTTAAAATATATTTTTATTGATTTTTTACAGAGAGAAAGGGAGAGGGATAGAATTAGAAACATCGATGAGAGAGAGAGAGACATTGATCAGCTGCCTCCTACACACCCTCCACTGGAGATGTGCCTGCAACCAGGGTACATGCCCCTGACCGGAATCGAACCTGGGACCTTTCAGTCCGCAGGCCGACACTCTGTCCACTAAGCCAGGTTTCGGCTGCTTGTATATTCTTAAAAAATCTACAATATACTCCAAATATTTTTAACAATTCTGATTGTAACAATTCTGTCTCATGCATATTTTGATAAAACCATTAGACAAAAAAAAATGATCAGAACATATTGTAATTTTGATTCTAGTAGTGTAGTAAATGTATGTATACCTTGAGTAATAATAAGCTGATACTATTTCAAGTCACCTCAACAAATTAACAAATATATAGATCTATGTACATATTATGCTACTGGTATCAAGAGATCAAAAAAATTTCCAATATATACTAATTCCTTCTAAAACATTTAAAAATGTTCGCCATATCTCAGTTTTACCTCTCAATCTGTAGTTCTTAAATCACATGGAGAAATATGACAGGAAATTTGGTAAGAAAAGATTACAGGAGCCCAGCCAGCGTGGTTCAGTGGTTAAGCATCGACCCATGAACCAGGAGATTATGGTTTGATTCCCAGTCAGGGCACATACCTGGCTTGTGGGCTGGATCCCTAATGTGGGGAATACAGAAGGCAGCCAATCAATGATTCTCTTTCATCATTAATGTTTCTCTCTCCCCCTTCCTCTCTGACATCAATGTTAAAAAAAAAAAAAAAGATTACAGGGGAAGGGATTAACTAGCATTTTGAGCTTTAAGTCTTGGGTTTTGCCCAAGACTTAAAGCTCAAAATGTAGCAGAAAGAGTCATAATGTATTTGTGCCTAGCCAATATGGCTCAGTGGTTGAGCATCGGCCCATGAACCAAGAGGTCAGTATTCCATTCCCAGTCAGGGTACATGCTTGGGTTGCAGGCTCGATCCCCATGTGGGGTGTGCAGGAGGCAGCTGTTTAATATTTCTCTCTATTCCACTCTGAAATCAATAAAGATATATTTTAAAAAGACTTTATTTGCTTAATGTAGGAAACATGTCTATCTCTTAAGGTTGAATTCTTAACAAGTATCGGTATCTGATGCATAGTACAAAAAAGCATTTCGTTTTGCTTTTAAAGGAAAAAACTCATTTCCTTCCTTTAGTAAGCTACTCATTAAGATTTTTCAGAGCTTGGTATTCAATACTGAAAACTACAAACAGTATAGAAAGATTGCAACTAGTTGTACAAGTGAATACCACCCCCCTCCAAAAAAAAAGCTTGATTTTTAGTAATACACTATAGTAAAAAAAAAGAGGTAAAACAGAATTATTTGAGACAGAAAAGTTGTGACAACATAATATACACATCCTTTTAAAGAATTATTTTTAAAATTCTGCTGGCAGAAACTATTTTAAAATGACAATTTTGGAATTTGTCCTTAGTTTGACAAAAAAATATTTAAAACTAGAGCCTGGTGCACAAAACTCGTGCACGGGTATGGTCCCTAGGCCTGGCCGGCAATCAGGGCTGATCTGTGGAGTGACCAACAGGGCAATCAGGGAGCCCCACTAGCACCCGCCTTGAGCGGCCTGGCACCACCTGCTCACTGGCTCCATTCCACAGCCCCCCCACCGTCTCCTCCCTCTGCGGGGTGACCGTGACCAGTGGGGCAATCGGGGGGCAGCACCGCAAACTCGCCAGCCAGCCCCACCCCGGATCATCCCACTGCCACGGTAGGTCACCTCCCTCTGCAGGCAGCTCCTGCATTGAGCATCTGCCCCCTGGTGGTCATTGCGGGTCATAGTGACTGGCTGTTCCACTGGTTGTTCTGTCCATTAGGCTTTAGTTATATATGGCTAGAGGCCTGGTACACGAATTTGTGCACTAGTGGGGTCCAGTAGGTGACTAGATGGTCACCATTGAGGGCAGGCAAGGGGCTGCGGGTGTTCTGGTGGTTCCACTGTTCAGTCAATTTGCATATTACCCTTTTATTATATAGGATAGCTGCTTACGCAAAATGGACAGAGAACAACAAAAAAGGACTAAGCTATTTTTTATAAATTGTTCATACCTGAACAACAATCTTGTTTCTAAGACATTTGTGATTTTTAAAAAAATAGGACAGAGCTATACTTTAAATACAGTGGTACCTTGAGATACGAGTTTAATTCGTTCCGTAACCTCGAGTCGTGGTAAACTGGTGGGTCGTGTGCAGCCTGCCGATCTGCGCGATTACTCCTATCTCAAATGTTGCTCGTATTTCAAAGCAAAAATCGCTCGCTCGAGGGCTCCTATCTCAAAAATCTCGTATGTTAGGGCACTCATATTTCGAGGTACCACTGTATTTGAAAGTAACTTCTTTCAACTAGAAAACTGGTGATTAAACTAATCAGTCTAAAAGGAATTAGTATGCACATGTGTGTTTGTGTGTGTATATATATATACATATATATAATTTTTATGTATTTAACATTGATATGATTAAAATATTTTCTAAAAATAAAATATTTTCAACCCTGACCAGTGTGGTCCAATGGTTAGAAGGCTGGCCCTCACACCAAAGGAGTGCAAGTTCAATTCCCCATCAAGGGGCACACACCTGGGTTTCAGGTTCCTTGCAGACGCTTATGGGAGGCCACCAATCGACGTTTCTCTCTCTCTCCCCAGTTCCTCCTTCCCTTCCACTCTCTCTAAAAAATAATGGAAAAAGACATCCTTGGGTGAGGATTAACAAAAAAAATAAAATACTTAGGATGGAGAAGTTAAAAGTCCATTAATCAGTTTTTAGGTTGCTCCTTTCCATTTATAAATGACCAAAAATACTTATTCCTGATTTTCACACAAACTTTGGAGATATTTTCAACAGAATGAGACACCACAATGAAGGCTTCATGAATAATTTATTCCATTTGAAGTTTTGTTTTTTTGTGTTTTTTTTTTTTAAAGTATAAACCTTTTCATTTCCTCAATCACAATTTATACAACTCAGTGTTATGGCATTCGGCAGCAATAGTGTTTGTTCCTTATTCTTTTTTGTCATGTTTTTTTAAAAAAAGCAATTGGACCATATTAAGTGTCACTGCTAAACAACTTTAAAACGCCCCTTCATAAAGTGACCAAGCTATTTTGAGTTGATGCTGACACATGTCCAGTAATGATGTTACAATTTGTAGTTTAAATTCAGTAACTGTAAGGTCCACAAATCCAGTTTACTTTGAAAACTAAAGCTATTTTAAAACTTTATGAACACATCAACCTGAGGAGTATTTTAGGTCCCAAATCCAGTTTTTTAATTCATACTCCACAAAAAAAAGAAAACATATATATATATATATAAAAATTTAAACCACAGTTCTGGGCCCATTAAAACACCAAGAAAACCCCTAAAAGTTAAGATTTCCAGCTGACTTGGGGATGGGGCAAAAAATGTATGTCAAAAACATTTTTTTTAATTTAGACAAACTAAAATCTTAAGAGGAAACCCAGACTAAAACATTACTCATGCACATTAAATGTATTAACAGACTGATATGCAATGCCATAGTGGATGAGAGGCAAATTATATGATGCAACAGCATTTAAAAACTTCCTTTTAATGTATTCAATTTGAACATTTTAAATAATGCAACATAGTATTTTGATATTACAGTATTAACATAGTGCTTGATTAAAGATCTGCAAATCTTTGTAGTAACACATTAAGTTAAAAAAGTTACCTCAGAAGGTAAATATGAAGACAAAAGGAGAAAATTTTAATACAGTAATCTGTGCCATACTGACAATTGAGTAGGAATACAGCTGAGGATAGTTGACTAAGTAGTAAGAGCTTAATTTTAGTGGTTTAAGAAAAGTTTAGAAAGATTAAAAATTACAACTACTTTAAAATTTAAGGATTACATATAAGTACACTTGGTGGCCTTCTGGCCAAACAATAAGGTGTACAGAAATTTATTCATACAGTGTTAATTCACAGTCCTGATAACTGAATGGCTTGCATAAGAAAGGTATGGCTAGATGTTTCTCACTGGCTGGAAGCAGACATTATGTAAGTAATATTTTAAAATGCCAAAATACTGAAATTCCACCCTGCTTTATAATGGATAACAGCACAAAAAAACAGATATTAGCACTGTAACAAGGAAGTCAAGGTGTTGCTGATCAACTGGTATGAAGCATATTATTTTTCTTACCTATTTAAACAAAACAGCCTACACTTGTCTGTGGCAGTAATCTGTTAGTAAGTCAGATCCATCATCCTGCATAAAAGGCTTTTTCTTCTTTTTCTTTTTTCGAAATAAGTCTCCTGACCTTTTCTAATGGCTATTTAATAATTTTCTATTTGAGTGTGAACTTATATATGAAAGGAAGAAAAACACATCAGTAAATCCTGTATATTTAGGAACTACTCCCTGATTCCCAAATAAAAAGGAATTGTATACTGGGTTCATTCCTTATGGCTCCATATAAAAGAAACTGTCAGGGAATAATTTTTTAAAATCTATTTTCAAACTGAGATGTGGTTACTAAAGGCTAGTAATTTTAAACAACTGAGAATATAGCTTCTATTTTTAAAAGTTACTATTGTCTAAGTATATAAAAAAGGATACTCTTTTTATAGAAATTCCAAATAAGCATCTTTTCCTTCAAATCTCAGACAAGTTTTTTTTAAAGTACAGAATAAACATGCAACATAATCCTTAGTGTGTTAGCATAATTTAAAAATGAATGCAGAGATGTGATCTTTAAATTTTAATTTCAAGATATGCTGACCACTGGGATTGCATAATTTTGAAAAAAATGATTGATAAATCTGTCACTAATTGTGTTTTCTTTATAGAAAAAAGACTTAATGTTTTAATATACACAATTTGAAGAAGTTATATTGTTCATAAGAAAGTGATATTTAAGCTAAGCATATAGAATTTACAAAACATGTTTCAGTAAAAAATAAAATAAAATAAAACATACCGAATTACTGCTTTGCAAATACAATTGATTTTATCCTTGTAGAGAATTAGTGAACTTACAAATCCGGAATTTTGCTAGACTGTTTCCAAGAAAGAAAGGTAGACTTGGCGACTGTGAATTCAAGTCAGCAGCACAGGTAGGAGGCTAACTTGTGAGCAGCACTGTAGAAAGGATTTTTCAAGGGGGTAAAGCCTGCATAGAAGCAATTATCTTGGCATGTGCAAACAAGAAGGGGGAAAGCTGTATCGAAGGAAGGGGTGAATTAAAGTCCCTAAAATTCAAGTCCCTTCTTTAGGGAGGTGAGAACCTCCTTGACATACGTCCTGCCTTAATCTGAACTGTGTTATAGAAAAGTACAGACTCTGATGTTTGGGACTGTCATCTCCAAACCAAGAAAATTAAATAAATAAAAGGCAAAGGGGAAACAAACAGGTTAAGTTTAGAAAATGGTTTTTAACTAGTGAAATAGAGTCTGAATACCAGAATTCACTGAGAATCTATTTACACCACAGTTTGATTGCACACACACAACCATACATATGCATACTCTCACACACATTCCCAATCTTTAATTTAAAAAAAAAAAGTCAAACAATCAAGAGTGACTGCTCTTAAAATAATTTGTAAGATGCCTAGAGCTGGGCTAAATTTCAACCTTATAGCAGATCCTGAAGATAATTTTCATAATTAATAATATTCCCATGCCTAGATGTGCCACTGTTAAAACTGAAAAAAAAATTTAAGCATGTAACATGAAACACCAAAATTAGTTTAAGCATTCAGTAGCAAATGTTTTTCTTGTAAAACTAAGTTTTTTTTCCCACTGGAAATGGCCTGAAATATTAGTCATAGCCCTAAACCATAGTACAAAATATAACTGAAGATTTCTCATTTTATTCTAAGTTAAACCACTTAACAATATCACTTGTATATTGCCATCATGTTATTCTGTAAAGGTGTGATATATAAAATGCTGTAAGACCTGGTACCTTTTCAATTTATAAACACAGTGAACTTCATTACTGTACATGTACTCTGCAACTACAGCTTAGCTGTAAATCCTCCACACACAATGGTATGGACATTATTCCCCCTCTATTCCCATTAAACTGTACATCAAGACAATACAAATTTACTGTCCCACCCACCCCTTACAAAAAAATAATACTCTAAAAGCAACCCTACTGCAACTTTTTAATTAAGACGATTACATATATTTTAGACCAATTGCTTTAAAGCAAGAAGGCAGTATAAACCTTCTAGGAAAATTTTTATAAAAGAGGTTAAGAAATATAAGACAATTTATACATTTAAAAACTTACAATAAATAAGAGATGCAGGCATTTTGAATACTAGATACTATACTCCAATACAAGAACATCTTGATGTTCTGAAACCATATGTTGAAATTCATTGTTCCTTGTTTCCTCTCCATGCTTTTATTATTCATTTAACATGACTGGGTACTATGGCTCATTACTTTTCACAAATACTGTGACTGGAAAAAAAAGGTTAATTTTGCTACGAAAATGTTATAATACGTTTTGTATGATCAGTCATCACCCTAGAGAGTTCAATATAGTCAATGAAAAATAGCAGGGTTATAGCCCCTCCCCCCAAGTCAAAACAATATTTGTTGAAGTAATAAGAATTAGACCCTATCACAAATGACTTTCAGTGAGAAGATAACTGTAACTTAATCTTGCAGCAAATGTCTTTTTTCTTTGTTATTTTCTCGCACAGTTCCATCAAATGAAGATCACAGCATATTCATGATAAAGTTATATAACTGATTCAGCACCACAAAATGAATTGGGAGACATGAGCGTCTGTCCTGGATTGCAGGGTCACAGGTTAGCCAGGAGAGTGCATTGTACTGTTCCAAAACAAACCTGAAAAGCAAATAAACTACTTTAGTCATGTACTTACTTATACTGAAGATTTTGGGAGCAGTTTCTAATTATGGCATCTACTGTAAGATTCCAAAGTAACTTAAAAAAAAAAAAAAAAAAAAAGGAAGAACCCAGACAGTATGGCTTGGTGGTTAAGTGTTGACCTATGAACCAGGAAGTCATGGTTCGATTCCTGGTCATCGCATATGCCCAAGTTTTGGGCTTCATTCCCAGTGGGGGTTGTGAAGGAGGCAGCTGATGATTGATTATCTTTCATCATTAATGTTTCTACACCTCTCTTCCTCTTCTTTCCTCTCTCTGAAATCAATAAAAACATTAAAATAAAAAAGTAGAAGTTATAGAATAGTGAGTCCTTGGAGAGATTTGAGTAATTCATAAAAATTACTCTAAAAAGTAGATCATATGTGTTAAGAAAAAGTATTCATTCTGAATGGTATCATTTATCTTGAGACCCAAGAAAAATATATAAAGATCAATACTGGAGAGAACACCTAATGGTAAAGACAGCTGTACCTGAGGACATCTGAAGTCTGATTTGAGTCAAGTGGGTGGGAGTCTTTACTGTGAAGCAGCTCGTCAGATTGCACTGAAGGCACATGGAGGTGCAAAGAGGCCTAAAAATAACAAGGAACAGGATATCAGCCAAACGAAAAAGACAAAGTGTCTGCCTTGATAGGATACATTTTAGACCTACGTAAGAAATATAAGAGTGCTTATTTTTATTTAATTCATTATAGTAGTAATTTATATCAAACCTTACTTCCTTTTCTTCAGCTGTTTTTAGACACAATCTTAAAAAAAAGGGGGGGGTTTCCAATTATTTTCTAAGTGTAACCTGCCTAGATGTGTAAAGTAAATGTTTAAGGAAGCACTAAACTAATAAACCCCAGTACAGTCTATATCTTGGTTACATAGAACTTAAGCCTATACAGATATACCTAGATGTAGCACTGAAAGAAGTTAACAGAAGTAAGCATATATAAATATTTTATTTATAAAGGCATAATTTTTTTTTTTTTGCTTAAAATAACTTCTTTATTTTAAAACTATAGGAAGACAGATTTGGAATAATCAATGCAAGAACAAGGAGATATTTGAAAAATCCAATGGATTTTTTTCATCTTGAAAACCAAATTCCGGTAATGTAAGTTTTCTCCCCAGCTCTAAACTTAAGATATGCTGTTAAAAATAATACAAGTTCAACAATAAAGAATTATTTAAGAATAATCATAATATAATAATACGAGCAAGGAAGGGTCCCAGAAGTTTAAGATTAAAAGTTCAAACTTAATATGAATTTGAAAATTAGAGTTATTTCATAATGAGATGACTCCCTTGGTGATCTTGAGTAAAGTCAAATGTAGCAATGCATTTAAGACCTTTGACAAAAGCTACAAGATTTCAAAAAGCCACTTTTATATTTCTTAGAATGTAAACCAACAATTAGCATTATTTGGGAACTAGCATAGAAATGGCAATACCTTAAGAAAAAGGGGACACTGATATTGTGCTTGAGGACATGCTGACCAGAACCAGTCAGGTAACGGACCCGCTTTGGCAGTTGATACAAAGTAACCAAGGGCCAATGGTTGCTGAAGAATATTAGTTACTTCATCATGAGACTCTGTTGAAAGTAGCCGATCAGTACCCTGACCCTTAAAAAGACAAAATTAAAAGTGTTAGTTCATTTGATATATCTAAGCATTAGATATAAATACAGAATGGCTTATGGAAATCAATCACTTCAATTTTTTTAAATACTGAAGGATATTTTTAAGAATTTCTAGTACTTATTAGTAGGAGTATCATAATTAGTAATACCATTAAAGAGGATGAGTTGTTTTTTTTTAAATATTTTATTGATTGCTTTACAGAGAGGAAGGGAGAGAGATAGAGAGCTAGAAACATCAATGAGAGAGAAACATTTATCAGCTGCCTCCTGCACATCCCCCAACTGGGGATGTGCCCGTAACCAAGGTACCTGCCCTTGACCAGAATCGAACCTGGGACCCTTCAGTCCGCAGGCCGACGCCCTATCCACTGAGCCAAACTGGTTTCGGCAAGAGAATGTGTTTTAACAGTTGCATAAATATGTTCAGCCCTAATCGGTTTTGCTCAATGGATAGAGCGTTGGTCTATGAACTGAAAGAAATATGTTCAGAGTTTGTGTGTGTATAACTCTTTGTAACTGACTGAAAAATACAAAATGATCAATGAAATTTCTGCATTATTTCCTGAAACTCCCTCAATTAATTCCTGACCACCACACCCCCATCCAAAAGGTGGATTAAAATTTAACTTTTTTCATCTAGCACCAAGGTTCTCAACCTTCTTAATGCCGTGACCCTTTAATACAGTTCCTCATGTTGTGGTGATAAAATTATTTTTGTTGCTACTTCATAACTGTAATTTTGCTATCTGTGTTTTCCGATGTCTTAGGCTCTTCAGCCGTGGTTCTCAACCTGTGGGTTGCTTAAAACCATCAGAAAATACAGATAGTAACATTACGATTAATAACAGTAGCAAAATTATGCATAAAGATGTTCATTGCAACAATGCCTACAACAGAAAAAAATAACTTCAATGTCCAACATTTTGGGAATGATATTAAACAAATTATGCTAAAACAACAATACAATGTTAAAAAGCTGATATACTTCTTGAAAGCTACACTATAAATACATGTGGAAGCTAATTTGCTAAAAGTAAAAATGGTCTTATTAAAGTGGTGAGATTATTGGTGCTTTTCCTCATATATATTTTTTTAATAATCTCATTTCTTTTCAGTTAAAAAAAAGCAGGAAAGAATGCAAAGTAAGGAGACTGGACAAAGATCTTCATTTTTAAGAGGCAGGTTCTAAACATATACATACTAAAATAGTCAAACCACCGCTACATATAATTTTACTTAAAGATGTAATTCAAATGAAGCCCAATTAGTTTTCAGGTCAAACAGAAAGAGAAAATAGTCTGC
Source organism: Lasiurus cinereus (assembly GCA_011751065.1). Lineage (NCBI taxonomy): Eukaryota > Metazoa > Chordata > Mammalia > Chiroptera > Vespertilionidae > Lasiurus > Lasiurus cinereus. The sequence continues at coordinate 14,286,330 of JAAGEH010000016.1, read as the reverse complement.
TAAAAATAAACAGAGTTTGGGAAGCAAGGTAATCAGTGTCTTTTCTGTTCTTATGAGAAAATTAGTATTTTTATAGAACAATATACTGATTCTCAGATAATCCAGTCTTGGACTTGAGTAGAACCTATGGTGAAATGGCACGAAAACTACAAAAGAAGAATTAATGCAAAGTACTCTAGAAAATATGAAGTCAGGAAAAGCAGAGCCACAGAGACCCCTCCCCCCTTAATAATGTATAATTCAAAGAGCAGAAATGCATGAATGTACTGTTAATTTCACTATTTGCTAATTTAAACAAAGAAAAAATAAGGCTCTATTTCGTGAATCAATTCATTACTAAGTTAATGAATGACATTTAGATAAACTGAACTTTTATAATAGGGTTACCTTGCCAGCATCACCTCCATGGGGGTAATGAGATCCTGGAGAATGTACAGGAGACCCCGTTGGAGAGGCAGGAAGAATATTAATGATATCAGGGTCAAGATCGTCTGCTGTGTCTAACAAATCAAAGAGACCCATTCCATCTGCTATAAGAGAAAAAAAAAGATTAAATACTCAATTTTTTCATCTCAAGGTTATTTTTAGGAGAGTTAAAATTAACTTAACCAACATCTACTGAGTGCCTACCATGTGTCAATTGTTGTGCTGAGAGCCATATAAATAATTATACATAAAAAATAATTATGCACCCCCTCTGGTGGGGCTCAATGGTTGAGTTTCAACCCATGAATCAGAAGGTCATGGTTCAATTCCCAGTCAAGGTGTATGCCCAGTTTTTAGGCTCGATTCCCAATAGGAGGTGTGCAGGAGGCAGCTGATCAATGATTTTTTTCTCATCATTGATGTTTCTCTCTCTCTTTCCCTCTCTCTGAAACCGATAACAATGTATTTTTTAAAACATTTCACAGATACGATCAAGCTAAGGATCTTGAAAGGGGAGATAAATCTTGTGTATTTGGGTGGTCCTTGTAATGACAGGGGCCCTAAATAACAGGGAGGCACTAGGATTAGTCAGTGAAGGAGATGTGCTGATATTATACTTCTGGTGTTGAAGATGGAAATAAGGGCCATGAGCAAGAGATGCAAGTGGTCTCTAAAGCTGGCAAAGGCAAGGAAACAAATGGTCTCTTAGAGACTCCAGAGAGAACCAACCCTGCAGACTTCTTTGACTTGAGTCCAGTAGAACTTCAGACTTCCAAAACTGTAGGATAAGTGTATGTCATTTTAAGCCACTAAGCATGTGGTAATTTGTTACAGCAGCAATAGGAAACTTACAGGGTAAACACAGTATGCTGAAAATTAAAATGTATATAAAATGACACTATTCATGACTGACATTCTTTACTATTAAGTAAAACATTCAAATTATTGTATAACACACACAAAAAAATAGAATAATACCTATACTATAACTTTAAAAATGTGCCATTTCCTAAGGTAACTCAGAGTAACAATCATTTTTTTTCTTTTACTCAAATGCAATCTATAAATTCATTGAGAAAAGTTACATCCCTATTCTTGCAATTTATATAAGTCACTATATTATTTTGGCAAATCAAGATAGAACAGAATATAATAGGAGCTACAAAGTTTATATATATATATATATATATGTAACTCAACAGCACAGGCAAAAAACTACAAACATTTTATGACCAATGTTGTCTTTTAAAATAAGTAAATATTTATGAGATAATTCATAGCACCAGTTCTGGTATCAATAAGGTAGAAGAATGATTATACGTATTAATTTCCTGTTGCTGCTTTTACAAATTATTACAAACTTGTTAACTTAAAATATCACACATTTATTCTGTAACAGTTTGGGGTCCAGAAGTTCAAATTCCGTTTTATTGGGCTGAAATCAAAGCGTTTGTCATTAGGCCAAAACCAAGGAAGCAGCAGGTCTCTGCTGCTTCTCGAGGGTCCAGAGGGTGGCCTGTTTGTCTTTTCCAGCACCTGGAACCGTACTCATTCCTCACGGCTCCTTCCTCCTTCAAGTCAGCAGTGTAGCACTGTTTTCCTGTGACTTCCCCTCTTTCCATCACTTGGCCTTCCCCTCTTTGGTGGATAGTCAAACTTCCATTTTATAAGGATACATGTGATTGCATTTAGGACCAACCCACATAACACAGGATCTTTATAGTACAAGACCCTTAATTTAATCATAACTGCAGCCTTTTCGTTGTTGTTACTATTGTTTTGCCATATTTACAGGTTTCAGGGACATTCATAAGATATAGATGTGTTGGGCATATTAATCAGCCTATTATCAGCAATAATCATCAAGACTTTTTATATCTGCAAAACCTTTAAAAAGAATTCTCCTACCATTGTTAGGATTGAAAGCTAAGTCCAAATTTTCAGTGGTATAAGTAGCTGAAGCTACTTGCACAGAAGCAGAAGTAGGGAATACAAGTATATGAGTACATGATGTATCCTGTGGGGTATTTAGCTGAGACGTCTGCATATTTAAAGTAGTGCTTCTTCCAAATACAGAACCAGTTGACACAGAATCTGGAAAGAAAATGAAAGGTATTTTTTCGTTTAATAAATGAAGAATTAATTTTATATAATGTTTAAAAACTTAAGTGCATAAAGAATTAATTCTGATATAAACTAAAGTTGCTAACCTGGCATTATAACAAAAGAGCCTTGGGGTTCCATTGCTACCAAGCAAGCACTGAGAATGCTGGGAGAGTCTGCAGCAGATATACAACACATTCTACACATGTCTTTGAGTCTTTTACTTAGAGACTGCAAATTTCGACGACTCAGCAAACAGCTCCAATCTGTGGGTATCAATAAAATAATCTAAAGTAACACCATTATTAACATCTTACAGAACCAAAGTTAAAACATAATGGTTTCATTTTTTTTATTATATGTTTTTTAATTGGTATCAGAGAGAAAGGGAGAGGAAGATAGAGATAGAAAAATCAAGGATGAGAGAGGATCATCTATCAGCTGCATCCTGCTCGCCCCTTACTGGGGATAGAGCCAACAATCCTGGCATATGCTCTTGGCAGAAATCGAATCTGGGATCCTTCAGTCCACAGGCCAACACTCTATCCACTGAGCCAAACTGGCTAGGACAAACATAATGGTTTTAAAATTAGTGTCATTATCAAGCCAAAACTGCCTTATTGGTGATATTACTCAATACTCTTTATCACCTTAGCTGTAATGTACATCAATATCAATTAGTACCTACTGAACAAAAGGTTAAGTTGAATAAAAAAAGGAAAAATAAGAATAAATAATAGTAATGACACTGATATTAAAGTTGTAACATTGTAAAATATACTTTTATATCTGGAATTAAGTCATTTGTGGCTTAGACATCTGTGGTTCTTTAAGAACAAAAATCAATAACAAAAGAGTTTTTATAAACTATGCATTTTATCAAGTACATAGTATAACTATATGTGGTCTGAACAGTGTATGAATTAACATAAAACAGAAATCTAAGTACTAAAAAATAAAAGCACAATTTTACCTTTTAATTCTCCATGACCAATCCTTCCTAGACGGCCAATTACAACTCTCCATGGTAATGAACTCATTTGCACAAGTCCTAAGCACCATTCCCAAAGTTTCTGTAGACCAAATCTTCTAGCAGATCCTTTTTTCCTACGAGCCCTATTGTATAAAATAAAGAGACAGTGATAAATGTGCCTAAAACTCATATGACATTTCAAAAGAGCTCAAATTCGTGAAAAACTGGTTCCTTAATGCTTTGAAACTTTTATACAAGTCCTAAGCAAGAACGTATGTGAAATCATAGGGCTGGCATGCTCATTTTTATCTTTTTACCATAAATTAAAGTATATACAATTCTGAAAAGTTATCCATAGGAATCTCTACACCAGAGATTGGCAAAACTTTTCTTTAAACAGCCAATATTTTAAGTTTTGTAGGCCATCAAGATTGTGTTAAAATAATTCAACTCTGCTGCTGCAGCATGAAAGCAGCCACAGAAAATACTTAAATGAGCATGGCCAGATTTGGCCCACAGGTTAAACAGTTTGTCAATCTTTGCTCTATACTTTAAGTTGAAGGATATAAAAAAAAAAACACTAGACTTCTCAAACCAATGTTATTGAGTTTCTGCATGCATGTCCTTTATTAGGCAAGCAGATAACATGAGCAACAGTACCATTTTATTGGGTACTTACTATGCACCAAGAATTACACCCACTTTACATGGAATACCTCATTTTTATTCTAACAACCATATAACACAAACTTATCCTCCCAGAAAAGTAAGCTATAGTTCAGCTGGTTCCAGATCATAGGTAAGTGGCAGAGTTGGGATTTGAACCCAGGTGTCTGTGACTCTAGAATTGCACCTCTTTATTAAACTTTCTCTAACTTCTACTTTAAGTTTAATGGCAAAACTATCATTGTATTAGAAAGGTGATATTATTCTTCCTCTATTCTATGCTTATCCTTCATCGATAAGAATACTCATTTCAAACCTCATTTAATTAGTATTAACTATTCCATTTTAAAAAATCAAAATTGTGTCAAGGAAATGTATAAAGTACTGCTTTATGGTTTATAAAGTAATCAATAAATCTTTGTAACCAATATATAAAATTTGACTTTTTCAGCATTCTTACAAACTAAGAATCATTAAAAATTTCTGTACATAACCAATTTCTGAACTAAAAGAAACAGTATCTTTATAGAAAAAAGAAAATAAAAGATAGAACCAAATCTTAAAAATAATAATTATTGCAAGGATTTGCTTTTCAAGAACTCCCAGGCAGTGTTCACTAGCTTTGAAACATGTTACTAGAAATATCTATTAAGTGACAACTCAACTTGAGGCTCACCTATTGTGACCCATTAGTTACAGACTTCATAAATAAATGGCCATATCTAATTACTACCAAGAAAAATTCTAAAAAGAAAGCCTCCATTTTCAGAAGACACTCTAACATTTAAGTGGTAAAAATTTCAGTCCACAATTTTAGTAAAGAAAGTTAAAAGTAAACTCAATTAATGTAGGGATTATGTCTTAGTATCTTAGATGGTACATGAAAAAATAAATTTCCAGGGTGCTTCACTATTTTTTTTTTTTTAATTGTGGAGGGTTTTCTAGTTCCATGCCTCAAAATTTTTTTTAGGTAAAAATCATTACTTTAAGCTTTAGTATAAAAAATTTAGGAAGCTTGCCCTAGCCAGTTTGGCTCACTGGATAGAGCACCAGCCTGGGGACTGAAGGGTTCCATGTTCGATTCTGGTCAAGGGCACATGCAGGGTTGTGGGCTCGATCCCCAGTGGGAGGCGTGCAGGAGGCAACCGATTGATGGTTCTCTCTCATCATGGATGTTTCTGTCTTTCCCTTTCTTTCTGAAATTAAAAAAAATATATATTAAAAAAAATAATTTAGGAAGCTTAATCTCTCTTGTCTATGTAACAGATTAATCAAATTTATTTTTAATTCTCTTAATTATACAATGTATTAAATATACACTACATAAGGGTAAGAACTCATAATCCCAAGACATAATATTTTATTATTTGATTTTTATTTATTTATTTTGTAGTGAGAAACATTAAGTTGTTGTTCCACTTGTTTCTTGTATGTGCCCTGACTGGGGGTCAAATCATAACCTTGGCATATTGGGATAATTTTCTAACCAACTGATCTACCCAGCCAGACCAAGACGTAATTTGCATGTACCCTGATTGGGGGCACATCCCCAGTAGGAGGTGTACAGGAGGCACCTGATGTTTCTCTCTCATTGATGTTTCTAACTCTCTATCCCTCTCAATAAAATACCTTAAAAAAAAAAAACTTTTTATTGATTTTCAGAGAGGGGGGGGGAGGGGGAGAGCTATCTCCTACTGGGGATCAAGCCTGCAACCAGGGCATGTGTCCTGACCGGAAACCTAACTGGCTACCTCTTGGTGCATGGGATAACACTCAACCAACTGAGCCACCGGCAGGGCAAGAGTTAATATTTTAACTAACATGACCGGCAAAACAGTTATCTATTCATTAGGTATAAAATGTAAATGTATGTGTATGAATTTTTAAAAATGGGATAATATAATGATATATTTAAAGAAACGTAAGTACCTATTTGGAACATCGATGTTAATGATACATGTTTCTAAAAGTTCTCCATATAGATCTGTGCAAGAAGCAAGAATCCATCTTTGATCATGTGATAAACAGTACCCCACGAAAAGAACATTATATTTCTGTCCAGCTTCTCCAAATGTTTCTCCTAGCTCTGTCTGTTTATCTTTCACTGGAGCCAGAATGAAAGGAGGTGTATAAAGTCGAATACACTCTGGTCTCTGTAAAACAAAAAATTAAGGTACTATGGTACTATACAATCACAGAAAAATCTTTTGTTAAAAATATTTTTATTGAAAATCTGATATTATCTTTTCCCAATTATAATTGGAAAATGAGAGCTAAACAAAACTGCACTTGGTTTTGCATAAAATCATAAAATGTATAGTTTTTAATAACTCTGGTCATAGAAAGCATACTTACATCAGGACTTTTAAGAGCAGTTTCCATGGCTAAACCTGGTCCAAATCCAGTCAATGTTTTCACATTGGTTGATGTTGGAAGGGGTCTCCGGCACTGGGTAAAGGCCGAAAAAGCCAGGGATTTTAAATGCTGGGTATAGATTTGTCTATCTTCATGCTTCACAGGTTGCAACAGGTATTGACAAGGAACAATCTAGAAATTATAGGCAAATATTACAGATGTTATACTTTGAACAAGTCACAAGAGAATAAAAAGGACTACAAGTTAGAAATTATAAAATTTTTACTAGAAAATTTAAACAAAGCAAATTAAAATGATAAACTAAATAATTTTATAAGATTTTAATAGTCAACTTTACCAACGGGCTATGTAAAAATCTTTAAAAATTTCTACATATCAATTTTGATATTGCCATTGACTGGTCCTGTTGTAGTCTATAAATAATTCAAATTTCTGTAAATAACTTAATATAATTCTTTTTACTTTTATTTGCAACCTGCTTTATTCAGAACTCTAACATATATAGATCCATACACTAATTTTTATACTTAAGTTTATGAACTTAACAACTGGTTTATAAAAGTAACACAAAAGAAATATGCAATGTACTTCATGCAATCTTTATTTTCCATTATCACTGTGGTTCCTTTTATTTTCCATTATTATTATGACACAATTGCAAAGTCTTTCTTTTATAAACTCTCTAAATATTTATCATTCTTACCTGTACAGAAACAGTACTCTTAATATGAGGAGGAAGAGTCTGGACCATTTCCAGAAAGCATCGAAGTAGCCCCAAAGTCCATACATTAGAAGAATTAGTGCTCTCATCTTTATTTTCATATGTAAAAGGATCAATTATATAAACGACAATTGCAGGTGGATAAGTGATTGCATGTGAGTCACCGTCTGTGGGGATACCCACTTTATCCCGATCCATCGTGCTAAAATTCAAGGTAGAAATGATAGTTAGGAAAAAAGTTGTACTATTCCTTTCTTGGGGAAGCATTAAAAGCAGTTTTTTTTAAAAATATATTTTATTGGTGTTTTACAGAGAGGAAGGGAGAGGGATAGAGAGCTAGAAACATTGATGAGAGAGAGACATCGATCAGCCGCCTCCTGCACATCCCCTACTGGAGATGTGCCCGCCACCAAGGTACATGCCCTTGACCAGAATCGAACCTGGGACCCTTCACTCCGCAGGCCGACGCTCTATCCACTGAGCCAAAACAGTTCTGGCTAAAAGCAGTTTTTAATACCTCATCCCCTTTTCAGAGAACCTCTCTAAAATTGAAGGACATCTCTTTGTCTTCAAAGAGAACTATAAACACCATATATACAATTTCATGGTATATGAAGATCCTTGTGTTGAGATCCTGAATTAGAAAATTCTTTAAATCTATAGAGCAGGGATGGGGAATAGCCAGCCCGCAGGCCATAAAATTCCGAGAAATCATTTGGTCTGGTTAACAGGTCCACATTCAACCACTGAACCACAATGGCCAGGTTAACAGGCTAATTTTTAAGTTCATAATTTTGTATGGCCTGCAAATGATGTATAAATATCCAGATGCCCCTTGGCAGAAAAAAGGTTTGCCACCTGTGCCAGAGTATCAGAAATACTAGAGAGCTTACTGCTTAGGTGATAAAACTGAGACAGAGATAAGCTAAATGAGCAGCCCAAGATCCCAAAGCTGACTAGAAATAGAGCTAAACCAGAAAGAAATCAGGTTTCCAAACTTAGTCAATATCCTACTACATTTTTAACTATAGACAGTCCTTTCTTACTTCATAACTTCAAAAGTGAATAAGGTTCATTTTTTAATAGTGATATTTTTTTAAACTCCAAATATATGGATATGTTCAAGATAAATGGGTTAATCTGGATAATTAATAATTTGTTTTTCCTCACATAAATGAGTACAGCTTTGGGCAAAACTGCACCTGGGTAGCTGAAAGATATAATTAAGCTTAGGCTAATCTAACCGATAAATCAGAAGGGAAGCTCACTCAATACCTTCTTCAGAAAAGGAAGAGAGCTGTCATTATCGTTGTTGTCAAAAACAACTCAAGGATTTGGAAGCGCTGTGTAAAGCATTTACTGTGCATTATATCTACTAGTGGTCCAGTGCTCAAATTTGTGCACATTAAAAGGAAATTAATTAGAAGAAGTATTTCAATATTGCTATTCGCACTTTATCATAGAAGCGTTAACCAAATTCATGATTGATGACATATCAAAATACACACGTGATTAGCGCCAGCGAAAGCTTTATATGTGTCATGCATGCACAAGTCAACTTAGCCTTTTATAGCTATAGAATAAACTTGCTTAATTAGACCTGCTTTCTGCTTTAGCTGAACTTTATCCAGGCCAGTAAAGCATCCCAACTTCTCTTTCAAGTAAATGTCAGCAACACAGCAGTAAATATCAACACAAAACTGATTTTTATTGTAGATCACGCAGGGAGAACAAAGGGTAAAATATTTAACTGTAGCAGTATTTGACTATATTGTGCACAGTGAGAAAACTTGAAGTCATTTTCAAAGTCCACCATTTCTTACTTCTGTTCAGTCAGGACAAGTTTCTAAACTTTCTAAATCTCCGTTTTCCAGCTAATGAAGAGAAAATAGGATTCCACTGGATCTTCTGAGTCTCCTATCTACCTACTTCAGGACTTCTATGAAGATCAAATGAGATGAGACATTTGGTCAAAGTGTAAAATGTTTCCACCTGGCTATAAAGCAAGTCATATTCCTGGGCTAAAGAAGCTAGTCACTAGAGAGAGGAAGCCAAGCATTGCTACGTAACCTCATTACCTGGTGCCCACAGCCACTGTTTCCAGGCTAGCTAGCTAGGCTGTGGGCCCCATTTTGTGCCAGGGGGTCTCCGGAGCAATGGCTGCAATTTGGTGTGATATAGCTCCGGGGTGGTGGCAGGGCCTGTGTCCCACTTGGGAAAGCTGAGTGTTGCTTTGTGGGCAACAGGTCCACACTGCCATTTCTCTGTAAATAGCCAGTGAGCATCATGGCAGTTCCTGTGTTGAGCATCTGTCCCCTGGTGGTCAGGGCTCATCATAGCAACTGATCGAATGGACACTTAGCATATTAACCTCTCTTAACTAGATCTTAACAAGGACTAACTAGGATTTTTTATTGTTATTATTTTTAATTTAATAAATCTTTATTGTTCAGATTATTGAAGGGCAGATAAAGAGCTTCACAGGTAAGAAAGAGTTAAAGAAGTTCATGAAGACCAAATCAGTATTACATGAAATGCTGAAAGGTAGTCTTTAAGGAAAGGAAGAAGATGACAAAGGTAAAGATAAAAATTTTGAACAACAAATACATATCTATCAACAAGTGAATCTAAAAATCAATTGCTTAAAAAAATCTGATGAACAGAATAAACTGGTGAATATAATAGAATCGGGGCATAGAAAGGGAGTGGACTGACAGTTCTCAGGGGGAAAGGGGTGAGGGGAGAGACTGGACAAAAATCATACACCTATGAATGAGGACAATGGGGGGAGGTAAGGGCAGAGGGTGGGGTGGGAACTGGATTGGGGGGAGCTATGGGGGGGAAAAGAGGAACAATTGTAATAATATGAACAATAAAGATTTATTAATTTAAAAAAAGAGAAAGAAAACACCATAAAAAAAATCGTACACCTATGGATGAGGACAATGCGGGGGAGGTAAGGGCAAGAGGGTGGGGTGGGAACTGGACTGAGGGGAACTATGAGGGAAAAAAGAGGAACAATTGTAATAATCTGAACAATAAAGATTTATTAAATTAAAAATAATAACAATAAAAAATCCTAGTTAGTCCTTGTTAAGATCTAGTTAAGAGAGCTAAGCAATACCCTTACATGTTGTTCAAATGTCAGCATACATTTGCAAATCCTAAATAAGTGAAACTCAAAATAAACTTACTGTGATCTAAAAAAAAAATAGTGACTTTCTAAATCACTGGAATGACTTGAATAGGCAAATCTATTTGACAGTTATGTCACAGAACAAATTTTTAAAAAAATATATTTTATTGATTTTTTTTTTACAGAGAGGAAGGGAGAAAGATAGTCAGAAACATTTATGAGAGAGAAACATTGATCAGCTGCCTCCTGCATACCCCCTACTGGGGATGTAACTGCAACCAAGGTATGTGCCCTTGACTGGAATTGAACCTGGGATCCTTCAGTCCGTAGGCAAACACTCTTATCCACTGAGCCAAACTAGTTAGGGCTCACAGAACGGATTAAACATCATAGGATAGTTGGACTAAATGGTTTTCAAGGTCTTAGTTCCCAGACTGAGATTCTAGAAGTCTGTGATAAAGACTTTGTGATGATACCTGGTTCAGTGGTTGAATATTAATTTATGAACAAGGAGGTCAATCATTTGATTCCCGGTGAGGACACATGCCTGGGTTCTGTGCTCCATCCCCAATAGGGGATGTACAGGAGACAGCTGATCAATGTCTGTATTAAAATCAATTTTCTATCTCTCTCTCCCTTCTTCCTCTCCCTTCCTCTCTCTCTAAAAATCAATAAAAACATATATAAAAGCCTAAGCAACCATGACAACTGGTCACTATGGTGGGCACTGACCACCAGGGGGCAGAAGCTCAAGGCAAGAGCTGCCCCATGGTGGTCAGTGCGCTCCCACAATGGGAGCGAGCCCGGCTCATGGCTGGCAAGTGCAGCTGCAGTGGCAGGAGTCTCCTGAACCTCCACAGCAATGCTACAGGGCAGCAGTGGTGGCAGGTGCAGCGGGGCCAGGATGCATGGAAGCAGAGCTGCACCTGGCTCCAACTAGGCTCCTCCCCGGCCACCTGTTGCTTCGACACTGCTACATCCCTTGGGGCGATGTCGAAGTGCCAGGTTTCAGCCCCTGAGGGGTTCTGGATTGTAAGAGGGCACAGGCCAAGTTGAGAAACCCCACATGTGCACGAATCTGAGCGCCAGGCCTATGGTAAAAACATATTATTTTTAAAAAAGATGTAAGTGTGGCTCAGTGGTTGAATGTTGACCCATGGAACCAGGAGGTCACAGTTAGATTTCTGGTCAGGGCACACACCCAGGTTGTAAGCTCAATCCCTAGTAGAGGACATACAGGAGGCAACTGATTAGTGAGTCTCTCTCATCATTGATGTTTCCATGTCTCTCTCCCTCTCCCTTCCTCTCTGAAATCAATAAAAATATACATTTTTAAAAGATGTTATGAAGAGTCTTCATTATAATTTTATAAGTAAAATCTTGAACATTATAAAAACTACACTTTCACTGATAAGACCAAAAAACTCACAATTACTGTGTTATTCAGACAAAAAGAAGCATCATATATTTATATTTCTGCAAAATTAATATATTTAAAAGTACCTTTCAGATACATCAGGATGTGGCTGAGTGGGAAGAGAAGATGATTCTCCAGAAATCCCAGCAGTTTGTAGAGTTGATGACTGTTGCCCTCCTAGCTGGCCATTCTGAACTGTACTCGCTTGCGTAGACATGGATCCTGTAGCACTACTGTTCAAACTGCCAAAGGGTGGAAACGAAGGTAGTTTATTTGATACTCCACTATTCAAGTTGGAGGATGATGAAGATGAAGTTGAAGTTGTGGTCAAAGTTGAATTAGCTGTGGCAACTGAAGAAGACATGGTAACACCTGAAGTCACTGTCATAGTGCTGCTCGCTGCAGATGCTAGGGTGGCAGATGGAGTATTAGCATTTCCAGTATTTGTCATCTGAGGTGGAGTAATCAAAGATTGACTTGTAGGGGCAACTAAATTTGGCTGGGAAAGTAGAGAGCTGTCCAATGGCTGGGAAGCAAGATAAGGACCTAAAGATAATAAAAACAGGTAGGGTATTTAATTCTTTATTTCACTGATTGGTTCTTTATTTATTCAACTATGTGAATAATAATATCTAATTGATGCTTTTTTGGTAATTACCCTCCTTAAATTGCTTGCTAAGAATGTAGCATATATAGCTTTCTATTTTCCTACAAACTGAAGAAACAAATTTTAAATGGAATTGAAAAGGATAAACCAGCATTTTCATACAAAATAAATGGATTCCATGAAAGTATAATAAAATTCTATTTCCTAGGCATAATTAATTAAATATAAATAACAGTATCTAGCAAATTTTTATTAAGCCGTTCAAAGGGTTCCTAAATCACAAGTTAAATAAATATTGACTACACTAGGAGCTAATTAGATATAAAAAAGAGAAATGTTATCATGAGGTTCAAATTATAGGAATGTCTAATGAGATTCAATATTTTGGTTAAATCTATTTAATCTCTGGATTAAGTCTAGAGTAAGTCCGTTGATATTTAATTCAAGAGTGTTAAAATAAGCAAGTCTTAAATATTTAATTCAGGAGTGTTAAAATAAGCATCTTAAACAGCTGTCATTTTCTTAGTTCCAACAAAGAACTTGTTTTTTGTGTGTGTTATAGAGGAAATTACAAGTTATTTGCTCTCTAAACCATTAACAAATCAAGAATCTTAATGTTAAAAACAGTCTTAATGATAATAAACTTAAGTAAAAACAAATTCATCAAATCGTACAGAATCAACAAAAAACTGCTTACAATGCACAATTTCCTTCTACCTGATGAGATCCCTAGTACAGGGATCATTAAACTTTTTCTATAAAGGGTCAGATGGTAATTATTTTAGGCTTTACAGGTCACGGTCTCTGTCAAAACTACTCAGGTCTGATCTTGTAGCACAAAAGCAGGCATAGGCAATATGTAAATAAATGAGCATGGTTGTGTTTCAATAAAACTTTATGTACAAAAACAGCTGGAGGACTGGGCCATACATTCTGACACTGGCCTTATATAATAAATTCAAATTCAATACCTAGGTCATATCTGCAGACTTGTGCATAAAGCTTGAGTTTAGAAAATGCTTCATTGTTACCATCAGCTGTCTGAGAAAACCATTCTGCTACCAACTTTTCTGACAGTTTCTTTGATGCAGTAGATCCAACTCTCATGATCCCATCTGTTAACAGTCGAGAAATAGGTCTATGTTGACCTAATCGACAGGACTACGAATATACAGAAAGCAGAATTAGTGAAATTAACATAGTGTTTAAGTACATATTGTAAATTAAAGCATTTCAGATATTTAAAATAAACTATCACTTATACTTAACATTTGGGATAAGAATATCAAAGGTAAAATGGTGCCATAGATCTTTTTCTTTTGTACAGTAGAAATCTATTAAACTTCTTTTAAAATTAAAACATCCCCAATGAAATAAAACAACTATATAATAATAATGGCACTGTAACTTTATAACTTGAATAATGAAAACTTGAATACAGAAATAAGTGAGCATAAAAATATAGTCATTTTAAGCTGTGAATCTATCCTAATTCATCTATATAAATACATATATCCTTAAGCAAAAACAAAATAAAAATTAGTATACAACTGCACTATGAATTTGCCAGCTCTCCCTCCAATTCTGTGGGCTACTGATGTCTGTTGTAAGAAGCCTACTATCAAATAAGTTTGCCATAGTACTTGATTAAGAAAATTTAGCCTGCCTGACTGGTTGGGCTCAGCGGATAGAGCTTTGGCCTGCGGACTGAGGGGTCCTATGTTCGATTCCGGTCAAGGGCATGTACCTTGGTTGCGGGCACATCCTCAATGGGGGATGTGCAGGAGGCAGCTAATTGATGTTTCTCTCTCATTGATGTTTCTAATTTTCTATCCCTCTCCCTCTCTGTAAAAAAAACAATAAAATATATTTTAAAAAATTTTTTAATATATAAAAAAAGAAGAAAATTTAGCCCTAGCTGGTTTGGCTCAGTAGATAAGAGTGTTGGCTGGCAGACTGAAAGGTGCTGGGTTCGATACTGGTCAAGGACACATGCCCGGGTTATGGGCTTGATCCTCAGTAGGGGACGTGCAGGAAGCAGCCAATCAATGATTCTCAATCATCATTGATGTTTCTATTTCTCTTTCCCTCTCCCTTCCTCTCTGAAATTAATATATATGAAAATCTAGTAGGATTTCTTTACTATAAGACGTTCAACAGCTCAAAAAATCTAATATGAATAGTGAATCTTTATATGGAAATGTAATACACAATGTCTCCTCAAACCTATATAACTATGGAACTTTCCTCTGGGAAGGTTTTGCAGGACTAGTGTTCTATACAACACTCTTTGGGAAATACTTATTTCTACAAAACACACTACATACCTTGTAATTAAGTGAAACATTTATATGGAGTTAAGCCACGACAAACTAACAATTGTAAAAGGCATTTTAAAAACTGGATTTCCAAGTATTTATGGGAAAAGGAAGGTGTAAATGAATTTAAGACTTTATGTTCCACAGCATTTTAATTTGCAATCAGTGAATTCAGTGAAGGACATAATCTGAGATTATAACTTAAAAATTAGTCAAGAATTTCAGAAATGAAGTAGATCTTACAAAGATCTCGCATAGCTTTATTCTGTGTATGAGGAAAGTGAGGCCTGTTAGTACCTGAGATCCTATAGAACAGTGGTTCTCAACCTTCTTAATGCCGCGACCCTTTAAGACAGCTCCTCATGTGGTGATGACTCCCAACCATAAAATTATTTCCGTTGCTACTTCATAACTGTAATTTTGCTACTGTTATGAACTGTAATGTAAACATCTGATATGCAGGATGTATTTTCATTGTTACAAATTGAACATAATTAAAGCATAGTGATTAATCACAAAAACAATATGTAATTACATATTGCGAAATATTTATTTCTAATTACAAATAAATGAAATTTTGTCTTGAATCGTGGTATATAGCATGGGTAATAGTCTTAATATAACAACAGTAAACTGCATTGCTACATTTTGCTACACCGAGGAGCGGTGTGTTGGTTCCTAAGACCATGGGAAATAGGTGTTTTCCAATAGTCTTAGGCGACCCTTGTGAAAGGGTTGTTCGACCCCCAAAGGGGTCACGACCCACAGGTTGAGAACCTCTGCTATAGAATTAGGACTAGAATTTTTGTAAGTGTAATTTTCCTTGGCTATTTAACTATGCTGCCCTTTTCTTTAGAAAAATATTCTCTCTCTCTTTTTTTGTTGATTTTTAGAGAGTAGAAGGGAAGGGGAGAGACATAGAGAACCATCAATGTGAGAGAGAGACACCCATTGACTGGTTCCCTCCTGCACATGCCCAGTCTAGGGCTAGGGATAAAGCCTGTAACCAAGGTACATGCCCTTGACCAGAATTGAAAGCAGGACCCTTTAGTCCTTGGGCTGACACTCTATCCGCTGAACTGGCTAGGGCAAAAAATATTCTCTTAAATGAGACCATATATATTCTCAATTTTCCACCCCATAAGGCAATTTCCACCATGACCCATGGCACACACAACTAACTAAGGGTGTAGGTTAAATCCTGTAAGAATGTAACTGGATAGTATGAGAAGTAAACGACATCAAAGAACTTGACATCATTACTATTCTGTCCCAATCAACTGAACTGCCCAATATAACTTATGTTTAAACATACAAATATTAAGGCAGTTTTAAAATGCCATATTTTTTAAAACACCTACCTCATATATTGCAGTAAGATCCCTAAAAAAACTTTTGGCTCCATTTAACAAAGCTTCATTTTCTGGACATAGTACAACATAGGCTATATCTCTTTGAGATCCATAGGGTTCCAGCATAAGTCTCTCCCAGTAAGGGAGAGCAAATGGAGAAAGCACCAGAAAATCATAATCATAACTCAACAAAAACGTGGGGATTGGCAGTGGTTCTGGAGACTCATCAGTTCCTAAATAAGAAAAATATATTTGAAGGAAACATTTAAAAGCAGTATGTCTTTTATTGAAATATCGAAAGTACTAAGTCATTATTAATAGTAAAAATATTTTATTAAAGACAAAAATACTTAAAGCCAGTGATTGAGACTTTTCCAGTTAAGAATATGCTAAAATGGTCTTTAAAAAGAACATATGAAAAAAACACATATGACTTATATCTTCATTTAAATGAAAAAAAAATTAATCTGAATAAAAAACTTAGAAGTATAAAAGAAAACATGGGAAGAGTTTTTTTTTTTAATCTGGACTGAGGAAATCCTTTCTAAGCATAACATAAAATCTATCCATTTAAAAACTGATTAATCTGACTATATTAAATTTTAAAATTTTCTATTAAAAAAACAGTAAAACTAAATGATAAGCAGCAAGTTGGAAGAAGGATTTGCAATGTATATGAAAAGAGTCACTATCCTTATTATATAAAAAGGAACTATATAAATCCATAAGAAAATGACCAATAACCTCATAGAAAAGTGGGTATAGTATATGAACAAAATTCACAGCAATAGAAATACCTTTTGTACATAAAAAGACTCATTCTCATGACAAAGAAATTAAAATAATTAATAGCAAACAGTTATAACACTATGTGTTTGGTACTGCTCAAAAATAGTTCTTTTTTATGAACTCATTTAACCCTAACAAAAACTATACAAGGCTGATACTAATATTAATCTCATTTTAAAGATGAAAAAACAGGAATAGAAAAGTTAAGCAACTTTCTCTAATCAAAGCCTAACATATAAAGAGTGGAAAAAGTAGGATTAGAAACCAGGAAATCTTTCCTCACAGTCTATACTATTCTACCTCTCAACTATAATGAAACAACCATTTTCACTCATCTAACTTAGCACCCTACTGGTAACGGTTTGGGGAACACACATTTTACTGGTATAAGTTTAAAATGGTATTATAAAGAATAATTTGGCAATATTTTAAAAATATATAAACAGATGCTTTAAAAGTCAGACATGTTTGAATTCTAGAAAAATAGTTGTAATAATAATGATGGAAACCGCCAAGCCAGCATGGCTCAGTGCTTGAATGTTGACCTATGTACCAGGAGGTCCTGGTTTGATTCCTAGAAAGGGCACATGCCCAGGTTGCAGGCTGGATCCCGTGTGGGGCATGCAGGAAGCAGATGATCAATGATTCTGTCTCATCATTGATGTTTCTAACTCTCCCTCCTTCCCTTTCCTTTCTGAAATCAATTTAAAATTTTTTTAAAAAGTAATGATGGGAACCATCTATTCATCTTTAATAATAAAAGTACAATATGCTAATTAGACTGGATGCCCTTCCAGATGACCTTCTGGACAAATCTGTGGCAGCAGCAGGTACTGAGCCCTTTGCAGGCCTCTATATATATAAAAAGCTAATATGCAATGTATCCCCTCGGGAGTTCAACCAGGAGTTCAAGCCTTGCTATGATGTGTGCTAACCATCAGAGGGTGGCATGGAATGAAGAAAGGCCCACCCAGTAGCCAAAAGGCCCTGATTGCCAGTCAGTCCTAGGGACCCTACCCATGCATGAATTTTGTGCACCAGGCCTCTAGTGTGTCCATATACAGTAAACTGGTAAGATAATATCATGTGGAAAGAACAAAAGAATACATAGAGCCATTAAAAAAGAAAAATTTCTGTATGTACTGACCAGTAAAAGCTTGGGGTATTGTGTTAGGTGTGTGTCTACTACTTTGGTGGTGTTTTTAAAATATATTTCTATTGATTTCACAGAGGAAGAGAGAGAGAGACAGACAGAAACATCAATGAATAGAGAGATCATAGATTGGCTGCCTCCTGCACATCTCACACTTGGGATCGAGTCCACAGCCTGGGCATGTGCCCTGACTGGGAACTGAACCATGACCTTCTATTTCATAGGTTGAAGCCCAACCACTAAACCATACTCCAGCTGTGCTCATCACTGATGTTTGTCTCTCTCTCTCTCCCCCTATCCCTTCCTCTCTGAAATCAATAAAAATATATTTTTAAAAAATTTGTTTGAAGTATTGGTTGGAGATTGGCTCTGAATGGTGGGATATAATTGAAGCTTTTAAAGTATGTCTGGAATAAGAGTTCTTAACATTGAAATCTCTGACTTTTGTGCATGGTTTTAGAATGCATTATGTATGTGCAGAAATAGGTTTTCTCATATTTCCTTTTTTCCTTCTTTTGTAAATAATTTCAATCCCATACATAACTTTACATTCAGTGAAAAGTGCAGGTTAATTATATCTTTTTACATTCTTTTTTTTCCCCTTATGTATTTTTATTGATTTCAGAGAGGAAAGGAGTGGTAGATAGAACACCAATGATGAGAAATTGGATCAGCTGCATCCTGCATGCCTCCTACTGGGGATCGAGCCTGCAATCAGATCATGTGCCCTTAACTGGAATCGAACCCAAGACCCTTCAGTCTGCAGGCCGATGGTCTATCCAGTGAGCCAACCCAGCTAGGGCAATTCAAACAATTTTTAATGTTCTTTTTTATTATAGTTAACCAGAAATCTATAGTGCCATATTGGGAGTATTATTCATTTGCTACTCTTATCACAACCATATTGGGAGTATTATTCATTTGCTACTCTTATCACAACTAGGAAATTAGTCTTTTTTTTTTTAAATGAGACCTTGAGAACCTTTATCACTAATATTACTTGCTCCTTGATGCTCAGTTTTTAAAAAAAAAAATTGGCAGTATGATTCTTTCTACACATAAAATTGTGCTGGTGAGTCTCAAGTAAAAACAGATCTAAGTGAAACTGTTATTTTTGATGTACCAGTATACCGAATGCTGTAAATGTTCAAAGTAAGAAAGACTAAGATTGACCCACACTGCCTTAAGTCAAGCATATGCCACAAAAATATTTAAGGAAAACAACTGTGCTTATTCAAACTGGGCACAGAAACTGAGGAGTGAAATAAAAGTAGTCAATATACATACTATAAACTACTTACCGTAAGAGCCTCGGCCAGCCATTTTATGAAATTGTTGCCAAGTGAGAGGACCTTGAACCCCCCAAGGCCTTACTGTTCTTTTTTTCTGAATAGCATCCTGAAGAACAGGATGAAGAGATAGGAGCATTCGAAGTATATCCTGTGAGCACTGCACACTCACATCTATAACCATTAAAAAAAAGTAAGTAAGAATTCTGCTTGACATAATTTTATATAAAGAAAATGCTAAAGACTCCACCAAAAAAAAAAAACACATTAGAAATAAGTAAAAGTGCAAGGTATAAAATCAATATACAAAAGAACTGTTGCATTTCTATACTCTAACAACTCTTGTCTTCACCATCCACAACACAATAGCAAACAGAAAAAGGATCATGTATTTCTCCACTCAAAATTGTCTTATAACTTCCTATAACTTAAATTTTTAAATTTTTTTAAATTCATTTCAGAGATAGAAAGGTAGAGGAAGAGATAGAATCATCAATGATGAGAGAGAATCATCAATCGGCTGCCTCCTGCATGCCCCCCCCTACTGGGGGTCAAGCCCACAACCCTTGGATGCATAGGCTGATGCTCTAAGCCAGCAGTCACCAACCTTTCAGACCTCACGGACCACCAGTAGTCAGTGAACCACTGGTTGGTGACCGCTGCTCTAAGCACTGAAAAATACCAGCTAGGGTATTGGTCAACTCTTAAACTTCATATCCTACCAATCTCATCACCCAATTCATCCCAGCAATACTGATTCCTTATTGTTCCTCAAACACACTAAGCATACTATTCACTCAGGGTTTTTTTACTGCCTGAAACACACTCCCCTCAGTTAGCCACGTAGTTAACCCCTACCACTTTATGTAAGTCTTTGTTCAAATGTTGTCCCTCACTAATATCTTCTCCTATCCAAACATCTAAAATGTCACTCTCTCCCCTGTCTGGATTTGGAGTGTTGTCCTGTCACCAAAAGGTGTGGGTTCAATTTCCTATCAGGATACATACCTAGATTGTGGGTTCCATCCCCAGTTAGAATGTGTACAGGAGGCAATGGGTTGATGTTTCTCTCTCACTTCGATGTTTCCCTCTCTCTCTCTCTCTCTCTCTCTCTCTCTCTCTCTCTCTCTCTCTCTCTCTCTTTCTCTCCCCTTTCCTCTCTCACATAAAAAATCATATCCTCTGCTGACGATAAAAAAAATGATAAATGTCCCATTCTTGTCTTTTTCCATTCCTCTACCTGCTTTTTCTTCAAAGCACTTGTCACTATATTATATAATTATTTATTTTTCTATTTTTGTATTCTTCACTAAATTATAGGCTCAAAAAGATTAGAAAATGTTTGTTCAACACTACTTTATACAAGAGAAGGCTGAGCACATACTAGATGCTCAATAAGTAACAAGTAATGTTAAATAATGCAGACATCTAGCAACTTTCTGCTAACTAAAATGTGCAAAGTACCTTTTATACATCTACATAAATACAGATTTACAATAACCCTACTTTTGTTTTGAAATTAAACTAAACTGCTAGGAGATTCTCCCTTTGAAAATGTCATTTTTAAAGGAGTTTTAAATCCAAATTTAAGTGTCTCTGTTGGCTATCTAGAAAATGCCTTTAATACTTTCTCTTAAGAAAGAAAAGTCAAGTTATACATCTAAAGGAAAACAAACAAAAATTATTCCATTAGCATTCTTACCATTTCTTTTGGACCAGGGGTGTAAGCATGAACTTTTCACAAGCACTTCATCAACTTTTCCTCCTGACATGTTATCCATGAACTGACGCCCATGTTCTAATGCAAGGTAGCAATCATTGCAATAGTCCCGCTCTTCAACACGTACCCAATTGCTAACTACACCAATTTTAGAAAAAGGATCTTTGTCTGCTGCTCCAAAGGGTGAAAATAAATTAGTGCACTGATCTTGTAACAGTAATATCAACTCATCAGGCAATTTTTCAGATTCCTTTAGTCCTCCATTAACATGTTCAGTAGTCCTGAGAGCTTCAAAACGTTTTTCTGCTTCTTTGCCGCATTCTGTGTTGCGTCCTATGATGTCTAGTTCATCTTCAAGAAATAATCCTGAATTGTTTCCAAATTTTCTGTTCATAACAGCACTGAAGCCACAGGTACACCTATACTGTGCTTCCTGCGTTGGATCTGGAATGTAAACTCCAACATCGGCACCCTTGATATTCATGTTGCAGACACAGATACAGCAACTATCAAAGTTACAGTCTTTAAACAAATTCATAACTGATTCTGAAAGAATGAGGTTTACATAAAGACTGTGTGCCTCTGGGATGGAAGGAACAGTTGCAGGTTCAACAGAATTAAGGGGTCTGCAGGTGGATGGGGTGGAAGCTGGTGAATACAAGTCTGAATTTTCATATTTGACTGAACCTTGGGCACTAGCAGGTCCACCAGCTCCACGAGGAGTCCTTGGAGTCCTGGGAGTCCTTGGAGTTGGAAATCTAGGGGTAGATGGAGAAGGAAGAATTCCTGCTCCACTGTTGCTAGGAGGTGCGCTGCTAGGAGGCATCCCAAAAGAAGTATGAGTTTGAGGTGTATAAGCAGGGCCATATTCTTGATCCATTGTACTTCCGTCACTAGCATCATCAGGGTAAATGAAAATCAAATATATACATAAAGGAACATATTAATAATGTGAAAAGTAACTAAAAATATGCCTAATGTTTTTCAGTAACAGTGAAAATTATGAAAGCACAATTAGTGCTAAAATTTCAAGTACAATTACAATGCATTTCTGGTTAATATATTTATTCTAGGAGATTATTGTGGGCTGAGGACCAACCAATTCCAAAATTATAATAAAATCTGTATGCACTTATTGACACCTATATATTTCTTATACTACAAATATCCATATTTCATGAATTCTAAGATGCCACTGATTATAAAAACATAGAATAAAATCCTAATTTTAGAGATGTCTGTGGAAAAGGACTATAGCAATTTTAACATGATACCAATTATAAGATAACTCAATTTCACAGACTTTAAATTAGAAAACTGTGAAATATGACAAATGTACACATGGGAGTCATTTATAATTTTAAGACCAAAATAGAAACAAAAAAAGCTTTGAAGATGAAGAACCATAGCACAACAGTTTAAGTTTTCTAATAGTTTATCCATGTCCAGCTAATCCTTCCTATATAATAAAAGTCTAATATGCTAAGTGTCCAGTTGTCTGTTCGACCAATCAAAGCACAATATGCTAATAAAATGCTAAGGCTGCTCAACTGCTTGCTATGATGTGCACTGATCACCAGGGGGCAGACGCTCCAGCCAGTAGGTTAGCTTGCTGCTGAGGTCTGACTGATTGGGACTAAGCGAGATGAGCTGGACACACCCTGGAGCCCTCCCGTGGCCCCTCCCCAGCTGGCCAACCTCCTGTGTCCTTCCCCAGCCCTGATAGTGCACTGGTGGGGTCCCTTGGCCTGGCCTGCACCCTCTCACGATCTGGGACCCCTCAGAGGATGTTGGAAAGCCAATTTTGGCCCTATCCCAAAGGCCAGGCCACGGGACCCCACTGGTGCACAAATTCATGCACCAGGCCTCTAGTAAACATTATAATCTATTAATCAGAAAATAACTTTTAGAATTTTCAAAAACCAGTATATTTTTTCCAGGAACCAGCATAATGAAAAAACATTAAAGCTAAGTAAGTATTCATATAATGTACCAATAACATAAATCTAAACCATACCCGTCTTTGATGAATGGCATTGCAGGCCCTGAAGGAAGCAATTCCAGTTTTCCAACAGTCCAACTCTGACGGTAAATACACTCTTCTGGCAATTTGATAGGAGGCAGGCATTGGCTTGGTAGAGTTTTTAGAGGTGCAAACATGGAACATCCCACTAGAACTTGACAATTTTCAGGCTTGTAGACATAAGAAAAATCCTACAATATAAAGACGGTGACATTCAGAACCTTGTCTTCAATGAGGGAAAAAGCAAACTGATTCTAGCCATTTTTTTCCTTTCTTGAAACAAAATAATAAAATGTAAATATCTTTTTTTTTTAAGACAGAGATAGGGAAGGGAGAAGAGGGGAGGGTTGTTGTTCCACTCATTTATGCATTCAATGGTTCATCTTGTATGTGCCCTGAATGGGGACTGAACCCACAACATTGGCATATTAAAACAACACTCTAATCAACTGAACAACCCAAGCCAGGGCAATTCTATTATTTTCTTAAATACATTCTTTTCTTTCTTTTAAATATATTTTTACTTATTTTAGAGAGGAAGGGAAAGGGACAGATGGAAACATCAATGATGAGAATCATTGATCGGCTGCCTTCTGCAAGGTCTCTCCTCACTGGGGAGCACGCTCACACTTGTTTATGTGCCCTGACTGGGAATCAATCAAGATCTCTTGGTTCATGGTTGACACTCAACCACTGAGCCATGCCAATGAAGGTGGGGCATCTTAAATACATTCTTGTTTTTTTTAATTTAAATTCTTTATTGTTTAAAGTATTACATGAGACTCTTTGTCCCCCTCCCCCCCATTGACCTCTCTCCAGCTGCTCCCACCGCCAGCACATGCCCTCACCTCCTTAACTGTTTGTGTCCATTGGTTATGCTCACATGCATGTATACAAGTCATTTGGTTGATCTCTTATCCCCACACCCCCCGCCTTCTTAAATACATTCTTAAATTAACAGTGTCACAATTCAATCTTCAAATTTGTTAACTACAAAACTGAATCAAATTTGTTAAGTTTAGTGAATATTGGTTAATAACATTAGATACATTTGACATGTACAACATTGCAATTTAGTATCTCTATACTCCATTGTGTGTTCACCGCCCAAAATCTAGTTTGCTGCCTTTATCATATATTTGACCTCTTTACCCAATTCGCCCTCCCTGCCCAGCACCCCTTCTGCTCTGGTAACCACCTATCTGTTGTATCTATGAATTTATTTTGTTAGTTCCTTTACCTTTTGTTTTATATTCCACATGAGTGGGAAGCACATGGTATTTGTACTTTTCTATCCGAATTATTTTGCTTAACATAATACCCTCAAGACCAATTCATGTTGTTGGAAATGGCAGTATGAAATGAATTTTGAATGTAGCTATAAACTAATTCTATATGAAAATATAGAAGTAAATTATTTTTCTAGAGAAATAAAATACTTACTTTAATTTCAGAAGGTTTGGGGCTACAGAATCCTTCGTCAACCTCAATTTTGAACTGTGCTCCTATACTACAACTATTTCCTTCTAAAACAGTTCCTCCAGGTGTTGTATCCATATTACCATATTCTTTATTATTCATATTCATTGGGGAAAATCCCATTATATGTTGTTCCAATGATGGTGGTGTAGGATACATTTTATGAAGATCTGCAGTGCCTATATTTAATAAAACACACATTTTAACATAACACTCTAGAGAGTGTATCTGTTTAAAACAAAGGAGTAGAGAATTTTGTTAACATTAAAAATTTGCAGATTTATCTGGAGCACAGAATGGGAAAGCTTACTTATGCAAGATAACGGGTCCAGATTTCCTGTCTTTGATTCCTTGCAGTTGGATTTATCATCTGATCCATTTGCCAATTTTTTAGATCCAGGCTATTAAAAACAAAAACAAAACACCTACATATTTATATTTATTTCAAGTTTTTTATATCCAATGTGATCTCAAGATAGTAATCATTCAGATGTGACTTGAAAGAAGAGTCCATTCATGAAAAGTAGTATTTTGAAGTTGTGCTAGAGCCAAATACATACTAGCTATGATTGAAAGACATAAAACACATTTTAGGCAATCAATGAATTCAGATTAGTTTCTCTATTTCATAAACTTCCAAATTAAGTGGAAAAAGTTCCTTCAAAGAAAATAACCCATACTTTCAAAACACTTAGAAGCACGAGTAACTTTCACTTAAAACCTATTAAAATGAAAATAAAACCTGCAATAAGAGGGTTGTAATTAACATCAGATTTGCTTCTTAGTAAAAGATACTCAGAAAGCATCTGTACCCTTAAAGACATTAGTTTCCTACATAATCAATATTCCTTCTGATTTCTTGTTTACACTTTTACCTTGTTTAATAATCTCCCGTACCAGTAAAAATGCTACAACAGGTAAACTAAGCACAAATTTCAGAAAGATCTCAAATGACAAAGCAAAAGGATCCCTAACTAAGACTTTTAATACACTGAACAAACCAAGTTTCAAAATCTCCAATTTGTCAATTTTTTTAGAGTTGATAACTTGGTTCCTGTTAGCCACTTTGTCAAAAACACATAAACTAATCTCTGATTACAACCTTTTTACCTCAAAAGAGCCACAGCTGATACATTAATAGTAGCAGAGAGAAAGTATAAAAGTACCAAAAGTTTAGGGATATATTTATCCAGTAAATGGTATCCTAAAATTTACTTTATTATGGGATATAAAATAAAAGTTTATATATAGCTATATCTGGCTTATGTCACTTAATTGAATACACCAAATGTGCATATATGTATGTGTGTATGTATATGATGAGAGAGGATTAAAAGTATATATTATATAGGACAAGAAAGACCAAATGTACTATAGAAGTTTCCAAGCTACCTTTATGCAGATGAAAAAGGAATTCCCTTTTATGATAATGCAGCACCCAATTCATTAATTTGCCAGAGACTTGACATTCTAGGGAATCTCATTTTAAGCTTTAATTCCTTTTATCTTCACCTTTCTCTGCAAATGGGTGTTAAAGATTAAATGTTACTTTTTCTTCCTCTTTATTATAGTATTTAGCTGTCTTATAATAATGACTATTATGTCAAACAAATTCTAAAGAAGTAGTATTCCTTAATAAATTGACAAGGCATGTAATTTTAATGTTAATCACTTATTCTCTAAACAAGTCGATTCTGGGGTTCTCAACTAGAGGATCAAAGATAAGGAAAATAATCTATTTCCTAAGAACTGAGGGAAAAGAATATATGGCAGAGCTCAAATAAAGTTTAATCATACAAGTCCTTCAAACTTACAAAGAAACGAAGTGTGTATGTGACAGACACTATGTTAATACTACACAAACATGAGGCTAAAAAAACATAACTAATTAATGAAATTTTATTATAAAGTATTTCCTATTGTTCAGGGCTAAAACAGTATTCAAAAGTCACATATCACTACTGAAAATAATTTATATAAAATCAAGGGGGAAAATTTATATAAAATCATATAACCTTAATCATTAATAAGATACTCACTGTTAGTTCATCTTCATCAGAATTGAAGAGATTATCGAGGTCAGTATATGAGACAGCCAAATCTGAGTCATAAATTAAACTGGTTGAAGGAGGACGAGCATGACTAGTAGGACGTAGAGCATCTACATTTGTCAATCAAGAAAATAAACAAGTTATACTACTGACCAAATAAGTATTATTCTTACTTATTTAAGCTAGATATATTACTTTACATTTATAAGGGTATAATATAATAAGTTATGATTTGTTTAAAATCTATAAATTTTTTCACATAAAAATGTAAATAATTCTATTAGCATAGAATTAAACACACACACAATTTTATTTTTCTATCTTCCTGAATGTAAAGGAAGCAGGGTATAAAGATTAAGTGCTCTAGCTCAAGTCAGACAAATTGTTACTCAGAATTCCAACTTCAACAATAAGAGCATGACCCTGCGCAACTGACTTAACCTCTCTGTGCTTCAGCAACTAAAAAAATTAATGTGAAAGACTGTAGGTAAAGCACTTTGTCCAGTGCCAGGCTCTTAAATACTAAATGAATATTACCTCTTAGGTAAGCTTCATTTTAGTTCTAGAATTTTGTTCCCCCTTTTTTCCAGTTTTAGAGGGGAAAAATATATTACTTAAAAAGAACTGCAAATACAAGTTAAACTCCTCTTATATTCCCACACAAGAAAAATACACCACAATTTGCAGTTTGGTGTATAACCTTCCAAAACATCCTTAGGATGTCAAATGACTTGAAAAGCCCTCATTTTCAGAAAGATTAAAGTCATTTTCCATGAGTCCATGCATGTCAATTATAAAGACTCACTAGAGCAATAGTTCTAAAATTTTAGAGTATGTACAAATTATATAGGTTTTTAAAAAACAAGATTTCCAATCTTCACCTCAAAAGATACTCCAAAATGTGGTAGATGGTCCACATTTTGAGAAATCCACACCACAAGCACAAGAAGGAAATAACACATTCCTTATATCCCAAAGTAAGTAAACAGGCCAAAGAACCCAAATTTCATTCAGCTATCTACCATCAACCACTAAATTTTCTTTTCTTTTTTTTTCCTGAAAGACCCTCTTCCTTATTCTGGTAGATTTTTTTTATTTCTATTTTTGGTCACACAAAGCCTGACTTATTAATTGAGCTTTTAGATCTAAGACGGACCTTAGGCAATGATCTCATCCAATCTTATTTTACAGATAAGAACTATTTTTATTTGTAAAAAAGGAAAGAAGTTGTAACAATTCAAAACACAATTTCTATCATCTGAACTTGCTTCTCCCTGTGCAATATAAACAATGATCCATCATTTTAAGATATCCTATATCATACAAATCCATCCTTTTCTATGAAACATAAGAATTTTGCAAAAAAGAATAGAAGTCTAACAATTTGGATTAAAGTTGACTCTTGAACAACATAGGTATGAACTGAGCCAGTCCACTTAAAAGTAGATTTTATTCAGTAAATATGTCGATTATACTAGGTTTACCGTAAAGCAATCATATTGCTGCCTTTTCATTATCAATGAATAAATCATTATACCTATAAATAAATATCAATTTTTTTCACATTATCTTTTCATTTTTTATGTCTATTGCTAGTAATATGTATACTATCTAGTGTTTCATATCGTGTACGGCAATATTAATGCTGGTACTGACAGACCATATAGAAAAATACAGTACCATACAGTAAATGTGTTTCCTCTTCCTTATGATTTCTTAATTACTTTTTATTTTCTTTTGCTTACTATGTTGTAAGAATCTACACTAATAAAAGAGAAACATGAAAATTAACTGCACCTTCGCTACACCCACAAGCCATGCCCACTAGCCAATCAGGAGCGAGTATGGAAATTAACCCAACCAAGATGGCTCTGGCCACAGAGCAAGCAGGAGGCTTGGGTTTCCCTGGTAATGGAGGAAGCCAAGCTTCCTGCCAACTCTGACTGGCCCTGGCCTCCACTCAAGGCTACAAAGTTTCAATTATAGAAGATAAATAAATCCCAACAAAAATGGCTGTGGCCACAGAGCGAGCAGGAGGCTTGGGTTTCCCTGGCAATGGAGGAAGCCAAGTTTCCTGGCCTCTGCTTAAAACTACAAAGACTCAAGACTCAATTATATACAATAAATAAATCCCAGATGCCAGGGCCTCCGCTTGGATTGCCAGGGGGCATGGCCGGCCTGCAAATCACCACAGGCCCCTCCCCCAGGCCACCCCACGCCCCAAAGGAACCCCCATCCTGACTGAGGCATCCTTCAGGCAAACCAGTCAGCCCCCAGCCGTGCACCAGGCCTTTATCCCATCTAACAAAAGAGTAATATACAAATTGACCATCATTCCAACACACAAGATGGAGGCCCCTATGTGGTCAAAGATGACCACCCCCATGTGGACACAAGATGGCCACCACAAGATGGCAAGCAGGGGAGGGCAGTCGGGAGGAACCAAGCCTACAAGAGAGGGGAGTTGGGGGAAATCAAGCCTGCAGGAGAGGGGATTTGGGGGAGGGGGAACCCAGGCCTGCAGGGGAGAGCAGTTAGGGGTGACCAGGCCTGCAGGGGAGAGCAGTTAGGGGTGACCAGGCCTTCAGGGAGGGCAGTTAGGAGCAATCAGGCTGGCAGAGGAGTAGTTAGGCATCAATCAGGCTGGCCGGGGAGTGGTTAGGGGGTGATTATGCTGGCAGGCAAAGCAGTTAGGGGCAATCAGGAAGGCAGGCAGGCAAGCAGTTGGAAACCAGCAGTCCTGGATTGTGAAAGGGATGTCCGACTGCCCTCAAAGGGTCCCAGATTGGAGGGGGTGCAGGCTGGGCTGAGGGATACACACCCCAGTGCACAAATTTTGTACACCGGGCCTCTAGTCTATATATATATAAAAGCCTAAGCTTCCACAGACAACCTCCTGTTGCCAGCCAACCTCTCACAGTTCCTCTGCCTGGGCGGCCAGCTCGATCAGCACTGATCAGGACTAGGTGAGTGGGCCTCAATTGGCCCCGATTGCCATCCAGGCTGAGGGACCCTACACCTGTGCACGAATTCATGCACCGGGCCTCTAGTATAGTATAAAACACATATTACAAAATATGTTAACAGACTGTGTATGTAATCAATAAAGGTTCCAGTCAATAGTTGAATATTACTAGTTAAATTTTTGAGGAGTCAAGTTATATGAGGATTTTCGACTGTGTGGAATCAGAATATCAGCACCCCAATCCCCACACTCTTCAAAGGTCAACTGTAGTTTGTAGTAACAGTCCTAGAATGCAATATTTTGATTCTGAAACAGAAGTTTTACCTTGCTTGATAGAAGGACTAAATAACGACATAGCATCTTCTTCATGTGATAACACTGTTACATTAGATGACCCATCTTCTACCTGCAAATAATATTACATATTAGGCTGAAGTATTTACCAATGACAAAATCCAGAAGACACTGTTTTAAGCATTCTGCTAGGTTTTCTGCAGACATTATTACTAAATCTCAAAACTAATCTATATAAGTAAGTAGTATGCCCATCTTACCAACAAGAAAACAGTTCTAAAGATAACCCAGGTAAATATGGTTGGTAAGTTGTGGAAACTGTCAAACTCCAAAGCCCATGTTCTGGTGATAAAAGAAAACTTAACCTGGGGTGGAGTGAACACATAACACAATAAACATATGATGTATTATAGAACTGTACCCCTAAAACCTGTATTATTAACTAATGTCACCCTAATAAATTCAATAAAAAGAACTAAAGTAACAAAGTCTACATTCTTTGTACAGTATCTACAGCCTTCTAGGCCACTACTGTTTTCATATTTACAAAAAGATAAAATTTCAAGTACCTAGCACACAGTAAACATATTATTATATTAAATATATAATGGGAATTCTTTTCATAATTTTACACTTTCAATTTTCATATTTTGTATTTAAGGCAAAAGACATATATAGCAGGCTTAGCTTGTGCTTAAGAGATCCTCAAATATTTGATATTTAACCTTTTAATCAAATAAATATTTCTAAGTCCTATACTTTATTCATATAACATTTTACTTTTAGGGACACTATAAGTTCTTGGCTCACATATTTAAAAATATATATTTTAGCCGAAACCAGTTTGGCTCAGTGGATAGAGCGTCGGCCTGCGGACTGAAAGGTCCCGGGTTCGATTCCGGTCAAGGGCATGTATCCTGGTTACGGGCATATCCCCAGTAGGGGGTGTACAGGAGGCGGCTGATCGATGTCTCTCTCATTGATGTTTCTAACTCTCTATCCCTCTCCCTTCTTCTCCGTAAAAAATCAATAAAATATATTAAAAATAAAAAATAATAAAAATATATATTTTATAAACTCAGTGATATGAATTCTATTGTATTTTTGAAAACTGATTAATTCACTGATGGCATATTTTAACTAGGTATTAAAATTGTGCATCTACATAAATGTCCTGATTTCAGTAAGTTAATGTTCTCTTTCTCCAATCCAAAAACTTTTATAGCAAACAAAAATGATCTTTTCATGACAGATGGCAGCTATAATTTCAAACAGGTGCCTGATTTACCTATTTAAAAAAATGTTTTTCTAAGTTAAAATGATGAATCTATTCTGTTAAAAGAAAAAAAAAAGAGAGGTATGGTACTATATGCAGTGCTACAAGTCATCAGAGATCCTTTGGTATATACTTTGATTTCTCTTACCTTTTGTTTTTTTCCAGCTTCTCTCTCATTATTTTGTCTATCTTTCTTATCAGGAAAAAGAAATTCCTCATCTCCTTCAACAAACGCATATGGATCAATTTTAGGTTCTTTTTCTGCATCAGATACTATTGCTGAAAGATACTGATTTTTAATTTGATATCGCTGTACTAATTCATCAGAAACTTTTAAAGGTTTCTTACATTGCACCATTAACCTGCATTAAAAAAAATTAGAAAATTAATTACATTTATTCTCCATAAAAGCACAACAAACTTCCAAAACAACTTCACTATTATAAAGTTTTTACAGTTATTTAGAGATTATCTAATCTGCAAGCCTTCCTTTTACAAATGAAGAAATTGAAGCATAGAAAGGTTATGTGATCTATTGACATTTCATATATTAGCAGCAATAAAGAAATGGAGCTAAAATTCAAGTCTCTTATCCTTATGTTGTTTTCACAAAAATGTTTTTTGGTAATCCACTCAGTTCCCAAGTTCTCAAGCATATTAACTTGACCAAATCAAATCACTTAAAGGAACTTTTAAATCTAACCTATTCCAGGGCAGGAACTCTCAAATTATGGGATATATGAGACAAGATTTCATTTACACAATTTATACAATTACACAATGAAGAAGTGATTATCCTATTCCTATTGCCATAGTAAATATATTTTAAGTTAAAAAATTGTAAAGGCCTGATTTGTGTTTCATGAAAATAACATTATTAGATTGTTAATTCTGGCAAGATGTTTTACAATAGCAGGTGAAGAAGTTTCAGAGCAAATACTTCAGGGGTGTTTTTCTAATTACATTGGAAAAATCAGTTTTTATAGTCTTAGTTTTCTGGTTCCACATGGAGACGGATAAGCATACTTCCCTGCACTCTCCTAAAATAATCAATAAAATGACTAAGGATGATAGAACAGTAGCAAAGTTGGAAAGATGAGAACTAGTGGAAAATAACAGAACTGAGAAAACTAAACTCTAAAACTAAGAGAAGGAAGGTACAACAAGCTGACTTGCACCACAGAAACCTGGAAGGCATCAGGGGCTTTATATCTCTGAACACCAGGGTGCTTGGTGAGTGTGAATACAGAATGATTCATTTTTGGTTTGTTAAGACCTTTTTAGATTCCCAAATTCATGTTCTCTATGGCTTGCAAAGCTGAGATTCTCATATTGCCAGAACAGTGGCAGCTAGGCTTCTAAGTCAAATCATGCTCAAAATCCTGCAATGACTATTTTCCTCTGAGTAAAAACCAAAATCCTTAAAAATCCTACATGATCTTTGTCCTCTTTTTCTACCTTCATCTTCTATTCTACTCCCTCTGTCACTCATTCTGCTTTCATTGGCTTCCTTGATGTTCCTTAAACAGGCCAGACACACTCCTGGCTATTCTCTGTTTGGAACATTCTTCCTCCAAATATCCACCTACCCAACTACACCTTCCTTCAAGCCTTAGTTGAAATATCTCTTTTTCTAGGAGACCTTATTTAATTCTGCAATATGCCCAACTGCCTCAACACTCATCCCCCTTAGCCTCCTCCTTTTTCCTTCCATGGCACTTACTTTTAACATACTATAATTTACTTATGTTTATAGCTGGCTTTCACTCCCACTAGAATATAAGCCCCTAAATCCCAGGGAGCTTTCTTTGTCCACTTAATTATCCAAATGCCTGGCATGTAATAGGTGCTCAATAAATATTTGCTAATATATGAATTCTAGAAGCCACAGCAGAAGTTGTGTTTGCATTAATAATTCTAAATTTTGAAGTAAAGCATCTTTGTTAGAAAGTGATATTGCTGCCACTGCTTATCTGTCCTGAGTATTAAGATAAAAAATTGTTGAGAGGTAAGATTTGGGAACCATGAAGGTATTTTCTAGCTTACAAATTCTTTGACATGAGTTATCACATTTTACTAACCTATTCACCAATGTCCAGCACTATAAACATTCTATACACTATAAACTAAGGTTAAAATAGACCCAACAATATAATATGATATTTGATAGTCCATTTAGAAAATGTCATTGTTATTTCCAATATGCCCCTGATTTCACCAACAAATTCCAAGTCTAAAAACTTTCTTCCATGGCAACATAGTACTAACATAACTGTGATGGCAGACATGCTTTACAATTAATCATTAGAATAATTCTGTTCTATAAATGAATATTTCTTAAGAGTCACTTTGTACTTCACTGTATTAGATCCTAAAAAATTGTTTGTTGAATTATCTGTCAGATACTAACATAAATCTTTTCAAGACAGTATTTCTATCTAATTGACATGTATTTTCTTATTTAATACTTAAAAGACCTCATATGATGGGAAATGCAGGGTATGCTCTCTTTGATGTAGAAATTATGAAAATGGTTTGCTAAAAAAAAAGGGAAAAAAAGAAATGGTCTGCTACTAAGGTCACAGAATTAGGACTGGAAAGATTTTAAGTATGCATACTCAAATAACTATTCATAGGGGGAAAGTATAAAAACACCCCTCCACCACCACCACCACCGCCCTGAAAGACACTATTATTCTGTCTAGAGGTAAACCAGTTTTTCATAGTAAGTGCCTTTTGGCAGAAGCATTAAAAACTGCCACACTGCTTACATAGTGTGCAGCGATATTAAAAGGACCAATCCTACTGCACAGGCTCTTCTAAAAATAAAAAATAAGTAAACCAAATGCAATACCTAAAGACAACTTTGTTCTTATTTTATTAAATTGGTTCTAACAGACAGTGAGATATGCAAAGAATTTAAATGTCATCAGTAATATCAAGAGTATCAAATCACAATAGATTTAAAATATAAATATTTACATTACATACCCTTCTATATTTGATATAAAAATTGTGACTTTTAAGAAATGCCCAATTAAAAAATTAAGTTACCATTTAGTCACTATCCAATTATATAGTATATAAATACTTCTGTGAACAAGAACAACACCTCTTCTTTTCTAAAATAAATTTTCATATATAGCCAAATATAAAACTACAGATATAATTTCAATCAGATATATAGCTAAATACAGCCAAACTGGAAGAGGATTAAGTATAGCCATGAACAGGAAGCTTTGCAAAGTCCAAAGCAAATTGAAATTACTTTTATATTGTTCATTAATTTTATCTCCTTCCTTTTACTAAGATAACAGTAACACACTATCCTAAAACATAGAGAATTTAGCATGGCTTGTAACAGCACATGTTTTTATGTCTTATTCAATAAAAATTCTTCTGGACAAGGTATGACAATATTTTGGGATTAACAATTATAGAAGGAAATAAGTCACAGAAGGAAATGTTCAGGTACAAATTAATTTATAATAAATCTCAAAAGTCCTTCTTTTATTTTTTTAGTGGTACCTTTTCCAGTACCATCTCCAATATTCAGAATCAGTTCTTTATGTAAGTTAAGCTACCTGTCAAAAATATAGCTTTAATGCATTAAGATATCAAATTAGGAAGACTTCATTTAAAGAAAAGATTTAGACTACAGTAAATCAAAACAAGTTTATTTCATCATTGATTTCTATGAAACAAAGTATTAGAAACTATCTTTTAGCAATCAAATAATGCATTCTATAATTACACACATACAATAAATCTAGTGTATCACTAATACAACATAGGAGCTAGTTCTATTGATGAACATTATAGTTAAGATATCCTGATGCAGCCTTACTACCAAACAAGACATGGTAAGAACTATGTCCAAGTACAGTTCTTTCTTTGTTCAGGGTTTAGAAAGATTTCCTTCTGAATCAGAGTAGTAGACTACTTTAAGTCAGCACAAATTCTACTAAAACTAGTACTAAATCCTTGAGTAAAGATATTAAAAAACAACTCTAATTGTTGGGGGTTTTTTTGGCAGAAATTATGTTACCTTTAAAACTTAGGAGGTCTTAAACTACTATTCTGGAATAGATGCTATCATTAACTAATAGAGAAACTCAAAGTATCATTTTCATGCCACACCAAACTACTAAGCAGCACCCTATAGGCTATCCATACCAAACTGCATAATACTTCTGAATCTCCATAAATGGGATTAAATTATTCCCACTCTGGCTCTGTATTGCTACTGTATTTTATATATACTTCTATCAAATAATTTAATGTTACTGTCCATTTTACTACAATTTCATTTATAGCCAGGACTAAATTTATTTTATACCCCAACTGTGCTTTATAGCATCTTGCATATTAAAGAAACTTCAGTTTTTCAAACTGATAAATTATATCTTTGAGGAATATAAATTTAAAAGGGAAGATAATATTCCTAAAAAGAAAGATTGTAAAAGTTGCAACAACCCTAATTTCACTAAAATTAACTGCTATACATTTAAATATAGTTTCAAAACTCAAAATACATAATAAACAGATAATAGAAATTTATAATGGATAATATGAATATTCAATTTATTTATATAAAATAAACTGGGCTTCTGAATAGGTAACTCTATGACTAGAAAAGTGATATTACATCAATGGAGTGCTTCTATAAAGAATTTAAGGTTATTTAATGCCATCAAAAAAGCATAATCATAATTCATAGATTTTTAATGACAAATATCCAATTTTATCAACTGGCTTTGCCTTATCTATAAGGAGATGCTGATTCTCATAAAATCCTATCTCAAGTAATATATTAGCAGGCACCTGAAATAGTTATTCCAACAGACACTTTTATATTTTATTTATTTTTAAATATATTTTTATTGATTTTAGAGATAGTGGAAGGGAGAGAGAAACATCAATTAGCTGCCTCTTGCACATCCACTACTGGGGATCGAGCCGACAACCTGGTATGTGCCCTGACCAGAAATCCAACCGGGTGATCTTCTGGTGCATGGGACAATGGTCAACCAACTGAACCACACCAGCCAGGGCTAAAAAAGTAACTTTTAACTATGGGGGAAAAACTTTTGTTTTAACATAATACAAGCACTAAAGACCATATCGGTAATTTACTGTGGTTTGTAGGAAGGGGAAGACAGACCAAAATAGTATGGGAATCTCTGTAGTGAAACTAATCAATACACATTTTTGGCCTACCTAATTTAATAACTTTTTCTAGAGTTCAAAGTTCTCTAATAAGTTATTCATGACATTGAAGCACCTCAATACTATTAACATTTAGGCTAGATAATTCTTTGTTGTGGGGGACTCTCTTATACACTGTAGAATACTTAGCAACAGCATTGACCCCTACTACTAGAAGCCAGTAATACACCCGCAGTGTGACAACCAAAAATGTTCCCAGACATTGCCAAATGTCAGCTGAGGGTATGAGTGGATGGGGATAAGAAATTGTCCCAACTGAGAACTACTTCCATAGAATAACTTTAGAAAAATGGCAGATTCATTCAGATAACTAAAACATAAAATAAAAAACTTCTGCTCTAGCCGAGTAGCTCAGTTGGTTAGAACTGCACATGACGATATGCCTAGGTTGCGGGTTCAATCTCTGGTCAGGGCATATACATGAGTCAACTAATGAATGCATAAATAAGTGGAATAACAAATTGATGTTTCTCTCTCTCTCTCTCTCTCTCTCTCTCTCTCTCTCTCTCTCTCGTCCCCTCTCTTTCTAAAAATCAGTTAAGTAAAAAATGTTAAAAAAATAAAATAAAAAAACTTCTAACCTACGAAGTATAGAATATTATATTCCATAAAATGTTTCTAAGTTCATATAGCAGCTAAGCTTCTGATGGTTCATTTCTTGTGTTATTTACCATATTCTAATCTGTTTCGGCAATACAAAAACAAGGATTCTATCTAAAAGTGAATTGTGACATAAAACATATTTTAGTAGTATAACCAAAACAATACTCACATGAGACATAGAATTTAAAAAAACCTTTTATTCAATCTTTTCTTTCTTTTTATGAGGCAGAAAAAATGGTGATAGGAACAAGTGGAAGCATGTTTTTCCTTTAATTTATACCATTCTATTCTGCGAGCTACTGTTCTACATTATGCTTCTCATTCTTAGTGAGAAAAATGGCAAGGAATTTCAAAACAGATTCTAAGGTTAAGCTGTATTAACTTCTCAAAGATCTTCATTTCACTTATAGATGCCCATGCACACAAGCAGCCAGTACACTTATTTGGTTAATACAGTATGGATAGAATTCTTGGAATTTATAATGTGCCCTCACTCCTTAAAGTTTTTAAAGCTGAAAATATTCATGCCACTATATTTTAACATATACTAAATAATATAACCTAGAAGAAAAAGAAATTTTAAAATCTTAAAGTAATCAATGGCCATACTGTCATTTCACTCATCCAAACTTTTGTTGATTGTCTACCAGGTACTTAAGATTGCTCTAGAATGTGTGTATTTATTTAGGCTGGAGAAACACACACTAAACCAGACACAATCCTTGCCCTCATAGAGCTTACATTCTAATAGGGAAAAGACCATTAGAAAACACGTAATATA
Organism: Lasiurus cinereus; assembly: GCA_011751065.1. Taxonomy (NCBI): domain Eukaryota; kingdom Metazoa; phylum Chordata; class Mammalia; order Chiroptera; family Vespertilionidae; genus Lasiurus; species Lasiurus cinereus. The sequence goes on along the minus strand of JAAGEH010000016.1, from coordinate 14,248,583 downwards.
ATTTCAGATAATGCTACATATAGGGAGAAAATGAAAACAGTGTACAGGATAGGCAGTGATCTGGGGAGTGAGCAGAGGTCATAGTTTAGATAGAATGTCAGGGAAATACTTCCTGAAAAGGTAACTTTTGAGCAGGACTTAATAAGAAAACTGTTCTCTCCTCCCACCCCGACCCCCACCCTCACCCTGGTCTATAATGTAATTCTGAAGGCCATAAGAAATGAGCTTAGCTTTTGAAAGGCATGGCAAGAAAGCTGGTGTGGCTAAATCGAAAAGCAAATAGAAAAGTAGTACATTAAAATAAAGAACTAGCTAGGCAGGACTCTGTGTAGAACCTTACAAATAAGGAAAAACAGTTTGGATTTTATTCCACATATAAAGGCAAGCTACTGAAAGGCTTTAAGCAAATGAGTAATGTAATACTTAACTTACAATAATCACTCTGCTGTGTAAAAAATAAATGTAAAGAAGTATAGAAATAAGAAGACCAACAATAGTTTCCAACAAGAGTTGAGGCTAGCTTAAACTTTTATATTCATCCAGCACAGATAATTTAAGAACTTTTCAGGCTTGTTTCCAGGCCATTGTTTGCTTTCATGAGACCTACTGACAACTAAAATTAAATAAGCTAGCTGTCTTCCATGATCATAAGGGTATCCTGAAGTCCCTCAATTTCAAATACAAATTAATTTTAACTTTTAAAAAATTATACTATAAAACTTTTAAGATTCAAAGTGCTAGATGAAAAACACAAAAATAACAAAAGGAAAAAAAACTACAAAGTGACAGAAAAGCACACAGTTTTGTCTACTGAAATAATAAATAAGGTATTTTTTCTAGCAGTAGGGATAAATGAGAGAGACTATAAGTGGACCAGACATTTTACTTAGTTTCAGTGAAGCTCACAAATTAATATAACACAGCACAGAAAGTTCTTGCCCTAGAATGTGCAAGAGGCTATCACAGCAAACTATATAAACAGAGAGCCAAACTGCTCAGACAACCAGAGAAAATCTGGATTTATATCTTTAGACAGAAAACTAAGAGCTAAAAATGGAAGAATAAGAAAGGTTCATCTTATGAGAAAAATGAGCCCAGCTGGCATGGCTCAGTGGCTGAGCATTGATCTATGAACCACGAGGTTGCAGTTCAATTCCCCATCAGGCACATGCCCAGATTGGGTTGTAGGCTCAATCCCCAGTATGAGGCATGCAGGAAGCAGTCAATCAATGATTCTCTGTCATCATTGATGTTTCTATCTCCTTCTCCCTTCTTCTCCAAAATTCCTAATAAAAATTTATTTAAGAAGGAGAAGAAAAATGAATAAACTACATGGTGAAGCTGAGACCGGTTTGGCTCAGTGGATAGAGCGTCGGCTTGTGGACTGAAAGGTCCCAGGTTCGATTCCGGTTGGGGGCATGTACCTTGCTTGCAGGCACATCTCCACAGTGGGGCGTGCAGGAGGCGGCTGATCGATGTCTCTCTCTCATTGATGTTTCTGACTTTCTATATCTCTCCCTTCCTCTCTGTAAAAAATCAATAAAATATATTTAAAAAATAAATAAATAAATAAATAATAAACTACATGGTGAAGATCTAAGATCTGGCATCCTCTTCATTCTGGAATTTTAGGTACAAGGCTTCTCTTCCAAAACATCCTTACTCCATTATCATAAAGCCAAGTATCTGGAACTGATACATAGTATACACTAAAATATTTATTGAATGAATAACAAGGCCTGCCAATTAACAAGGCTCTGCATATATATACAAAATTTCCAATCAGCACCTCATGCTCTTATTCTAAAATGCGAAGAAACAATAAACATAAGAAATATGGCAGCAATAATAAAGAAGAAGACCAAAACAAGGCAGGTAATTCTAACGGGGAAAAAATTATAGGGCATTAAACAAGAAGAGGATGCTATTAACAAAAAAGTTTACAGTGGTGGAATGAGGAGGGGGAACACATGAAAAATAAATATTACAACCTCAAGAAAGAGCTAGAAGAAATCTGAGAAATCCCCTCAAAATATAGAGGGGGGGGGGAAGCTAGAAAATGAGAGAAAATATAGAAATTATTCAATATCTGAATTATAAAGATTCCACAGAAAGTGGGGAGGAAGAAGGGAACTGAGAGAATACCCAAGAAAAAGAGACCTTTCCAGTGACAAGAGTAAGAAAAGAAGACTTCAAATTGAACCAACACTCCTCAAATGCCCAGTGTAAGAACCAAACAAAAGATCACTATACCCATACATATTCTTGAGCAATTTCAAAAAATCTACATATAAAAATCCAAAAGACTTATTGGACAGACAAGTGTAATTAGAACAACTATAAAAATAAAGGGAGACCTGAAAAAAAAGTCTACTTCTGCCCAAGATATGTCAGATAAAAGTGTACAAAGAAGGCTAACCATAGAATGGAGGAAGACAGCTATAGCACATCTAACTAATATAAGATTAGTAGCCAGACTATGCAAGTAATACATCAGTGGAATGGACTAAGAAATATGAGATACAAGGTAATTCACAGAAGAAGAAACCTAAATATCCAATAAACATTTTAAATAATGCTTAACTTCACTAGAAATGTGGAAAACACATATTAAAACAATGTCATTCTGAATACAGATTAGCCAAATTATAAATTTCATAATACCAAATACTGAGGGAAATGTAAAAAATAGCCATTCACATATTATGCTGGTTGATGAGAGTATATAAATTGGTATAATTTGAAAAAGCAATCTGGCAACAATTCTTAATTATGGAAATATACCAAGGCCAGCAATTTCACTTTAAAATGTATTCCTAGAGAAATTTTTATACAAGTGTACAAGGAAATGTATAAAGTTCACTGCTACATCCTTTGTAATTCTGAAAATAACCAACATATCCATCTTGAAGAGAGTAGATGGCAAATTCAAAACGAAGAAATACTATAGAGCAATTAAAATGAGTTAAATAGAGTTACATATATAAAAACACATAGAAATAACTACTACCAAATTCAGGTAATGGAAGGAAGAATGGAGGAAGAAAGACAGTATATAAGAATTCTAATTATATGAAAAATCCTTAAGCTGGTTGATCTAACAACTTAAATCTTTAAGTTGGTTGATGGATAAATGTTAATATTTTCTCCGCTTTTTTGTGATTAAAGGATATTATAATAAAGAGATTCCCTTTGGACAGAACATAATAAAAATAATACTCAAAGGATTTATTATTTAATATCTTACCCTAAAACCAATTCTGGGGTCCTAATATTAAGAACTTACATCATTTTTCCACCCTTAGATTATAATAGTGACTATTAAAAAAAATACATACTCTGTAACTGATGTTACACTTTCCTGTCCAAAAGGTCCAACTGGATCATCCTTGAATTTATCACTTGGAAGTTGAGGTGGTAAAAACTCTACATCTTTTTTCTTTGGGACCTTGTAATACTTCCAGACTATATTAGCTTCATCTTCTTCCAAATTTACTGCTGCACCAACATATACTGTAGGTTCTACAGCTTCCTGGAATTGAGCTGGGAAAGCCTGGGATAAACTGTCTATCCTATCTTCCATTAGTTTAGAAGGAACCAAGGGATCCGGTGTTGGCATTTGATAAAAATGTTGACTTTGAGGAGTTGAAGGTGTTTTAGTCACTCCTTCATCAGCCACATCACATGGGTGGGGACTAAGTGGGGGTGGTTGAGGTGAATTTGCCATTTCAGTGCCATGCATCTGAGAAGTCTTTGCTACATCACTAGTTCGGATGTTTGAAAATCTCACTTGACTGTCTGGAGCAGATATCACAAGTCTTTGGCTGGCTGAATCTGTGTCCATGACAACATCATCACTAACAGATACACGATGGTGAAAAGGAGTCAAGGGGCGTTTCTGTGGTTTTTCACTCTTTTCTTGCTTTTCATTGGTCTTGTGCTTGGCAAGTACTTGCTGTTGTTGACTTAAAGATAATGCCTGTCCTTGTTGTCCAGAATTTCTTGGTTTAAGATTTTTGTGCCTGAAAAGAAAGGTTTAATATTTATAGTCACATTATATCAAATATAAAGTTAACACTAAACACTTCAGATATTTGTTTTTCATATAATCCTAAAGTAAAATGATATGAAATATACTTGAGAAAAATACTTTGTCCAGCGATCTAAAACAAAGAGCATACAGTCATAAAAGTCAATTCTCTCCTGCTCATTTAATAGCTATGTGACCAGATAGTCAAAGATGGTTTGCCTTATATAACCTAAATTTTTTTTAGTATCTGAGTAAACAAAGATTCTACTTATTTTAAAATATAAAAATAAAAAAAGTTCTGAAATTATTCACTTGTGAATGTACCTGATATTTCACAGTTAGAACTTACAATCCTCTACAATTCTACAGCAACTGGCTAGAAAACATATTCTACTGAACTGAAGTTAGAACAGTCTGGATAGTGCTAAAATTGACTGATTAATGGGCTCCATATTATACCAACTTTCCTTCTTCCAAAGCTTACCACTACAGAAAGAATCAGATGACTGGAAAAAGAAAAGAGAAAATTCCTAAAAGAAATTTTTCTTCATACTGTGAAACATTTCTAAATTGAAGAACTTAAAATTATATATCTAAAAATCTGCCGAAACTGGTTTGGCTCAGTGGACAGAGCACGGCCTGGGGACTGAAAGGTCTTGGGTTTGATTCCGGTCAGGGGCATGTATCTTGGTTGCGGGCACATTCCCAGTAGGGGGTGTGAGGGAGGCAGCTGATTGATGTTTCTCTCTCATCGATGTTTCTAACTCTCTATACCTCTCTTCCTCTCTGAAAAAAAACAATAAAGTATATTTAAATAAATAAATCAATAAATAATAAAAATCTACTAATTTTGTTCACAGTTTAATATTTCTTTCAGTGTAGTAAAAATACTGTGAACTTTTGAGATTTCAAGGTCAACTGATATTGATATATATAAAATATTTTTTAGGCCTGGCCTGTTTGGCAATGATTAGAACATGGACCTATGGGTCTCAAGTTCGATTCTAATCAAGGGCATGTACCAGGTTTGAGCCCCGACTCAAATCAGGGCGCATGTAGGAAACAACCAATCTATGTGTGTCTCTTACATTGATGCCTGTCTCCCTGTCTGTCTATCTCCCCTGCACCTTCCTCCCTTTTACTCTTTCTAAAAGAAAATGAATAAAATATCCTAGAGAATAAACACAAAAAAAATTTTTTTTAATAAAAAAACTAGGAAAATGTGAAGGAATATAGATTTTTAAACCATTCAGTATTCACTTTAGTTTGCTTTTTAAATTTATTATATTAATCGTTTTGTTATATCAGAGATAACCAGAGAGTTACTAAAAAGCAGGGACAGACACTTTTTGTTTTTCTATTTAAGAACCCTCTCTATTAAGGGAATGTGCTGAAACATTCTTTTGTATAAAGCCCTCCCATGCCCCTTTTTGTGAATGACAGGAGGGAAAAGCCTGAAAAGTTACCACAGAAAAGTACAGTTATGTCAAAAGGTTATAGGAGAAATACTACCCTCATACCAAAATCAAAAACATTATAAAAGAAAGAAATTACAACAGTATCTCTCAAGAACACAGATATGAGTCATTAACAAAATATTGGCAATCATCCTATATAATAAAAGCCTAATGTGCTAAGTGTCCGGTCATCTGGTTGTCCATTCAACCAATCAAAACATAATATGCTAATGATATTGACCGGTAAGTTAGCTTGCTGCTGGGGTCTGACCAATCGAGACTGAGTGAGATGGGTTAAACACACCCTGGAGCCCTCCTGCGATCCCTTCCTGGCTGGCCAACCTCCCATCCCCTCCCCAGCCCCGATCATGGACTGGTGGGGTCCTTTGGCCTGGCCTGCACCCTCTCACAACCTGGGACAACCTGGGACACCTTGGGGGATGTCAGAGAACCAGTTTCAGCCGGGTTCTGCAGGCCAGGCCAAGGGACCCCACTGGTGCACAAATTCGGGCACCAGGTTTCTAGTTAATATAGAAAAGGATAACATATCATGACCAAATGAGATCTGTCCTATAACCTTATCTCCTAATAAAAGAGTAACATACTAACAGACTGTACCTTCACGATGCCCACCAGCCAATCAGGAGTATGCAAATTAACCCAACAAGATGGCAGGTTAATTTGCATACACAGGCTCCCGAGAGCTCTAAGCCTCTGAGCAGAGTAGGAAGGCGGAAAGGCAGCTCTGGCCAGAGCAAAGGCAGTGCTGGCAGCCAGGGAAAGGAAGGCCTATTCTGGCACTGGGCTTCTAGTTCCTAAATAATAAAAGACTAATATGCAAATAGACCAAATGGTGGAACAATCGGTTGCTATGATGTCCACTGACCACAGAGGGCATGTGCAGAACATAGTGGGCATTGGCTGCGGCCGGATGGTGGAGTAGGTGAGCGGGGTGCTAGATCAAGGCCAGGGGGCGCTGGTCACTGTCATCAGAGCAAGCCCCTGGCGGTTACTGAAAATTTTTTGCTCCCGCACACCGCGGTCCCAGCCAGCGCTCCCACCTGCAGCCACCATCAGAGCTGCTGTTCTCACCCACTGCCTGTGCCAGAGCTTGCACCCACAGCTGGTGCCAGAGCTGCCACTCGCACCCACTACTCATTCCTGATGCCAGTCCCAATCATTTGGCACCATCAGCAGGTGTGAGCGGTGGCTGCCAGTCCTGATCACCCTTGTGGGCTTCTACACCTCCCCTTGCTCCTGAGGGGCAATCAGGGCTGCAGCCACAGCTCCCACTCACTGCTGGTGCCACTCTATGCCATCTGCAGATGTGAGAGGGCTGGTGCTGTCAGCGCATGGAGGCAGTGGTGGCAGCAGCTGGGCTGGTGGCAGAGGATTGGGGACCCTGGTGGGAGGGGCCGGATGGGGTCATAGAGAATGGGCCAAGACCCACCCCTCAGCCTCACGGCCCACAGTTCCTTTCAAGGTGCACTAATTCATGCACTGGGTCCCAAGTGTAAGGTATAACATTCAAAAGATAAGTCAATATTATCATATTAGTAGAATAAAAGAGAAAACCATATAATTATTTCAGTACACATAGGAAAACATAGGACAAAATTCAACACATATTCATTTAAAAAAAAAAGATTCAGCAAGCAAGGAACAGAACTTAATCTGATCAAGGACATCTATGAAAAGCTACATCTAATATCATTCTTTTATTTCTCCCTAAGTCTGGGAACAAAACAAGAATATTAACTTTTTTTTTAATCCTCACCCATCATATGTTTGTTGATTTGAGACAAAGAGGAAGGAAGGGGAGAAAGAAAGGAACAGAGAGAAACAGCAATTGGTTGTCTCCCATACTTGCCCTGACTGGGATTCGAATCTGCAACCTAGGTATGTGCCCTGACCTGTAATTGAACCCCCAACCTTTTGGTGTATGGGAAAAATGCTCCAACTAATTGAGCCAGGACAAGAATATTAACTCTTAACATTTCTATTCAACAATTTTATTGAAAGTTTCAGCCAATACAGTAAGTCAAGAAAAAGATTAGAGATTTCAAAGGAAGAAAAAACTGTCTTTATTCATAGTAAACATGATTAGAAATTTTACAATGAGGGGTCAGGCTGATCACTACCTTCTCAGGGATAGAGAGAAAAAGAGAAACATCTATATAACTCTCTCACATAGACCAGCTGCCTCCGGCAAGCACCCCAACCAGCACTCTTATATCCCAACCAGGGCTGGGATCTAACCCAAAATCCAAATATGTGCCCTTGACCAGGAATCAAGCCCATGACCCTTTGGTGTGTGGACTGAGGCTCTACCTCTGAGCAACACCAGCCAGGACCACCTTCTCAATCTTAACATTAAAAGTGGGACAACTAGACATGTGTCTCTTCTGATGTGACACAATACAAAACAACACAGTACCATCTATTAAGTATTCTCGCCAAAAATAACAAACCTAAATCTAATCAAGCCTCTAAATCAAGCATGGTCCAACAGAACTTTCTGTGATGATGGAAATGCTTTGTATGTGGCTAGTGCCACATACAAAGGAACTGAATTTTTAATTTTTAAATCTAATTATTTTAAATTCAAACAGCCACAAGTGGTTACTAATATAGCTACTAGCATTGAACAACACAGTTCTAGAGCTATCTTCCACTTACAGAAATACAAGGAATAAATAAAGTTAAATGACACTAAAAGAACAAATTAAAACACATGGCAAGTTAAGAAATTCAGAATGTGGGACATACTACATATAGGACAACTAATGTAGTTTCTCCAACCAAGTCAATCTCATAAAAAGAAGGTAGGAAATGACAAGAGAAACCTATTTCATAGTGTAATGGTTAGCACTCTGGACTCTGACAAGAGAAACCTAGAAGATGTAGACAACCAAATACACACTCCTCATTTGTATCCTACTCAAATAAACTAATAAGACATTTCTGAGACAAATTTGTAGAGAATAGCAGATCATGCCAAGAGAATAAGAGTTCCTCCTTTTATTGGGTGTGACAATGGAACTATAGTTATGAGAAAAAGTTAACATTTTCAGAGTTGCATACTGAAGTAGGAATGAAATGATGACATTTAAGATTTGCTTTAAATCCCGGCTAGTGTGACTCAGTGGTTGAGCATCAACCTATGAACCAGAAGATCAGGGTTCAATTCCCAGCCAGGGCACATGCCCAGGTTGCAGGCTCAATCCCCAATGTGGGGCATGCAGAAGGTGGCCAATAAATTATTCTCTGTCATCATTGATGTTTCTTTCTTTCCCTCTCCCTTCCTCTCTGAAATCAATAAAAATACATATTAAAAAAAAACAGTCATTCATTTACTTACCCTTCTATAAGGATAAGAAACTATTAATTCAGATTATATACTAATCCCTTTATATTTTTTTTCCTGTTGATTAAGTCCTTGCATTTTATTCACTATTAACACTTAAAATTTATTGTCTTGCTTTCTATTACTATAGCCTCCTAAGTGGTCATTTTCTTATGAACATTCCACTGGACTAAAGCCTAATATCAATAAATGTGCAATATTAAATCCCACTAATAACTGAAAAATACCAATTAAAACAATTTTATGCTTTCCACTAACTGCAGTAGCAAAAAAATAAATAAATTTAAGGACAGCTCTTAGAACAATGAAAGCATAAGAAAAAGAAGCACTCTTATATGCAATAAAATTGGTAAAATTTTGGAAGTCACAAGAAATTTTAAATAACACCCTTGCCCACAACTATCACATCACCCACCTAGTTTTATTTCCTTCCTAGCACTTATCATTCTTAAAATTTTAAAGGATTAAGAATTCTTTTAAAACAAATTATCTGTTCCATTCCCATTATGTGTAGACTTCCTAATAATGAAAGCTTTGTTTACTAGTATATCCTGAGCCTTGGACATCTTCTATTACAGAATAAGTGTTCAAAGAAAGCCTAATAAAATAACAGTGGTCACCCAAGTATATATATTTTTAAAGTAACCACAAAGAAAAAAGCCTTTGGAAACAACCTATGTATCCATCAAATCCAAATGATTAAATACACTATGGTACTTCGATTCAGTAGAATACCAAAAAGTTTTTTAAATTAATAAGGTTGATCTACAAGTAACTAGAATGGAAAGAGCTAAGATACTTTAAGTGGAAAAAAGAAAAAAGAAGATGCCAATACATCAGTATTATATTTGTGTTGGATGAAAAAATACATATACACACAATTACAGAAAAGTATGGAAGAATAATGCCTTTCTGGCAAACAGTCACTTCTAGAAAAAGGCATTAAAATCTGGAAAGAGTGGAATCAGGGGAACTTCAGCTTTATTTGCATAATTTAAATTCCTTAAAATTACATATACTTATGCAAGTTGCTATATAACTATGCAATTTCTTCAAATAGGTTTCTAAGAGAAGCCAACATATTAGTCAGGGTCCAGTCCTATCTTTCATACTGAGGAAATTTACTATAGAGAATTAGTTACAAAAAAAAGAGAGAAAAGTGAGGCAACCTGTAGACTAGTAATATCCAGGAGCTTCTGTGACTTCTAAGACTGAAGATAAAGTAGTCTCATTATATCTCAGAAGTTTAATATGGTACTAGAATCACAGTAGGACCTGCTCAGTGGTAACTGGGACCTTGGAAGAAGGGACTGTTGTTAGAGGAACACAAAGTTGCTAATGGAGTTAGCTCAAAATGGGCTGGGGAAACACCTCAGTTTTTCTCCCCTTTGATCAACCAATCTTCTGTTAGTGCCTCCCATTAGCCAAATTCAGAAAGCAAATGAGCCTAATCAAATCATCATGTTGTATACCTTAAATGTATACAATGTTATCAATTATATCTCAATTAAGCTGGGGAAAAATACATGTAAAAGGCAAGGGAGCTAGGAAATGTAATTATCTTCAACATAGCTAGAAGAGACACAGGAAAGATTTGAAAGCCAAAGGTTTGAATAGTATAGTCAGTTATCAGAGTGTGCCCTACTTCCTATATTCCATGGCAGGAAAGGATACACACATAGGGTGGCTCAAGTCTTTTTAAGTCTTATTTAAGAACTAAATAAGAAAACGATATTTGAAGGGAGAAAAGGGGAAACTTATAGTACAAAATGCAATAACGGAAAAAGATAAATGATCAGAAACACTGTATTTACTAGAGGGATAAATTTACCAAAGCAAGTCACCTATAAAAGTTATACAAATTTCATTATATCCAATTTCTATATGTCTTGTAAATTTTTCTGAAAATATGATAGCAAGTTTTTAAATATAAAAGGTTCAGCTTAGAGACCAAGAATTTAAACTTAAAACTTATGTTTACGAACATGCTTGTGAGTGTCTTTCTCCAAGACCATTTTAGACAAATATACTTAACTTAAAACCCACATCTTTAAAAAAGAATAAAGCACAGTCTAGGTAAGAAACTAAAAAAGAGCTGTTTAATAAAAATTCCAATAAATACAAGAAAAGAAAAACCTAATTTCATTTAAGCATTATATTAGTCTTAGATCAAGAGTTGGCAAACTTATTCTATAAAGGACCAGATGGTAAATATTTTAGGCTCAGAGGGGCCATACAGTCTGTGTTGCAATTACTCAACTCTGTGAAAGCAGTCAGTTAATATGTAAATGAACGGATTTGTATCTGTTCGAATAATTCCTTATTTATGAACACTAAAATTTAAATTGTGCATAATTTTCACATGTTACAAAATATTCTCCTTTAAATTTTATTCAACTATTTAAAAATGTAAAAGTAATTTTCAGCTCCTAGGCCATACCAAAACAGGCAGATTTATCTAATTGATCACTGTTTGCTGACTCCTGATCTCAGACAAATAATGTCATGGAACCTTACATTTCAAGACTAGGTTTGTTTTCCCTTAGATGAGTGTGGTTTTTAACTTTCTTAAACTGTTAAACAAGAGCTAATGTATTCATATTTTTATTCCAATCTCTCTATCAACAGAGACAAGTTTTCAAAAAAGTTGCCAGACTTTAAAAGATGATACAGTTCCTAATCCCAAGAATCTATGTCAGAATATTTAATCTATGGAAAACATAGCAGAATACTTGTCTGTTCACTGTCTTTAATCAAATAGAACTAATGTAAAAAAAATCTTGGCCCTAACTTGCAGGCAAGGCACTCCAATTCCTTTGGCTCATATCCATGACAAAAAGGGTGGCCAACGTTTTTCTCACAAGTCCTGATTAGGGATGTTAATTATTTGTTTACTTGCTTGCAAAAGCATATGATCTATCTTTAACTGTAGAATAAAATAAACTTCAGGCAAAATAATCTTTTTCTAAAAATAGGTTTGAGAGAGAGAGGAAAGGCCAGGGAGAAGGAAATATCGATTGGTTGCCTTCCACAGGTACCCCAACCAGGGATCGAACCTGCAACCTGGTTATGTGCCCTGACCAGAAATCAAACCAGTGACCTGTCAGTGCATGAGGCAACACTCAACCAACTGAGTCACACTGGCCAAGGCTGGGTAATATAATGTTAATGCCTCTAATAACCTAATTTCATCAAAGGCCACAATATGTAAAATAAATACAACTGTCTGAAGAATTTCAAGTTAATACATTCTTCTACCAATCTTCCAACTAATACAGTCTATTACTAAGTTTGTATTTTTACAGTAGTTTTAGTCCCATGCTGAAACATGAAACAGACTTTGTGAATCTTACTCCAGCATTTCACCTACATCTTGCCCATAGGGATGAGAAAATGCACAAACCCTATACTATATTTACTATAAAACAGGGTGTGGAAATTTGTACCTAGTATGTATCATCACTTTTAAGAAAACTCTTGGGAGATATTTCTCAAGTACAATGCCACCTATGAACACTTCTCAAGAGATGTGTGTGCCTTTTACCTTACAGATGTTATATATACTCTAATAAAGTATAAAATTCTCCTTTATTGTCTGTGAAAATCAAGCTTTCAGAGCCCAGCTCAGGTAACTGTGTTAAGAACTTAAGGCATACATTTATATGTACTTTCATAATCGGCTCCAAAATACTGAACATTTTTCCTCAAATATTTTATTTTGAAAAATATCCTAACACACACTGTTTATATAAGCTTCCTCAAAGTGGGACATACATCTTCAACAGCATATGAAACTAATACACACACACACACACACACACACTCACACACACACGTATGTATAGATACCAATCGACTAAAACAAACAAAAAAATCTACCTCGAACAGCAGCAATTTGTTCTTTGTGTAGCTTCAACAAAATCCCAGGATGTTACTTTATCAGCAGTCTCTTCTTCACACAGACCAGCTGATGAAGCTGAATACTTCCTCCTAAGATTTGAAATTGTAGAATTGTTTAGAATTTATCAATTTTTCTGTCACTCCAAATTAAGCCTTAAAATTGAAATCTTTTCAAAATCAATTTTCTTGCCCAGCCAGTGTGGCTCAGTGGTGTAGTGAGCCACAAGCCAAGAAGTCACCAGGTCAATTCCCAGTCAGGGCACATGCCCGGGTTTCAGGCTGGATCCCTAGTGTAGGGCATGCAGGAGGCAGCCAGTCAATGATTCTCTCTCATCATTGATGTTTCTATTTCTCTCTCCCTCTCTGAAATCAATTTAAAAAAAATCTATTATTAAATATCAATTTTTTAAATTAAGGAACAGTCACACAAATGACTTAATACTATCTACAAGTAACTAGCAATATATAATTTTTAAACTTGAAAATAAAGATACGTACTTGTTCTGAGCTCTGTTCATATTGCATTCTTGCCAAACTCTATCCACCACATGACTGGCTAATTTTCTGGGTATTTTCCCACCATGATGGCTAGTACTATCCGAGTTGAAGCCATCAGATACTGAAGAAAATTTGACCCATTTCTGGGCCGACTGAGGATCAACTGAAAACAAACAAACAAAAATAAGATGTAGGAGAATAAAGGTAGGTTTACAGTAATACTATTTGTGTTTTTTTAAAATTAATTAATGTTATTAAATTAATTAATTAATGTTATTAAATTGCTCCAGGCTACTTGACTAGCTTACTTACATTTTGAGGCAAAAAAGTGTGTTACTTCACTTAACATACAAAAAACAAAAAATCTGGACAGGAGATGTGAATTGGATGGTAGTGCTATATAATGATTTCCTGACTTGGAGGACTAAATTGAAATATATAGAAAGGTGCTTTAATTTTGAAAAATATACTGAGTACATAAGGAGAGATGGAGCACCATGACTGCAGCTTGCTCTCAAATAGTTCAGAAGACCAATGATAATGAATATATACATACAGAGAAATGCTGAAGCAAATGTTAAGTTTGGAAATTTGGATGCAAACTCTTCAATAAGTTTTAAATTATCATATAGGTATATATGTATATATAGGACTGATATGCAAATTGCCCCCTCAGGAGTTCGACTGGGAGTTCGATTGCTCACTATGACACGCACTGACCACCAGGGGGCAGCATGGAAAGACGGAAGGCCCCAATCCTGATCACTGGCCAGGCCTAGAGACCCTACCCATGCAAAAATTTCGTGCAGCGAGCCTCTAGTTTTAAAATAATCATTTAATTAAATGTTTACTGTCTTTAAAATAAGAAAATCACTAGAATTAACAAAACAAATTAAGACAATACCTGTCTGGACTTCCTCAGGAGATGTAGGTGGTGTAAGAGTAACTGAAGACATTGCAGGATCTCTTGTGGAAGCAGGCACTTGGTGGACACCCAAGCAAGAAGTTGAACAGTGAGAGGATCCCACAGAGCTTGGAGCAGGAATGTCTGACTGAGGAACTAGAACAAAGCACGCTGGGTAGATCATTCGGACACCCGCTGAAAGGAAAAATGACAGGAAAATCAATTACTATTGTGATTGTAATGAAATTAGTTTCACTCAAAAACACTGTAATGGAACAGTAGGTATAACATAATCACACTTAAATAATAATGTATTTAACATATTTTTATAAATATATACTTTTTGGCATAAGGTGTTTCTGGAAGAAACCCCAAGAAGCTATTAGTAGTGATTATCTTCAAAGACGGAGAAGAAAGCAGCTTTTTTTCATTTTTATTTTGTTGTTGTTGTTAATCCTCACCTGAGGATATTTTTCCATTGCTTTTCAAAGTCAAAGAGAAGGAGGCAGGGAGGGAGAAGATGATGGAGGAGGGGAGAGAAAAAAATATCAATGTTAGAGTGACTGCCTTTGCATATACCCTGACAGGATCCAGGAGCAGACCCGAAACCCAGATACATGCTCCTGACTGGGAATTGAACCCATGGTCCTTTAATACATAGGCCAGAGCTTTAGTATAGCAACCAAGGGTTTCTTTTCATTTTTGAATTTTCTAACCATGAATGTGTATTACTTTCTTATTTTTCCATTTATATTTAGCACTTTTATTGAATTTATTGGGATAACACTGGTTAACAAAATAATTCAGTTTTCAGGTATACAATTCTATAATACATCATCTGTATATTACATTGGTGCATTACTTTACTTTAAATCCCTTTTTCAAATTTGACCAACTACAAGATGGATTAAAATTTGTTTTAAAAGTTTAACAAAGGTACCTTGGTTGCAGGTTCCTCCCTGGCCCAGGCCCTGGTTGGGGCTTGCGCAGGAGGCAACCAATCGATGTTTCTCTCACATGGATGTTTCTGTCTTTCCCTCCCTCTTCCACTCACCCTAAAAATCAATGGAAAAATCCTCAGGTGAGGATTAACAACAGTAACAACAACAAAAATAATAAGTTTAACAAAGGTAATCTGGGCACCAGAATTATGGAACATTTTTGGTTTTCTTGTTTTTATGTCTCTATTTAAAAAGCCTAATATATGTTTGTGTTTTGCTTCTGTTTTGGGCACAACTACTCTGGTAGCAATGTACTTATTGAAGTTGGATGTTGATAGTTTTTTACTTAAAAAAGAAAATAACAAAAAAACAATGCCCTGGCCAGGTAGCTCAGTTGGTTAGAGCATCATCTTCATATGCCAAAGTTGTGGGTTTGATTCCTGGTCAGGACACATACAAGAAGCAACCACTGAATGCATGAAGTAGAACAGCAAATCGATCTCTCAAATAGATAAAATAAATTTTAAAAATAAGGCAATTTTTATATATAACATTACCATATGATTCCATTACACGGAACACTGCAGATTCTAATCCCAATTACTGATCAATTATACATTCCCCATATCTCCTATGTCTAAGGTGGAGTATACATCTTCATCCCATTGTTAGGCTTGGTTTTGTAATTTTTCTCTGGAATGTAAATGCGAGTGACATATGTCACATCCTAACAGGAGCTTTAATTTAAATGTGTTTATAGGATCAATGCAGCCTCTCTTACTTCTATCCTCTACCTTGAGATTACCTTTTCCAAAATACAGTTTACCTTGTTAATGTAGGTCCTTGATGAGAGGACATATAGAATATAGCCAATCAGAATAGAGATCTCCAATAGAGATGGCTAGAACAGATGAAAGATCCAAGTTGTTTAGGTACCTATTATATTCTGTCTTTTAAATTATCAGAGGTGACAGTTTTATCAAACTTTAAAATATTGAGTAACACAAGTTTTCAACTTTTCAGCCTCCAAATATTATTCATTCACAATTATTTTCTTTCCACCTTTAGCATGCTGTCCTTTAGGTGGAATTTATTGCCCTGACCCAATGACTTTGGCTTGGCCAAACGACTAATTTTGTCTACTGAAATGTGAGCAGATGTATCTTAGTAGAAGCTTTAAATACACTTACTAGTACATAGCTAGACTCAGTCCTTATTATTCTTTTGTTCTTGTAAGAATAGCATGTCCTAAATATTGGGTACTCCTTGAACCTCGATTGCAGAATAAGATACAAGGAGCTAAACCATGACAAAGCTGGAGCCTTTACATAACATAAGCAGGAGTAAGAAAAAAATAAAATGTTTAGTGTTGAAAGCTACTAAGGTATTGCAGTTGTTTAACCAACACATACAGTCACATAGTTTCCCCTTAGGATTAATGCTCAGGATCCGTACCAACAAGAACTTCTACTGCAGCTAAAGAATCATCTTCCCAATCCATATCTTCCTGTTTATCTTCAGACATCTCCTTCAAGCAAGATGAGATAGGATAGAATTGTTTCCATTCACCAATTAACTTTTTTGTAGCTGAATCAGACATCTTGAATGCCTGTCCTGTGAGAGTGCCATTTAACCCAAATGGGCTTAAGATAACTAGAAATCCAAAATGGAATACAGTATAAGTAACTAAAAACTATTATATCAAATATGATCACACTAAGCAATATTGTTAGTAATTATGCAATTCTTAAAAAGCATTATGTCATTCCTAAGAAAAATCAATGTATTATACTTTATTATTGTGAAGGAAAGTACAACGAGCTTTTTATAAAAACTTAAACTTTTGTCTATCCAAAAATTTCAGACATACAACTTTTCACAACAAACTAGGAATATTTGAATTCAATTTATCCTGATTTCTAATAAGGAAAAGTAATTTGAGGAAAACTGTGTGTATATATATAAATCTAAGTACTTATTATGTAATGACATGTACATTTTTAAAAAACAAATACTAGACTTGGAATTAAAAGAAGAACACACTGTCAGTCCTTAAAAACAATTCAGCAATCTTATAAAGTTTTCTTCTAAATAAATTATGCCAAAATCCATGTCTAAAATGACTTACAAGAACTGACATGCAAGATGCCAAGAAAACATAAACCCATATATCTGCTACTTTCTATTTAAAAAACACTTTAAATTATGCTGCCAATCAAATACAAGAATTTTAAAAATAATATTAATATTAAAAAAATTATTTCATTGGCTTAATACTTTAATAGGTAAGAAAAAAGTAAACTACATCAGAATCATCATTAGGCCAAATCTCATTAATCCCAAAATGTCAAATTACCAACTTCAATAAGAATTTTCTTGAAACAACAATAAAAAATCAAATACGTAAGCCATCAAATCAAAGTAATTTACCTTGAAATGGGCTATTAGACTGCTGAGCAAGGGTGATATGCTCTTCACTAAGAAGGTACACAGGTTGATGTTGGTTAATTTCCACACTGGTACAAACATTGCTATCTCCATGTAAGAAAAAGGTGAAAGAGCAGGACAAGTGTTCACTAATAAAGAAGAAAAAGTTACATTTTAGTGATAACATGCCAAAAAAATAAATAAATAAAATAACTTGCTTTTCTTTATTATGAAGTTACACCACAACAATACATATTATCTTTATCCCTGAAATTTTACTGCATCAACTGAAGGGGAAAAAAATAACAAATCTGAACCAAGATTTAGCTACAAAAAATGTTCTTCACTGTTTATAGTAAAAAAATAGAGAATTAAATAAGTTAGGTGTATACACACACACACACAATTACAATATAGCCACAAAAGTAAAAGTAAGGACTAGATTTAATGGAAAGAGTAAGCTTCCAAAACAGTACAGTCTCTATTTTTTAAAAAGGAAAAAAGAGCCTGGCCGGCATGACTCAAGGGTTGAGTGCTGACCTATGAAACCTGGAGTTCACTGGTTTGATTCCCTGTCAGGGCACATGTCTGGGGTTGTGGGCTCTATCCCCAGCAGGTATGAGCAGGAGGCAGCCGATCATGATTCTCTCTCATCATTGGTGTTTCTCTCTCTCCCCTTTTCCCTTCCTCTCTGAAATCAGTAAAAACATATTTATAGCCCTAACTGTTTGGCTCAGTGGAAACAGCGTTGGCCTGCAGACTCAAGGGTTCCAGGTTCGATTCTGGTAAAGAGCATGTACCTTGGTTGCAGGCACATACCCGATGGGGAGTGTGCAAGAGGCAGCTGATCGATGTTTCTCTCTCATCGATGTTTTCTAATTCTCTATTCCTCTCCCTTCCTCTCTGTAAAAAATCAACAAAACATTATTTAAAAAAAAAACAAACACATTTATAAACAAACAAAAAAAGAAGAGTATCTTTGGTGAAAAAAAGTCTAGGTGTGCAACAGAATTTAGGGTGATTAATTTTTATTTTTGTTCATTTTCCCTCTATATAAAAAATAGATATATTTCTTCATTTTATTATTTCTGAAATTATGCTGCACGTGATCAATCAAGCATTAAATGTACTGTCCTTCCCCTAGCCCCAATGAAGTTATTTTAAAGCAATGATGGGTCTTACAATTGAAGGCATCCTAGAATCAAAGCTACATGCAAAATAGAACACCTTATGAAATTTAGATATGGCCTGATATACAGGTTGGAAAATAAAACTTCCCCAAGAAAAAGAAAGCAGATGTGTCCTTAAGATAAAAATTAGAAAGGTTAAGTGGCCTAGAGAGAATATTGTACACTAAGAAGAATCTACTTTTCTTATTTCTTCTCTACACATTTATCTTAATATGACTTAATCAGTTCTTTAAAATATAACAGTAAGCTCATAACCTGTTGTATGTATCTGTAAGTCCTCTTAATTTATTTCTGGACAAGGCAAGGGCATAATAAATTAAAATTAAGTTATAGTAAAAGTAATACTATAGCTAACAGAAGTGGGAAAATAGAAGGTAGGAAAGAGGTGACGAGTAATAGAGAGCTGAGAATATCATCACCGAACATCTTCAGTGTGGGGCAAAAGTAGGTTTACAGTTGTTTGTATGAAAAACAGAACAACTAATAAATAATAAAAGAATAATCTCCTCTGCTTATTAACTGTAAACCTACTACTTTTGCCCCATTCTGAATTAAGGAGCCAAGAGGTAATGTCTAAAGTTGATAGAACAAGAAATTGAAATTTAAGCTTATCACTCAAGGTCAAAAGAAAAACTGAAAATAATACAACTGAAAACAATGTAATTAAAAAAAAACTTATCTTTCATGGCAAAGAATCAGTAGAGTTGTGTCTAAAGTTGATGAATTAAGGCCTCTAAGGTAAAGCGTTTCTGAAATTATGGCAGTAACCATCAAAAGAAACTTAAACATTTTAAAAATAAAAAAATAAACAAAACCTGGTTACTTTCAGGAATGAGATTAGAGCAATTAAACAGCCATCTTATTTTCTTCTAAATTTATAATAACATTCATTTTGTGTTGCTTGCATCGACATAACTTGAAATTTTCAAAAAAATTATGAATTCGCCCTGGTTGGTGTGGCTCAGTTGGTTGAAGCGTTGTCCTGTACTCCAAAGGTAGTGGGTTTGATTCCTAGTCAAGGCACATACCCAGGTTGTGGGTTCAATCTCTCATATTCATGTTTCTCTCTCTCTCCCTTCCTTTCACTAAAATAAATTTTTAAAAATTTTATGAATTCTATACATTAATTCCTTTCCCCATTGAAGGGTCCTGGCACCGTTGTTGAAGATTATTTGAACACATATATGAAAATGTTTATTTCTAGATTTGATCCTGTTCCACTGGTTTACATATCTGTCTTCATACCAATATCATGCTTTTTTTAAAATTTTATCATTGTAACTTTGTATTATGTTTTGTTCCAACCCCCGCTTTATCCAGGCTCTTTGGTGTGATTTTGTAGTTCCTCCCATTAGAGGTGAAATATACTTCCCCAACCCTTGACTTAGGCTTGCTTTGTGACTTGCTTTGGCCAAGCCGAAGCTTGAAATATGCTTATGCAATTTGGCTTGCCCTCCAGTGCCTCTTTCATCACCATAAGAACATGTCTTGGCTGACTTGCTGTTCTAAGATGGAAACACCTCTACCCAGCCTATAGTTTACTGTGTGGACTAGACTGGCTAATGTCCATTTGGCCTGCAGATATATTAATAATAATACATACATAACTGATGTTTTTTGTTATTTTGTTTTGTTCTTATCCCCACCTGAGAATTTTATTATTTTTATTTTTTTAGAGAGGGGAGGAGGAAGAGATGAAGCAAATGTAGGGAGTACTTTTGCATTCATCCCTACCAGGGTCAGGGATCAAGCCCACAACAGAGGAATGGGGGCCCTTGACCGAGAATCAAACCCACCACCCTTTGGTCTATAGGCTGATGCTCTAACCACTGAGCAAATCAGCCAGGGCATAACTGATGTTTTAAGCGCTTATGTTTTGGGAGTGGTTTGTTACACAGCAATAGCTGGTACACAAATTGGCACCAAAGGTGAGATGCTACCATGACAAAAATCTAAATATATGTGTCATTGGTTTCAGGACCAGATGATTGTAAGAAATATAAGACACTGAAAAATGATGAGAAAATTATTATGTAGGGGGTTGGGGAAATGGTGGACACATTTTATACAATAAAAAAATACTCCATAGCACTGTTGCTTAAAATAATCTGGACAGCAAACCATGTGCCTAATGAACTTAGAGAGTTGGGGGAACAGATAAAGGAAAAATGTAATTTGATTGTCAGCAGCTATCTAGCTATACAGTAGGTCCCTGATTAGCTCAGAGATCCGTTCCTATGGCACGATGTAAAGTGATTTTTGCCATACGTTGGAACCCACCTACCTAAGCACCTACGTCACTCACATGGAGCACATATACAGCAGTAATGAAGTGACACAGTAAAAAAAATATTAAAATATAACAATTCCTGACCTTTACTTGTGGTAAATAAATAATAAAAAACATAAAGCACATATGTATATACGTCAAAATAACGGAACTTTTTTTTTTAATATAAATAAATGAGAGATGGTGATATAACCATGAAATGATATTGAGTTGAGTTCGATGTAACCCAAGAAATGTCTTCTGTATATATAAAAGCCTAAGTGACGGTTGTGACCAAATGACTGGTCACTATGATGCACACTGACCATCATGGGGCAGACGTTCAACACAGCAGCTGTCCCTTGGTGGTCAGTGTGCTCCCAGAATGGCACACAGCCTGGGCTTGGGCTCCTCCCTGGCCGCCTGCTGCTTTGTGCACTGCTACATTTCTCCAGGGGGTCACAGATTGCAAGAAGGCACAGGCCAGGCTGAGGGGTCTCTAGTACTTGATAAAGTAAACAGATGAACTCAGAAAAGAACTTGCTGGTTTGCAAACATAATTTGGAAACAATAGAACCAGCCCAGAAACTATAGGGCTAGAAAATAAACTGTTTCTGAACAAAGTAATGGTGTGCCCTATATTACAACACGGTCTCGAGAAAAAGACCAGATCAAGAATGTGTTAACACAAACATGAGCCCAGCTGGCATGGCTTCGTGGTTGAGCATTGACCTATGAACCAGATCATGATTGGGGCACATGCCCAGGTTGTGGGCTTAATCCAGTGTGGGGGCATGCAGGAGGCAACCAATCAATGATTCTCTTATCACTGATGTTTCTATCTCTCTCTCTCTTCCTATTGGAAATCAATAAAAATAAATTTAAAATTTAAAAAAAGAATACAGAATACACGAGTCTTGATATCAATTGAAACACCAGGATTTAATTATCCCCCAAGTCTCCATACATTTATTTTTCTCAAAAAAATGCATCTAATGTAAACAAACATAGATAAAACTAGTTTTGCTTCTATATGTTGTAATGCAATGTAGCTTTATTTGTGGTTTTGAGTGTCCTCTTTACTGACACAATTTTTCTATAATGAGGATGAGTTATAGAGCATATAAATATACAATATAATTTCTAAGTAGCATTATCATCTTAGTAAAACATTAATGTTTCAATTTTGAGAGTGATATGTCCATTATATGTATTGACACAAAATAGGCAGAAATCAATTTTCAAGGCATTTTTCTCTCTAAACAATAAAAAAGGACATGAGATTTTAAAAGCAAGACAAAAATGCTTTGAAAAATAAGATAAGTTCATATTCTACTGGTTAGAATGACTAGAATACATTTTTAACAGTATAAGATTTTTATACGTTTTTCAAGGCAAACATTTTTTAGTGGAGGAAGTAAAATTTTAAGTGTTCAAAGGGGAAATTGCTAACTGAAACTATTATGTCAAGAAAAAGATTTATTAAGTGACTCAAGCAAGAATAATTAGTAGGTAGAGAAATTATAATTTGATTAGTTTTAGGAATCAAGTAAGTATGCTATACAAATGATTATGAATGCTGTGCGCTTTCTCAGTAACTGAGTAACAGATTTTAAAATCTGAATTGCAAATACTTCCAACATTTGCAAGTATAAGCAACAACCTAAAATAGTCCGATGTTCTTTATCTTTAAAAGACAAAGAGGATAGTATACCTGAATTTTATATCTTCATATTTACTGTTCTGTTAATCAGTGAAGTACAGCTCTTAAAAATATAGCTTTCAACTATGTTTCATTTCATACATAAAATATTAAATGAGAATAAAATGGATATTCAAAATGGATTTTTGCCATGACATAAAAAACAATCTGACTAAAAATTCTCCTAAACAGATTACTATAATCTAATAAATGTTAAAAAGAAGTGCATTACTTAAGTTCTAATAAATACTACTTAAGAAATTAAATGTAATCTGATATACACAAAAATCAGGGCCGTAAAAATGAAGGCCAAAGATAGCCTTACCATATGTCCAATGAGCACATGACAATTTTAACAACTTTCAAATCAGAAAAGAAAATTTGGCTCTTTGATGTAAAGTGATCTATTTGTCTCCAAGGGGTCTTGGTAAAAACCTAATATTCCAATATGCAAAACATATGATCAATTTCTCAGCTCTATTTATCTGCACTGCCCTATATTCACCAGCAGTTCTCAATTGTTGTCTATGATTAAGTAGAACATCCCCTCCTATATAGTGCTAACATGTTCTCAAAATGTAGGTTTATAGTTGTAAGTACAAGAAACAGTTTATTCTTGTATTCCATATTAATTACTGTATTGTTTTCCATAAGAACTATAAACCCATTTTTGCCCACCCCTGTTTAGTCTCATCTAATTATAAAATGGTTTAAAATAAACCAAGTTTGTGCATAACCTAGGAGAAAAAACTATACATTCTAAATATGGAATAAAATTTCTAGAATTCTTATATTAAAGGAAATATTCTAGTCAGAAAATATAAGGCCAAAAAATGGTAATACTGCCATATTAAATTCAGAATAGTTCTTTCTTTCAAGGAGAGGTATCATTGGTAATATTTTTGTTACTTAGCACTTAAAAAAAGTGAAGTTAATCCCACCCAGTGTGACTCAGTGCTGCACCAGGAGGTCACAGTTGATTCCTGGTCAGGGCACATGTCCAGGTTGCTGGCTTGATCCTCAGTAGAAGGCGTGAAGGAGACAGTCAATCAGTGATTGTCTCTCCTCATTGATGTTTCTTTCTATCTACCTCTCCCTCTTTCTTCCTTTCTGAAATATATATATATATTTCTCCCTCCTCCCCCCCGAAAAGTGATGTTAAGCCCCAACTGGTTTGGCTCAGTGTATAGAGCGTTGGCCTGTGGACTGAAGGGTCCCAGGTTTGATTCTAGTCAAGGGCACATGACTGGGTTTGTGGGCTCCATTCCCAGTAGGGGGCATGGAGGAGGCAGCCAATCAATGATTCTTTCATTATTGATGTTTCTCTCTCCCCCTCTCTCTTCTTCTCTGAAATCAATAAAAATATTTTAAAAAATTAAAAAATAAAACATTTTTTTAAAAAGTGAAGTTAAAACAAATAGATGTAATTACAATGAGAATCCAAGGTACTATTATTAACTACCAGAAAGTAACTACAAAGGCCTGGCCGGCATATCTCAGTAGTTGAGCGTCAACCTATGAACCAGGAGGTGACAGTTTGATTCCTGGTCAGGTCACATGCCGGGGTTATGGACTGGATCCCCAGTGTGAGGCATACAGGAGGCAGCCAATCAATGATTCTCTCATCATTGATATTTCTATCTTTCTCTTCCTCTCCCTTCCTCTGTGAAATCAATAAAAATATATTTAAAAAGAAAAAAAGTATTGCAGAGGATGCCATTGCTCTCCAGGGGCTTACACTGAAATAACCAAAACCAAAAGGTATGAGAGCGAAGCAAAATTTACAGATGAAACTTAACAGTCATCTGTTGGAGAAAAATGTCCCTCATTTAAGTACTAAAATTAAAAGATTATTTATTCCTAAGACAGAAAGTGAAAATATGCTTATAGATTAAAACTAGCAGTTCTATAACAGTTTAATGTGTGTGCTGCTTTAGGAGGATCCATACCTAATCTATTTTTAGCATTTCTATTGGGTAGGTACAGACAAATGATCTTACTTTGCTGGTAGGGAAGTCAAGCCACAAAGAAATTAGATGGCCTACGATCATAAAATTAGTTAAAGGCAATGATAGTTTTGCCGGGCTGGTTTGACTCAGCAGATGAAGCATCAGCCTGCGGAATGAAGGGTCCTGGGTTTGATTCCCATCAGGGGTACATGCCTGGATTGTGGGCTCGACCTCAGTGGGGGGCGTGATAGTGTCAGCCAATCAATGACTCTCTCTCATCATTAATGTTTCTATCTCTCTTTCCCTCTCCCTCCTCTCTGAAATCAATAAAAATATATATATATTTTAAAAAGAAATGATAGTTTAAATCCCTAGTCATCCTAACAACCAATTAGAAATGGGCAAAGGACTTGCGACATACATTTATCCAAATAAGTTATACTAATGGCCACCAAAAACACAGAAAGATGCTCAATATCACTAATCACTAAGGAAATGTAAACCAAAACTACAATAAGATACCACTTCATACCCATAAAGAGTTTATTTTTAAAAAAAAAAAGGAGGAGGAGAAAGGAAAAAGAAAAAAAAAAGAAGATATGGAGAAATTGGAACACTTTTGCACTGCTGATGGAAATGTAAAATGTTGAAGCCACTAAGAAAGGAGAGAGTGTGGTAATTCCTTAAAAAGAAAAAAACTAACATAGAATTACTATATAATCCAATAATTCCACTTTTGGATATATTCTCAAAAGAATTGAAAGCAAGGACTGAATAGATACTTGTATACCAATATTTATAGCAACATTATTTAGTATAGACAGAAAGCAGAAATAACCCAAATGTCCATGGACAGATGAATCAATAAACAAAATGTGGTATAAAAATACAACAGAACATTATTCTGCTTTAAAAAAGGAATGAAACTGTGATGCATGTTACAACATGGATGAAAACCTTGAGCATATTATGCTAAATGAAATGAATCAGCCAAAAATACTGTATAATTCCACTTATATAAGGTACCTAGAACAGTCAAATTCTTTAGAGACAGAAAGTAGAATGGTGGTTATCAGGGACTAGAATGGTGGTTATCAGTAGAGGAAAATAAGGAGTTACTATTTAATGGGCACATTGTCAGCTTTGGATGATGAAAAAGTCCTGCAGATAGACAGTAGTGATGGCTGTACAATGTGAATGTAACTTAATGCTACTAAGCTATAAAATCAAAAGTGGTTAAAATGATAAATTTAGTTGTATATATTTTACAACTCAAAAAAAAAACCAAAAAAAAACAACACTACACCCAATCATTCTAATTCCTAGATTATTCTATTAATTCAATTGCTTCCAAACCTGTCTTTCACCTGGAGACTTTTTTAAAAAATAAATCTTTATTGTTCAGATTATTACAATTGTTTCCCCTTTTTTCTTTTTTAAATATATTTTATTGATTTTTCACAGAGAGGAAAGGAGATAGTTAGAAATACCGATGAGAGAGAAACATTAATCAGCTGCCTCCTGCATGCTCCCTACTGGGTGTGTGCCCGCAACCAAGGCACATGCCCTTGACCGGAATCAAACCTGGGACCTTTCAGTCCACAGGCCAACGCTCCACCCACTGAGCCAAACCGGTTTCGGCAATTGTTCCCCCTTTTTACCCTCATAGCTCCCCCTCTACCCGATTCCCACCACAAACTCTGCCCTTAGGTGTACGATTTTTGTCCAGTCTCTGGCCACATCCCCCACACCCTCCCCCCAAAACCCCCTCTTCCCCCGAGAATTGTCAGTCCACACCCTTTCTATGCCCCTGGTTCTACATATTCACCAGTTTATTCTGTTCAGATTTTTTATTCACTTTATTTTTAGAATCATTTGTTAATAGGTATGTACTTGTTCATAATTTTTATCTTTTTCTTCTTCTTCCTCTTCTTAAAGAATCTTTCAGCATTTCATATAATACTGGTTTGGCAGTGATGAACTCCTTTAGCTTTCTCTTATTTGTGAAGCTCTTTATCTAACCTTCAATTCTGAATGATAGCTTTGCTGGCTAGAGTATTCTTGGTTGTAGGTTCTTGCTATTCAATCACTCTGAATATTTCTTGCCACTCCCATCTGGCCTGCATAGTTTCTGTTGATAAATCAGCTGACAATCGAAAGGTGCTCCCTTGTAGGTAATTAACTGTTTTTCTCTTGCTGCTTTTAATATTCTCTTTGTCTTTTGCTCTTGCCATTTTAATTATGATGTGTCTTGGTGTGGTCCTTTTTGGATTACTTTTGTTTGGGGTTCCTCTGCACTTCCTGGACTTTTAAGTCTATTTCTTTCACCAGGTGGGGGAAGTTTTCAGTCATTATTTCTTCAAATAGGTTTTCAGTATCTTGCTCTCTCTCTTCTGGCACCCTCCTAATTCTGATGTTGGTATGCTTGAAGTTATCCCAGAGGCTCCTTACACTATCTTCATATTTTTGGATTCTTTTTGCTTTTCTGGTTGGGTGTTTTCTTCTTCTTTGTATTTCAAATCTTTGACTTGATTCTTGTCTTCCTCTAGTCTGCTGTTAGGTCTCTGTATATTATTTTTTATTTCAGTCAGTGTATGCTTAATTTCTAGTTGGTCCTTTTTCAGATCCTCAAGGGTCTTGCTTAACTTATTGACCTTTTCTAGAAAATTCTTGAAAAACTTTAACACCGTGGTTTTGAACTCTATATCCAGTCATTTGCTTTCTTCCATTTCTTTCATTTGTGACATTTCTTTGTCTCCGCATTTTGGCTGCTTACCTGAGTTGATAGGGTGGCTTTGTGTGCTAGGTGTCCTTTAAGGCCCAGTGGCTCAGCTTCCCCAGTTACCTGAGGTGGATATTCTTGGTGCACTCCTTTGTGGACTGTGTGCACAGTGTCTTGTTGTAGTTAAGTCTTGATTGTTGTTGGTATCAGTTGGGGGAATTGACTTCCAGGCCAAATGGCTATGAGGATCAGTTGTGTCTATGCTGAGAGAAATTCTGTGCTGGAGACACCCTTATGAGACAAGACTTGCAAAAGCCTGTGTGCTCAGCTTGGATGGGGCAAAGTCTTAGGGCCAACAGTGAGGGCTTCCTGTCAGCCCTGCCCCAAGAGGCCCCTGGGTCCCACGGTAATTGCTGCAAGCACATCTGAGAGAAAGCCTTCTTCGAGTTCCACCTGTTGCCAGACAGTCCAATTTCTCCCTGAATGAGTCTGGGTTCTCAGAGTCTCACCTGGAACCAGAGTTTAGAACTGTTGGAAGCTTTTGTCTCCCTCCCAAGTGAGAAAGCCAGCTGCATACTGTTGCCAGCCCTCTCTGCACGTGCATGCTTCCATACATCTGCCTTCTGCAGCTCCTGTGAGTCTCAGTGTGCTTTCCTCTTTCCGTCTAGTTGTAAAATTTCCACTCAGCCAGCCTTCCTGTGGTTCTGGATGATGTCCCGTTTTGTCTTTAGTTGTAGTTTTGAAATTGTTTTGTGAGGCAGCAGTTTAGGTATTTACCTATGCTGCCATCTTGGTTTCTCCCCTCACCCTGTGACTTTCAAAAATTCTAAAGCCCAGGCTCTCATTAATCTCTCAAGGTGATTCTACATCCAGACAAGTTTAGGAACTAATGCATGACTCTGTATTTCTGTAGTCCTAATAGTAATTTTTTAAATTTCTTAAATTTATAGGTATAATTTCAATGTCTGATATACCCTTGAAAAATTAGATCTATATTAAAACTCAGAAGATAAACATCTTATCAGTGATAAACATCTTCTACTCACTTGGTGAACACATTCCTGACCTTATACAGTAGGAAATTCTTAGAAAGCAACAACATATTATTCTGGTTTACTAATTTAAGTGTTCTGTTAAGTACTTTTGATTTTTTCTTTTTAAAATATATTTTTATTGATTTCAGAGAGAAATGGAAAGGGAGAGAGAGAAAAAGATAGAACCATCAATGATGAGATTCATTGATCAGTTGCCTCCTACATGCCCCATATTGTGAACCGAGTGTACAACCCAGGCATATGCCCCAACTAGGAATCAAACCATGAACCTCCTGATTCACAGGTCCATGCTCAACCACTGAGTCATGCCTGTTGGGTTGTTTTTCTTCTTCTTTTTAATCCTCACCCAAAGATATGTTGTACTGATTTTAGAGAGAGGGGAAAGGAGAGAGTGTAGGAAGTAGGGAATCAATGTTTGAGAGAAACACTGATCAGTTGCCTCTCATAATTTTCATGACCTATAATCCAGCTCCAACACTTTCTTTGTGTTTTAGGTTTAACAACTGGAGTAAAATGGGGATACTGTGAGAATTGAGCAATACATCTTAAGCCCTAATTTCAAACACTGTGTAGACAATTCTGCTTAGGCAAAAACTGCTCATTCCCTTATCCCCTTCAGAAAAAAATTCTCTATTTTCATTCATATCTAAAACCAATAGTTCAAAAAGAGACCTTTAAGAATCATAGTAGCGGAGACTGGTTTGGCTCAGTGGCTAGAGCGTCGGCCTGCGGACTGAAAGGTCCCAGGTTTGATTCTGGTCGGGGGGCATGTACCTTGCTTGCGGGCACAACTCCAGTAGGGGGCGTGCAGGAGGCGGCTGATCGATGTCTCTCTCTCATCGATGTTTCTGACTTTGTATCCCTCTCCCTTCCTCTCTGTAAAAAATCAATAAAATACATTTAAAAAAAAAAGAACCATAGTAAAAGCCCAGTTGGGTGTGGCTCAGCAGTTGAATGTCAACCAAGGAACCAAGAGGTCACTGGTTTGATTCCCAGTCAGGACATATGCCAGCTTGTGGGCTCGATCCCGAGTGTGGGGCATGCAGGAGGCAGCCAATCAATGATTCTCTCTCATCATTGATGTTTCTATCTACCTCTCCATCTCCTTTCCTCTCTGAAATCAATAAAAATATATTTAAAAAATATAAAATAAGAATCGTAATATGAAATGATAATAAGAAAAGCTTACTGTAGACAGGCTCTTTACATTATTCCAGGTCAGAGGAAAACTTAGAGGTGCTCACTCTCTGAAATGGATGAAACAAGGGGACTCAAGCACCCAGAGATACTGGATATAGCTGAGGTGATGTATTTAAAAGAGGAATTCAGTGAAAATCTCAATACTATACAATCCCCAATATAAGTATACAAGTATAATACCCTTTCTTATTAGGCTCTCTAAACATTGACAACGAAGTTTATACTCTAGTCAAGATACTAAAGAACTGCTCTGGGAAAACTAACTTAAATGGGTGGGAATGCAAGGACACACAGAGACTACTGAGCAACAGGTATCCAATAAAAATGGCCAGGTCTCTAACAAAGCCTGCAACTTCATGCTACTCAATATTAAAGCCTGCAACTTCATGCTACTCAATACATAGACTTTCCAGTCAGCATTTTAATGCCCCAAAGTCTTAAGAGTAGGAAAGGAGTTAAGTCAGACATCCGGGATCCAAGCATATTACTTCTCACATAATCCCTTCTCAGGAAACTACTGGTGGATGGCCACTATCAAAACAGTTAAGACAGAAAAAAGGATATATAAGATAGGAAATAAGGAATCCAACGCAGACAGGCAAAGGGAATTCCCAAGATGACTGCTGTGAAACAGACCTATAGAAAACAACCAGTTGGAACTGAAGAATAAAGGGCTCTAAAAGGGGTGTTAACACAAGAGGGAGAGAAGAAAAAAATAAAATAGATTACAAAAACTCCTTAAAGATAAGGAAGGAGATTTACACTTTTGGTAGATGGTCTAGGGGTGAATTATCAAATAGTACATAGATCAGGGATCAGCAAACATTATGTGTAAAGAGCCAGAGAATCAATATTGTAGATCTTGTGGGTCATCACTATACAATTTTGCTTCAGTGTGAAAGCAGGCATAAAATAAACCATTAATGAGTTAGCATGGCTGTGCTACATTATAATTTTATTTACAAAACAGGTGGGAGGCTACATTTGCTTTGTGGAGTGGTAGTTTACCAACCCCTAACATAGAAAATTAAATGAAAAAAGAAATAATCATTAACACTAGGGAAAACCAAAAGATGTGAAAGAAATGGAATATAGTCCTAATATATGGCTTAGCTATAAATAACATCTACATAACCATAGTAATATAAACAACAGGTATTATTTTTACCAAATCTTATAGTAACTACACTGGCAAGACCAGGAAAGAGATTAATCAAAGAACATATACTTATATATTGATAGCCCATGGACACAGACAATAGTGTGGTGAAGACCTGGGGTGAGGTGGAGGTTGGCTGAAGGGGGTGGGGGGCAAAGAAGGGGAAAATGAAGGACATCTATAATATTGACAATAAACAAAATAAGAAATAAAAAGAGAAGAAAAGAGAGAAGAGAGAAGAGTGTATACAAGTACGCTAATGTGCAAGTGTTGGGCACTGGGGGTTATCAGGAATAAAATACCTAAACCATCAATAGAAAATCAATAGATTAAGCCTGAATAACTGAAATAATTGAAAACTCAAGAACAAGTATGCTATTTGCTTCTAAAATTTTAAATAGGTAAATTAAAATAAAGTTAGAGGAATTAAAAGAGATTGGCTTTGAAATTAGATTACATTTAATAGTTGGGATTCAGGACTACAGCTTTTCATTTTAAATTATGATAATCTGCCTGACTTTTTAAAACTAAAGAGTGAGCACTGCTAATTGCCTACTTGATAATCTACTTCCCCTAATTGCCTACTTAATATCTACTCTCCATTTTTTCTTACTAACCAAAAGCCTTATTTTATTCAGAGGGGTAATGTTTCCATACAAAAAAAAAAAATATGTACATTTCTCTCAGAATAACCAATATGTCAGCTAAAGTTTCCAGAAAAGAATCTATTTTCTGACTTAAGGGTCAATCCCCCTTATTGCTTCTTCCCTTCCTTTCTCTTCCTGCCTAGAATCCACTGTAATTAAAGTCTGGAGATACAACACCTACAGGGACCATCAGAATGAAAGTCAAAGGCTCAAGATGACTGAGTAGAAAACTCCAGGGAACCTGAGTCCTTGATGACATTATTGAACAGATACACCAGTACTGAACTATCTACCTTCCAGACTCCTTGCCAGGTAGTTAGGTTTGCAATCATTTGCAACTGAATGCATTCCTAACTTTTACAGTTATTTTATTTATAATAAAGGCTTAATTAATTTTCAAAGAAGAAAAAAATGAAAGAGCTTTGATTTGTCCAGGCTTATCTGCTCATCCATTTTACTAAAACTAAAAAAGGAAGTATGGCCTTAGCCGCTTTAGCTCAGTAGACAAGAGCATCAGCCTGCAGACTGAAGGGACCCGCGTTTGATTCCAGTCATGGGCATATGCCCAGGTTACAGGCTCAGTCCCCAGAAGGGGGTGTTCAGGAAGCAGCCAATCAATGATACTCTCTCAACATTGATGTTTCTATCTCTCCCTCTCCCTTCCTCTCTGAAATCAATAAAAATATATATTTTTTAAAAAATGAAGTATGAAAAGACTTCACAAGCACAAGAAAAAGAGGTGCACATATGACATAAAAGATGGCATCTCAATAATGATTACAATAACAACCAAATGTTTATTTCATATCTGCACACTTGTAGGGAAAGCTAATACATGTTCATTTTATCTTCTTCCACATCCAATCTTACTCACTACTACTTCACCTCTCTATATATATTTTTTGTTTGTTTTGTTAAGCTTCACCAGGAGAATATTTTTTGCACTGATTTTTAGAGAGAGTGGAAAGGAGAGATAGAGACAGAGAAACATCGATGAGAGAGAGACATATCAATTGGTTGCCTGCTGACTGGGGCTGGGAATTGAGCCTACAACCAAATTTAAGTGCCCTTGACTAGAACTGCACCCACCACCTTTCACGCTCTAACTGGCTGGGACTATTTCATCTCTCTTGAAGCTTCACTAATTCAACAACTACTTGACACTGAATCTTCTAACAGATTGTGCTTTATAGCATTTGAATTACTGAGAAGTACAGTAGCCTAAAGCTACTAACCATCTCTATGTAAAACTACTCTGCAAATGGTTATAAATTTTAATTCAAAGTTCAAAAAAATTATAAACACTGCAAAAGTAAACATGTATTGGAGAAGAAAACACAAACTTAAATTACTTTAAAGCAAAACGAGAGGTCTGGAAATGTAAAAGGTTAACTTACCCAAAACAAAACTATAGGTTACTATCTTTAACAAGTATTAAATTATTTTTTTAATATAGTTTTTATTGATTTTTTACAGAAAGGGAAAGGGATAGAGTTAGAAACATCGATAAAAGAGGAAAACTTCCATCAGCTGCCTCCTGCACCCCCCTACTGGGGACATGACTACAACCAATACACACACCTTTGACCAAATCGAATCCGAGACCCTTCAGTCCGTAGGCCGACACTATCCACTGAGCCAAAGTGGTCAGGGCAAATTACTTTATTTTTAATAGAGCACTGAGAATAAACATTTCCACTAGCACTAAAAAAGTCACTTCAATGCATGAACTTCTGCTTTCATCACACATTTTTTTCTATCATCCCAAAATAAAACGTAAGCCACTATATTGACACACAATGTATTCCCACAGCAAGAAAATTCTTACAATGTGTAAATGAAAGGGTTAAGTAGACAAAGAAAATTGAATACTTATAGTACTTTGCCAAAGTTAGCTCCTAAAATATGTCTGTAATACATTCGCTTATTTTAGTCCACATTTTCTATAAAGCCATAAATACTGACAAATAAAAAAATATCAAGATTTTAAATACAATAGCTTACCTTTTATTTATAGGCTTTTCATCTTTTTCATAAGGCTTTACAAACCACTTGCCAATACGTACAAAGTTCCGATTCATTAAACACCGTTCCAAAAGATTGTGAACTGCTTTGAAAAGCAGAGTACGGCATTCATAAGAAAGTCCATTCTCCCAAACTCCATCTTCCTCTTCTACAAGAGAAAAATGAAAGAAACAAAAAGTAAAGTAGTAGCACCATATCTACTCAGAGCCAAGTAAAGTGTTGCAGTTTAAATACATAAGCCCTATTTCACTTCAGTATATTGAGCTACAATCACTTTCATATATCTCCAGACATTAAAATATCAGGTTTCAAAATTATTCCATAAGGAATAAAAGGCCCATGTGCCATGTATGCTATTAAATTACCTGAAAATTATTTTCCCACCATATAAAAATGTAATACGATATTGCAAATATAATGATTTGGTCTCTGTATCAATGTAAAGGACATTTGTGTAACCTGGGAAATATTAAACACACTCTATACCTAAGATGCTAATTTCTAAACTAGTTCACTTAATTACTTTGTCCTAATTCTTCCATTCAGTCTACCAAAAAAACTAACCAGTTAATAATTAAAATCAAAATAGTTTATGTCCATCAGCATTCTAATCCATGACTCAACTATAAAATAACTATGAATAAAAAAGAAGCTGTTGGCTCAAAGCCTAACAAGCAGTGCATTATCAGCCACCTTAGGTCTCATTTCAACCAAATCATTCCCATGACTCAGTACAGAATCCTCTACTTGAGGGAGAAATTTAAAGACTTAAATTTTAAATGGTACTTCTGATATAAAGTTATAGCTATCTTTACTAACTATACAGTCTCAAGTTTGTCAGCAAATCTATTAACCATTCAAATTAACTTACAGATACTATTTTAGCATTTTAATTTTTATCATGCTTTAAATTATTTCAAATACAATTTAATATCCTTCTATAGCATATATATCTCTATAAACATTTCACAAATGTTGGTCATCACCTTTCAATTTAATGAATAACAAAACCTTTCTTAATTCAATAAAAATGTATACACTACACCAAGCATGTCAAACTTACGGCACATAATGAATATTTTAGTGGCCCAGCCAATATAATGATACTTTAAAAATGTTTTAATAAAAATCTTGTAACTTAACTTTTACAATATCCTATTATACATAATTATTAATAATGAACTACAACGATCACTAATGACTGATTACTATAATCATGTTGCATTCATTTTTCTTAAACTCAGGCACACTATTTCTCTCCACTAATACTAGCAGCAAATATATTAGCAGCCAAATGCCACGTCATTAATTTTGGACTGACTTATTTGGTGTGCAAAACAGGAAATATTTCGCTTTCAGAGAACAAGAAAATAGATTTGTGTTACCCTTATTACTTTGTGCAGTGTCTGGTAAGATTCAAGAAAAAATATTAATTTTTATTAAGTGTTCTATTATTTTATGTTAACAATTACTCATTTATTTCAACCCTTTGTATCCAGCATGTCTCTATCAAAATAAAACATACATTTCAATGAAAATTGAAGGTTTTTTTTTTTTGTGGCCCACATAAACTTAAATCTTGTTTATTTGGCCTGTGTTAGCCTTTGAGTTTGACCTGATTGCACTATATACGCAGAGAAAAATAATAAACTATGATGCTCTTGAATAAAAGCAGAGACATTAAGAGTGACACATGGGCCCAACTAGTCTGGCTCAGTGATTAAGCTGGGGGGCGGGGTCACAGAGCCATCTCCAGTCATGGCACATGCCTGAGTTGAGGGCTCTATCCACACACAGTGTGAGGCATGCAAGAGGCAACTGATCAATGACTCTCTCTCATCACTGATGTCTCTCTCTCCCTCTCCCTTCCTCTCTGAAATCAATATAAATATTTTTTTAAGTGACACATGGTTTATATTCATAACTTGCATGACAAATTGGTAGAATAAACATTAACTAAAAAGCATAATGACTGAACTTTAAACTTTAAGGTTGAATTTGTTGTTCTTTACAGAGTCTCCTAAATTACAGTCATCTTTCAAATTAACTGTTTCCTCTTAAAAGGTAAGCTTTAAGAAAATAGGTTTTTGAAAATGACAACTTGAGAATTACAGTAATTTTTAAAACATTAATATCTGCACTAATATTAAAAAGTTTCTTCATATTTTATTATGTTATAGACATTCTTATCTACTTCTATTTAAAGCCTTAGCTTTACAAGTTTCATCTGACTGAACAGTAGGCTAGGAGGAAAGGGAAATGGCACATAGTGATATTGCTTTAAAGTTTAAAGGTTTGGATAACAAGCATATTTGTAAGTTGCTAAGAGAAAAGAAATCTTTCTCAATCCATCTACTTTCAGCTTAATCAGTTTCACTTCAAAATTAAATAGCTATATTAAGAGTTTTGCTTCAAATTATGTGACATGATTATTAAAAATACACGTCCTTAATTCCAAGAGAATTAGGCTGAAAATACCTCCAACTCTTTCCTTCTTTATAATCTATTTAGTATACTTTATTTTTGTTGCCTTTTATTTCAAAAATCCTTACCTTCTAAGAAGCACAATGGTTGTAACATTTGACCTACACAAGTAGCTTTACCAAAATCATTTTTCTACTTCTAAGTTTTAAAACATCAAAAATCCAAGACACAGTTACCATTACACACTGAAGTTGTAGTCACTATAAACTTCAAGTATCAGGAAATTATGCACTTAAAACTTGTGATGGAATTTGCCTTTTTCCCCAAAAGGTAAATTTTAAGAAATCTTTGGCAAAGTAGAGGCTATAATACAATAATTTATATATTTTCATATAAAAATGAAATTTTTAGTTTTGTTCATTTAAAAAATGATTTCAGCTAACCTGTAAATGATTTTAAGAATACTAAATATAGTTTAGAAAGTTAATCAGTATTCATTTCCAAGCATTTCTCCCTCATTACTCTAAATTTTATCTAGAGAAACTCAGGTAAACTCAATTCTCATTTTACATTATATCCTCAAATGCCCATAATTCTCATTAACATTAAATGAGGATAATGCATCAAACAAAGAAAAACAGACCACCTCTTTGGGTTTTCTAAAGCGAACAAATCTCTGAAGTACATCTTCACTTGTGACAAATTATATTACCCTAATATAATTTCATTTTTCATTGCTGAGGAAATAATGAGAATTAAGTTCTAATAACATTCAATAAAAAGCCTGAAAGGAAGGGGGTATCATTTAGAAACAAAAAGCTTACTAAACCAAGCTTCTAATACCCTAATGTTATAATAATCCTAATAAACGTACTTCTCTACACGTTGTATTCAAAGATATGAAAAGTGAAATGGTACAACTAAGACATAGTGATATGCACCTCTTACACAAATTAAAACAACAACTCAAATCTCAATGACAGCATTATATTAGGAAAGGGAAAGAAAGAGGAACACATGGCAAATCTTTACCTACCTCTTTTCAACTTAATCAACCATAGCCTAATACAGTGGTTGGCAAACTACGGCTCACGAGCCACATGTGGCTCTTTGGCCACTTGAATGTGGCTCTTCCACAAAGTACCACAGCCTGGGTGAGTCTATTTTGAAGAAGTGGCGTTAGAAGAAGTTTAAAAAATTTGGCTCTCTAACCCAAACCGGTTTGGCTCAGTAGATGGGAGCATTGGCCTAGGGGACTGAAAGGTTCCAGGTTTGGTTGCGGTCAAGGGCATTTCCAGTGGGGGGCATGCGGGAGGCAGCTGATTGATGTCTCTCTCTCATCGATGTTTCTAACCCTTTGTCCCTCTCCCTTCCTCTCTGTAAAAAATCAATAAAATATCCCAAAACCGGTTTGGCTCAGTGGATAGAGCATCGGCCTGCAGACTATAAAGGGTCCCAGGTTCGATTCCAGTCAAGGGCATGTATCTTGGTTTCGGGCACATCCCCAGTAGGAGGTGTACAGGAAGCGGCTAATCGATGTCTCTCTCTCATCGATGTTTCTAACTTTCAATCCCTCTCCCTTCCTCTCTGTAGAAAATCAATGAAATGTATTTTTTAAAAATCAATAAAATATATTTTAAAAATATATTTTTAAAAATTTGGCTTTCAAAAGAAATTTCAATCGTTGTACTGTTGATATTTGGCTCTGCTGACTTATGAGTTTGCCGACCACTGGCCTAATGGAAAAGGTCTGCTTCATGCATTTAAATATATTTTTATTGATTTTTTTTTTTTTACAGAGAGGAAGTGAGAGGGATAGAAAGTCAGAAACATCGATGAGAGAGAGACATCAATCAGCCACCTCCTGCATACCCCCCACTGGAGTTGTGCCCACAAGCAAGGCACATGCCCCCGACCGGAATCGAACCTGGGACCCTTCAGTCCGCAGGCCGACGCTCTATCCACTGAGCCAAACCGGTCTCGGCTGCTTCATGCATTTAAATAAATGTCTTCTTCCTCTAGTATCTGTATCCTTAGAGAAAAGTTTCAATTCAGGGCTTTCAGTACTTTTCCATTACTATTAGCATTAAAACTTTTAATCATTGCTACTTATTTTACAAAGTATTTATTTGAACAATGCAAAAATTCAAATGCTGTGATTACTGTTATTTTTTTTCTGAGGACAGATTATAGCGATACTAAAGTACGTGTAGGTCATCAAAATAATGCTCCGTGAGTGGGGCAAGAAAATAAAAAAACAAAAAGTACTCACATGCAACATTTTTTTCAAAACTGACATCTTTAAATATCTCCACAGTGATAAAATGGTAGAGAAGAAATCTTTTCCTAAATAATTCTGATAAGCTATTAGAATGAAACATATGCTAATTATTAATAAATGGGTCAAAATTATGGTAGAAAATATGTTATTTCCTGAAAGAAGAAAAATTAAAAATCTAGTCCAGTGTTTGTCTTGAACAATAACTGCCTACTTATAATTCATTCATTCAACCATATTACTGAGAGCCTTAAACTGGCAGCATCATCAACAGATGGCAAAACCAACTTTGATTTTAAAATAGTCAATATATTGATTATTTTTTAAGACTTAAACACTTTCTTGTTCAAAATGGACAGTACACAGATGAAATATGGCAAATAAAGTTGTTTCTAGAAGATTAGCCAATTTAAAAAGTTGGGTTAGGTCCTGACTGGTTTGGCTCCGTGGATAGAGCGTCAGCCTGTGGACTGAAAAGGTCCCAGGTTCAATTCTGGTCAAGGGCATGTACCTTGGTTGCGGGCACACACCCAGTAGGGAGTGGGCAGGAGGCAGTTGATCGGTGTTTCTCTCTTATCGATGTTTCTGACTCTCTATTCCTCTCCCTTCCTCTCTGTAAAAAATCAATAAAATATATTTAAAGATAAATAAATAAATAAAAAGTTGGGTCACAAGTATCATGGTACAGAAGATAGAAATAAATTAGCTCTCTTCAGGCTACATGGGGCACAAAACAATTTTTTAGTTTGTAGGTCCCTATACCTGGTAGTTGTTTATCTGTCAATACTGTGAAAGCTGCCACTTCAGGTTAAGTTCCACTATAATTAATACCCTTCAATAAAAAAGCATTCAAAATTAAATCCTAAGACTAACCAACGGCCCATTTAGTTTGATAGTACTATGATGAATTTCCAGCATAATTAAAATATTTGAACAATGTTGCTAAAATCCCATTTATAGTCCACAGGATTCAGGAAAAGTAAGTATTTTTGGCTCTGAGCCTGTTTTTAAGTTTTCAAGGTATCAGTCTTTTCAGTCTCATCATATTCTAGCTTACTATGATTTTTTTTAAAGATGCAAAGGTTGGGAGAAAGAGTAGTTGTTGTTGTTTTAAAGTAAAGACTAAAAGCCAATGGTGACAACAATAAAATACCAAAAAGGTTAGGACACAGAATAGCCCTAACCAGTAGTGGATAAATTGTCGGCCTGTGGATTGAAGGGTCCCAGGTTCAATGCCAGTTAAGGGCATATACCTTGGTTGCGGGCACATACCCAGTAGGGGATATGCAGGAGGCAGCTGATCGATGTTTCTAACTCTCTCTCCCTCTCCCATCCTCCCTGTAAAAAAATAAATAAATAAATAAAAAATCAATAAAATAAAAAAGACACAGAATAAAAAATCCAGAAAACTTTTTCCCTTTAAGGGCACACTAATGATAGTGAAACAATCTTGCTTTGAAGCAAATTAACAGTACATGTAAAATAACCAAATAGTCCTATCCACTAAAGAGATTTTTTTTAAAATATATTTTTATTGATTTCCAAGAGGAAGGGAGAGGGAAAAAGAGATAAAAACAATGATGAGAGAAAATCACTGATCAGCTGCCTCCTGCACACTTCCTACTGGGGATTGAGCCTGCAGCCTGGGCATGTGCCCTTGCCTAGGACCCTTCAATCTGCAGTCGGATGCTCTATCCACTGAACCAAACCAGCTAGGGCCACTATGGAGATTTTTGACCAGAGGGTTTAATCTAAAATTTTCCCACCATCAACTTTATACTTCTATCCTAAAAGCACTAAACAAGGTCTACTACAAAGTTTAAATTTAAAAAGTAAAATTTAAAAGGCTGCAATCAGGAGTTTTTTTCCCTAATCTTTTCTTTTTTATCAAAACATATTGATTCAACTATCCATTCTCTTAGAAGGAGCAGAGCAAAAGGTTTTGTTTTTTTTTTTAAGTGTTTGGCTTTACCCAGCTGGCATGGCTTAGTGGTTGAGCATCTACCCATGAACCAAGAGGTCATGGTTCAATTCCTAGTCAGGGCACATGCCTGAGTCGTGGGCTTGATCCCCAGTGTGGGGCCTGCAGGAGGCAGTAGATCAATGATTCTCTCTAATCATTGATGCTTTTGTCTCACTCTCCGTCTCTCAATCAAATGAAGTGTTTGGCTTTCCGACTCAAGGGGTATTTTGAACAAATGCTAACTAGTATTGCAAAATACTAAAACAGGTCTTACTAAAAAGTACTGATCTCTGCTACAAAATAAGTGACTGAAGATTTAAAGTATTTATCAAATCAGATTTGGTTTGCTGCAACAGATTTTTAACAATTACCAAAAAAACAAGTTTATGTTCTATTTCTATACATCAGCTAAATTTGAAAGGAAGGTGAGCCAAACATGTTATACATATTGATATAAGACACACAGGCAGAAATTTAAAATGCACTATGGAATGTGACCAGACTATTCAGAACTATCAAGATCATAAAAAACAAGGGAAGCCTGAGAAAATGTCTGTCTAGAATAGTCTAAGAAGATATGACAAATGGAATGTGGTATATCCTGGATGAGATCATAGGACATTAGGTAAAGATAAAGAAATTTCAAATAAAATATAGATTTAGTTTATATTAATGTACCAATATTGATTTATTAGTTGGAAGATGTACCATTCTAATGTAAAATGTTAATAAGAGAAACTGGGTGAGGGGTATACAGGAACTCTCTATACTATTTTTGTAACTTTTAAGTCTAAAACTATTTTAAAATAAAAACTTTTAAAAAACATACACTATGGCCCTGGCCAGGTGTCTCAGCTGGTTGGAGTGCACCAAAAAGTTGCAGATTAGATTCTCAGTCAGGGCATATTCCCAGTTGGGGCAGGTATAGGAGGCAACCAATGCATGCTTCTCTCTCAAACCAATGCCTGTTTGTCTGTCTCTCTCCCCGCTTCCTTGCTCTCCAACATCAATAAACATATCCTCAGATAAGGATAAAAAAATACTCTATGGATGACACAAAGGTAGTAAGAGGATTAAGCAAAGGGAATTCTGTACTTTTATTACTGAATACTTTAGTTAGTAAGAAAAACTGAGACTTCTAATCTTTGCAGAAAGAAATGTCTTTCTTCCTTCCCCAACAAGAAGAGCATTATTATCACCATAATTACAAACATTTAAGTAATAAGATGTGGAAGGTGCTAAACAAAACAGAAGGACCCTGCCTTGAAAAGCAGCCTCAAACTAAATTAACCAGCTTTTTAGTTACCACCTGGGTCCTTCCGGTTCCCCTTTCCTCAATACTACACCTCCACTTGGAACTCAGGATTGACTCCTGCAGCTGATGCCACCCCTACTGTCCAGATGCTCTCTTCTCAGGGGAGCTTAAAAGGAGGAAAGAGAGTGCCACAGATGGAAAGAAATGAAAATGGGTTAGCTAGAGAGACAGAGGCGAAGACTAATTACCCCAAAAGGGAGGCAGACGGTGTGTCCCTGGGGCAAAGAAAAGAGCGAGACAAATAAACTCCATCTGAAAAAAAACCTTACTATTCTTTAAGATATGTCTGATTTAAGTGACAACATTCTAAAGTAAATGACAGGTTAAAAAACAGTTAAGAACATTATATAAACAACATTGACTGTACAACTGTTTAAAACAGTTATAGGACAGTCTTTGGAACAGCACGAATGATTATATACTACTCCTAATATATTTTGGTTTGTTATTTCAATTGCTTTCACTCATAAAATTTTAAAAAGTTATTTACCATTGAAGGGCATTCAGTTAAATCTGACAATTAAAACCTAATCTTCCAAAATTACTTTTATTCACATTCAAAATCAATATCTTAAAGTACAGGTATTACCATTCTTTTAAATTAAGCTAAAAAATTAAACTAGAGAAGAAATGTTTTAAACTGTAATGCAGTTTCAGAAGAAACCATTTAACTCGTAACATGAAACTTAGGAGAATATCAACATAGTTTTTTAATATGCATCAAAACAGCTTACATTTAACTTTAATAGGCTTTTAACTTTCAAAACATTAGTCCCACTATGGTAAAATTAAATACTATGTATTTGTTAAAATTATATTTGATTCCACAAAATGTATTTCATGGAATCTGGGAAAAAAATGGTCTGTTCAGATGCTCTCCCAACTTTACTAAGAAGACTGAAACCTCCAAGAAGTCACTGTAGTTTATCAATAATTATAGTTTGTCTATAATTTATAGTTTATCAACATTAAAACAGTCTTTGAACATTTTAGTAATGTGGTTTTTATACCACCTAAAATAAAGAAAATACTGAAGTATACCCAAATTAATGAAAGAAAAAGGAAATGGGCAGAATTGGCTTTTGGCAATTAAAAAGCATCATCTTGCTGATGCCATAAAGGAATTTTATGTCATGAGATATATGTGTGTATATATATATATATATGTATATATATATATATGTACTTATACATATAAACAAACACATCATTTTACATAATTAGGAAATATTACACACTTAGAACTAAGGGCTAAACTCTCCCGCAGAGATGTTATTAGGAAAGCTGGAAAGCTAAAAAGTATGTCATAAAAAAATAGCAACCATTCTCAAAAATAAGGATTAACATGAAGGGTCTGTTCATTAGAAGACGAAAAGCAACCATCAAAACAAATGTAACACACCCTGCACAAAAGTTGGTCTTACTAAGTGCTTATTTGAGACAGTCATCTGGATTATATTAGGTAAAAAAAATATAATAGGTCCTATAGGTTATAGACAATAGAAACTTCAGAGTACTCAATTTCAAATAATTTTTTTTTAGTAATCTAACAATCCTAAGTTTACCTGTCAATAATCATTATTAAACATTTTGCTGAGTCTTTGGTACCTTGCAGCAAACAACTAATCATTTTACATTCCTATCATCAGAGATTCAGCTTACATTGACTCTTAAAATATAAAGTACATAACCTTCAGTATCTTTTTAAAGTAACATCTGGTCCTAAATAAAAAATAAGGTGACAGATTTCTTAATAATTTGCTCATAATAAATTTACTTCTATGTAAATTTTTAGATTACATACCAACATCCTAATAAAAGCTAAATAAGCTGGCACTCATCTCATGTTAATGATAGTCTTTGATGCAACAGTATCTAAAATAAAATAATCACTTTCCAAGAATAATCAAATTAACATAAGGCTCCATATGTTAAAAAATCAAATTAACTGTATGCCTTGAAAAAAATATGAGAAAGTTACATTTCTAGATACTCTTACAATTGTCTGCATATTCATATAGAGGAGAGCAGTGGCAGAATTAAGGTTAAATTACACTTAGCTTCAAAAGTATTGTATGACTTTGTTAGGAACTTTATGCTCTCTGGTTTCATTTTTCTTTGGTTAATGTAACATTCCTTTCTTAAACTCTTAAGAAATTCATGAAGAAGCTGGGAGGTGGGAGAATAAAGTTATCTAAGGTTTAAAAAACCTGCCATAATATGGATAATTTAAGCAAAATAAAATAACCACAGTGAAATAAACATAAAGCTGAATGTTTA
Source organism: Lasiurus cinereus (assembly GCA_011751065.1). NCBI lineage: Eukaryota > Metazoa > Chordata > Mammalia > Chiroptera > Vespertilionidae > Lasiurus > Lasiurus cinereus. The sequence continues at coordinate 14,204,881 of JAAGEH010000016.1, read as the reverse complement.
TCTGGCTTCATACTTAATATTGTTCTACCAAAAAACACTTAATACAAAAGATTTTTGGGGAAATATACAACATTGCTATGTCATTAGCTAGGAATAAGTTGCTTTCACCTGATAAGTCATGGTGAATAAGGTCAGCAAAATTAGGGTCTTCACCCCACCAAAATATCCACAATTCTCTTCTTCCAGGTCTTTGATCTCGACGCCAAACACCAAGTACATCTGCCTTAAGGCAGCGACTAAAGCTGCTCAAAATGGGGTCTTCCTCTGTCACCGGAAACAGAATAGGGGCAGAAGTTGGGCCTTGCCAGACATATCTTTTCCATTTAATTCCTGTCAAGTCAGCCTGAAGAAAAGAAAGCGAGATTATTTTTTATTACTGCACATTCCAAGTCAAAAACATTCACTATTAAAGTCCCTTATTTCATCAATACATTAATTTTAGTATATGCTTAAGATCTTGAAAGCAGATTGACAAAAGATGCTTAATTATAAAAATTCAACAATCAAAATTTTAAGTAAAAGAACAAAAAAAGTTTATTAACATTGGAATATCACTGAATAGTAAATCAATAAATGTGCATAGTGCATCCCAAGGAGAAATAAATGTGATAGTGATAAATATAAACATGCATTTAAAACTGCCCACTGAGTAACATTTCCTCCCTAAACTGTTATATTCTAACTAGTCACATTTGTTCCTTGGTATCGAACTTGTAAAAGAAAATTAATTTTTAAAGGCTCATGTTTACGGAAGTCTCAACTATAACAAAAAATTCTTGGTACTTCTTCACATATCCCTTTTAGGAAGTCAAATAGCTGCTCACAGAGAACTGTCAGATTTGTGCTAGTCTATCTGCAAAGAACCTGATCCTAAAAGTACCAAAAATAGACTGAGTCAGAGAAGATAGAAATGTAAAACCTTCGTTTGTCTTGTTACATCGGAAGAGATGCTGATTAATGGACACTGTACAAAAAAAAAAAATTCACAGGGGGAAGGAAGGGCACGAAAGGTCTTAATTTAGCATCTTGAAAGAAATTCAACAGCAGGAATTCAGTAATTCTTGACTGTAACGTAAAGGTGCAAGGTGTAGGTGCCAAAATGAAACGGCTGATACATGACTGGCAGTTTACACTTTGCCAACCAGTCGTGCTCCGCCCACTCAGCTCACTTACCTATCACATACTCTCTCAATATTTTTCAAAGCACAGCGAAAATGAAAAAAGAAAAGCCACCGAAACTTTAAAACACTGACGCTAAAGTACTGCCCAATCGAGGACTAGGTCTTTGCAACAGTTGGTCCTTTTTAAAGCCTTAAACGGTGGGATGCTCCCAGGCCTGGGCCAACCTGCACAATTGTCAGCCCTCCACCCAGCTCCCCCAGACTCTTCAGTAAAACGGGGGGCAGGCTGCTCAAAACGCGCAACACCCCAGCAACACACACACACACACACCAATACTCAGTGCAAAAAAAAACCCACAGCACCTCCTCCAGTAGGTCTGCTCCACTCACACAGACATAATGTTCTAATAAAAGCAAGATGGCCAGGAATTGTCAAAACGGCAAACTGTTTTCAAAGTTTAAAGAGAAACATATGAAATGGCTTCTACTGTTCCTTCCAGAGGTCCGAAACCACCTCAGGAAGACACTAACCTCCTGTTAGTTGGACTTGTGTAAAAAAAAAATTGCAAAACAAAAAGGGATTTTCTATTTTTTTTGGGGGGAGGGGGGGATTCCGGGGTCCTATTTACTGGGGGAAACAAACGACCGGAGTGAGCGGAGGCATAGAGACCAGCGGGAGAAGAGGCAGCGGTGGGACGTGGGAAGCAGGGATAGATACATGGTCAATAGGGAGAAAAGCAACAGTGAAGCGAGAAACTCCGAGGAAATGCTAATGTCCTGCCAGATAAGGAGCCCAAGTTGAAGACAAGACTGGGGGAGTGGGGGGGGGAGGAAGAGGGGGGAAGAGTCGGAAACCAGACCCGAGAAAACCCAACTCTCCCAAAACAGCGCGCAGGGCGGAGCGGGCGCGACCCGTTCGCAGCGGAGCGGGCCGCCGCGGCGGGGCCTGGGGCCTAGCCGGGACCGCCGGCCGGACCGGCCCCCTCCCCCACGGCCCAAGGGCGCACTCGCCCCCTCCCCCGCCCGCGCCCGGCACTCACCAGGCAGAAGAGGTTACAGTGACAATCTTCCAGGCTGGCCCCGTTCGGCACGGAGGAGGAACTCATCGTCCCTCACAGCAGCCGCCGCCGGCGCCACGACCCACCATCCGCCATTACCTCCGCCTCCGACCGGAGAGAGAAACGCAGACACCGGGGAGGGCGGGGGGGTGCTGGCCGGGGGG